>PVKU01000270.1:0-350605 GCA_004027475.1 Anoura caudifer | reverse complement strand
AGGACACACCTGCCCAGACTCATGATGGCATCCCAAAAATACTCAAAATATACGGGAATGCTGGCAGGTGTAACCGATTGTAGGAGGAGTCGGAAATAGGGCTGCAGAGGAGGTTTGGCACCAGTATTTAAAACAGAGACGCGGCAGCCATTAGAGAGATCCATGCGGTTTCACCAGAGAGCAGGACCCGCAGCTCCATGAGGGAAAATCACCATGTGGCTTTAGCAGAGAATTGCCACGTGGCTTTTCCAGAGTGGGGACCCCTTCCCCACAGCTTTGGTAGAAGAAGGACCATGCGGCTTTGGGGTGCTCCCTTTGGCTGTGTGGCCTGGGAGCAAGAGAGACTGCCTGAAAGAAGGGTGAAAGAACTCTTGCCAGTAGGCCATGAGAAGGTGCCACATGGCTTTGGATTAATTAGAGATCCTGCCTGGACGACGACACAGCTGACGGTGTCAAGAGCCTGGATCCCAGACGTGTGCTTCTCTTCCTTGCAAGTATGGTACCCTGAATTAGGGCAGAGGGAGATAGGAAGCACTGTGGGCGTCTGTGGGTATCCTGAAGGACTTTGATATTTTAATGAAGTTAAGTTGCTACTTTAACTCTGTATAGCATTAAATAAACATTTCCTTTCCTTTTCACAAATCTCTGGCTTTGAGAGGCATCTTTCCATAAGGCGGCGGACAATACTGGACCTTCTGTTGCTCGGTAACAGCTAGACTTCATAAAATTAAAAATGCCTACTTTGTAAAAGAAAATGTCAAGAGAATGTCAAGACAACCAGAGAATGAGAGAAAATATTTTCAAAAGATACATACGATAAAGAACTATCATCCAAATGATCAAAGAACTCTTATAACTCAACAATGAAAAAACAAACAACCTGATTTAAAAGTGCATCAAAGAGCTTAACATACACCTCACCCAAGAAGACATACAGATGGTAAGTATGCCTATGAAAAGATGGTCCACATCATATGTCATCAGGGAAATGCAAATTAGAACAACAATGAGATACCACTACACACCTGTTAGAACAGCCAAAATCTGGGGCACAGACAACACCTAATGCTGCTGAGGATATGGAGCAACAGAGGCCTTCTTTCATTGCTGGTGGGAATGAAAAAGGGCGTAGCCACTTTGAAAGAAAGTTGGTTGTTTCTTACGAAACAAAACATGCTCTTGCCATAGGATCCAGCAGTCATCCCAAGGAGTTAAAAACTTATGCACACACACCTAATACATGGCTGTTTCTAGCCACTTTATTCATAACTGCCAAAACTTGAAAGCAAGCAAGATATCCTTCTGCAGGTGAATGGATAAACTGTGTCCCATCCAGACAACACAATATTATTCAGTGGTAAAAATGAGAGCTATGAAAAGACATGGGGGAATCTTAAGGGCATATTACTAAGTAAAAAAAAGTCAATTTGTAAAGGCTACATCCTGTGTGATTCCAGCTGTATGACTTTATGGAAAAGGCAAAGCTATGGAGACAGTGAAAAAGCTCACTCGTGGCCAGGAGCTAGGGTGAGGGAAGACTGAATAGGTAAAGTGCAGAGGATTTTTAGGGCAGTGAAAATCTTCTGTATGCCACCCTAATGACGGATACATGTCATTACACCTTTGTCTAAATCTACAGGATGGACAACACTGAGAATAATCCCTAACGTAAGCTACGACTCAGAGAGATAGTGATGTGTGAATGATCAGTTCTAACGAACGTCCCACCGTGCTGGGGAATGCTGATAATGGGAGAAACCGTACCCGTGTGGAGGCGGGGGAATGGGGGAGATCTCTATACTTTGCTCTTAGTTTTTCTGTGCACCCAGAACTGCACTAAAAATAAAGTCTATAGTAAAAAAAAATTAAGCACGTGCCATAAATTTTTATTTGCTACATTGGCAATGCCATTCCCGAGGGGATGTTTCACAATGTCTGAAGTCATTTTGTAGTTGTCTAAACAGGATGCAGCTGGCGTCTCAAGGGTGCAGGCCAGCTGTGCTGCTGTAGAGTCTGCCGGGCATAGGTCAGCCCCACATCAAAAACCCTCAGGCCCAAAATTCCAATAGTGTGCGGGCAGAAAAACCCAGACCTAGAAGGTACCACAAAGTCTCACTGTTTCAATCCCTCAAGGGTTTTGGGGGAGCCAGAATTCTACTTAGCCCCAACAGAAGAAGGTTTAACCATTGGGAAGTTAATGCCCCCAGAGAGCAACCATCTGCAGTGGGACAGGGTTGGTGGCTGTGTCCCAATCTTCCATCCGTAAGCAGGACCCTTCTGAGGGATGCCCCACAGTTTATGGGAGCTCCCTGGACAATTCAGCCCCAGAAACCCACAACAGCAAACACCACACCCTTTAACCCAGATTTCTGTCTTTCTTATCTCATTCTTCCTCCCCCAGCATTTCTGGTTCCCAAAGCCACTTCCCCCCAAACTGTCTCCATCCACAGTACTTCCCGGGCTCTGATTTTGGTGTTCACCTTATGTAAGAAAGCATCCTGAGAACACCATAGAGCGAGTGTGCTTACCCTGAAGTGCTGCGCGGTTAGCTCTTTGTTGTGCAAGGGCACAGGGTAGTGGGCCGTCTGCAGGTCCTTCATCGCTGCGGAAAGTTTTTTCTTATCTTTGAAATTAGCAATCACATTTCCAACAGCCTTCAGAATCAGTAGTGACTGCTCTGTAAACCGGTAGCTCTCCTGTGAAGATGGGGCATCACAGCTAGCTGCACTTTCATTTAATTAAATGTAATTAGGTTTACAAAAATCTAATATCTGTTAACATATGAAACATCTATGGCATGGATGATTCACTAGTCATTCATGGAGAACTTCTTTCATTGAGGCAGTTTGCTTGGAGAAATAAAATGAGGAACTTGATTCCCGCCGTAGCAGGAACATGTAGGAAGATGACCTTCCTGATACTGGGAGCCAAGGGAAATTTCTCCGCAGACTTAGACTGAAGGATGTTTAAGGGTTATTCTGACAAAACTGTGGGGTCCGAGGACAGATGGGCAGAAAGGAGCTCAGAAAAAGAGCAATGGAGATCAAAGAGACAAGAGAGTGAACTGGCTGGCTCCACCCTGCTATCAACAAGGAAGAAACAATAACAGCAAGAAAAAAACATCGATATGGAAAACAGTATAGAGGTTCAGCAAAAAGTTAAAAATAGAACTTCTGTATGATATTGCAATCCCAGTTCTGGGTGTATATCCAAAGGAAATAAATACAGGATATTGAAGAGGTTTCTGCCCTCCATGTTCATTGCAGCATTAATCACGATAGGCCAGATATGGAAAGTAAGTGTCCCTTAGTGTATGAGTGGATAAAGAAGAGACCACACACACACACACACACACACACACACACACACACGAAGAAACCCCTGCAACTGTGACAGCATGAGCGGACCTTGAGGATATTGTGCTGAGTGAAATAAGTCAGACAGAGAAAGGCAAATACTAATAAATGGTGTCACTTATATGTAGAATCTAAAAAAGGTCAAACTCATAGAAACAGGCGAAAAGTGGTTCCAAGGGACTGGGAGAGGGGGAGTACAGAGGGGTTGGTAAACAGTACAAAATTCCAACTGTAGGATGAGTAAGGTCTGGGGACCTAACGGAAAACACGGTGACTGAGGTTGATAACACTGTATTGTACAACTGGAATTTTTTAAGGGGGTAGAACTTAAATGTTCTCACCCCCCAAATTAAAGGGCATATATGTGAGTTGATGGATGTGTTCATTAACTAGGTGGGGCTGCCCTTCACAATGTAAATGCATATCAAATCACCGGGACACACACTTTAACTATCTTACAATTTTATTTGTCAGTTACACCTCACTAAAACTGGGGCAGGGGAAGAATGTCAGAGTGCAGTAAGTCTGTAGTTTGGAACAAAAAGGATTGAACCCTGAGGAGTTGGCTTCCAATCTTGATGGTGTGTGGTGGGGAGTGGAGGAGCTGCCCCGGGTAGAGGAAGCTTGGAGGCAGCTGGGAGAGTGCAGTCGGAGGGAAACTTTGTAACACCTATTTTTGGTCTTTTCCTTGTGGGTGCCAGGGTGTAACCACTGTCCCATGGCTTCCTGCAGAAATGTCGAGGAGCAGCCCAGCAGGTGTCCCTGGATGGCACAGACTCCCTGCTGGGGTGAGAAGCTGATGAAAACCAAGGCGACCACACGCCACCGAATACATGTCTGGCTCTGTTACCTCCCTACACCACACTCCCTAAAGCCTGGGGTGTTTCTCTGTGTGTGAAACCGTGACTGTAGAGGCTGTCTGGCCAGCTGACAGCACTGAGAGCGACCCAGTGTGGCTCTGAGGAGCTTGAGCCTCTGCTTTCGGACCGGCCTGCCTCCTTTCCTTCTTCATTAAAACCAAAGAATACCCTGCTGGGCCTTAAGCCCCAACAATTTTTGTAAGATGGCGGAGTGGATAACCCCAGGGAAATATGAGTTTACAGACCAAAATAACTAAGCACCTAGGAAGTTAAAGCACCTAATGAAACAAAGAAAGCAGATAACCCATGCTATCTAAAGCAGTTTGTTTTTAGAGAGAGAAAAGTCAAAACAAGAATTTAAAATTTTGTGGGGTAAATGTGATTAAGGGGATGAGGGGACATCTATTTATAGGATGTCTATTTATAAGGTGGGCTTGCTGGTCTTCCTCTGCGTCCATTGAGTAGGAGGGAGAGCCCTGGTGAGAGATGGTGCAGCAAAGATTGGAGGCAGCCATGGGGAGACCTGCACAGCCACTGGCCAGAAAGGCAGGAATGCACACCCCGAGCCTGTGCAGGCCATGACAATACAGCATACGGGAGCTGGTCTTAAGCCACCTTCTTGCTACCCTGACCAAGAGGTTTACTGTCTGGCTGAGAAAATCCCATCTCATTAATATGAAAATGTGCTGGGTGGAGATGGGTCAGCAGTGAGGGGGGATAAAGCAGTAGGAAGGCCCTGTGCAAATCTTCCCCACCAATGTTCACACCTACATGTTTAGAGCGGATGCTGCTTAGAAGGCATCTAAAACCAAGGCAGGCACTCAGGGGAGGTGGTGGCCCCGTTTACCTCCTCTCTTCTTCCAGAAACTAAGGAGAGGCCAAGAGGAGACAGAAGAGATGAAGAAGTGGAAGAACCTTCCATGGATGCTCTCCCCCCAAATCTCAGAAACGCACACTTCCAATTCTTTAGGCCAAGGCAAAGGTATTTTATTGGAATTTTAAACTGTGTTAAAAAGGACTGTGCATATCCTTTATACTCCCAGATGACTACTAATGCTATGGCATACATGTGACATGTTAACAGGTGTGAAAGAGGATTCAACAGAGCAGAGGGGAAGGTAGTTTTGGGAGAAAAACTAAAGTTATTTTATGTGTATCCTACAAGGTTTAGAGTGTTTATTGTACATGTCATATTTGGGGATTTCTTGCAGAATATATTTAAGAGTTTTAAAAGGTAAAAAAAAAAAAACGTGGATAAGTTGAACACAAAATTAGAGTATGATTGAGTTCAAATTACTTAAAATAAGGCACACACACAAAAAGTCACAGTTGCTAAAATATTTACCGGCTCGAAGTTGGGCAGCACTGCATCTTCGTCCCCAACGACGAAAGCCACCATGCCGCAGACGTGCAAGGAGTGCCCTACCGGGGCGTACACAGTGAGGAGCAGCAGATGTCTCCTAGGGAGAATGGATAGTGGATGAAAACAAGGGTTTTCCCTGTTGGAGTTGTTGCCTCTGGGTGTTTCCTGATGACAGTGTGTGTTCCTAGTCAACAGGAGTACGTGCTCAACTCTTAAACACGGATGTGGAATAAAGGCCTTTGTATTTTCACTGTAAAGAACCACTGGACATCATGGAATCCGCATTTCAGTAACAGTCAGACAAGAACAGCTACACTAAGTGGCAAACCTGCAGACCTTAAAGGCATGTTCCATACACCACAGCCCCACGGTGAAAGAGTCCTCTCGATTTTGCCCTAACAACCGCAATTCATGGTGGCGAAGGACCTTGCAGACCTCAGGGTCTTTTCCTCACAAGTACATGATGTCATGCATATTGTCTATGTCTCTCCTAGCAGGCTGCAGTGTCCTTGAGAGAAGAGATGTTCATTTTCTCTCAGTTAAGGAAGAGTTGCAGCATGTTCAAAACTAGATGTGTTGACAGGGTAAGCCCAGTGGAGGAAAACGTGAGTATAAGAAGACTCCTCCTTAGCCCCCTGCCCTCGGTTTTCTCCATGAAAGCGCACTCAGAAGGAGTGATGATTTCTGAGCGAATCTCACCCCAACAGAGCTTTTAGGGCAGATGTGAGAAATACTGCAGTTTCAAAATTTATAATCATAAGGAATATTAGATGCTTGCCATAGATGATTTTAGCATTTGATTTTGTTGCTGAGGTTTTTCTTTTGTATTAGAGCCACAGACTGGCATGGATCTCATGGAAGTAGCTTGATTGATCTTGGGAAATCCAGAAAAAAAGTTTGTTTCATCTGAAATATGAGGTAATATATTAAATCTTATTCATCAAAATCAAGAAAATTTTTGATTATATGTATCTCTTTCAAATGGAAAATGTGATGCAATTAGCCAACTTTTCCTTAATCAAAAAAAAAAAAAAAAACTACAAGTAAAATTAAAAACAAACCACAGATAAAATTATAGTTTGTTAGGAGAAAATGTTCTGTTTCACAATTCGTTTTAAATAAAATCATGGTGTTTGCTAAGGAATATCATGAGATTTACAGGAAAACTAAATGGAATTTTCAATAAATGAATTTTAAGTAATGCTGACTGAACAAGTTTAAACCATACGTTTTCTTATGACAGAGATGATCAGACCCTGCCAAGTACGAATCTTACAAAAGGGGATTTACCGTACTCCATTTTTTCCAATGATTTTGTTCTTGTGACTCATAATGATAGACCTGTTCTTTATCAAATTACTTTAGGGAACAATTTCTAAGTTTCCATATTGTTAAATTATTTAGTAATTAACATCTTATAAGGCTTTAAAAAATCCTTAATATAAGAAAGATGAAGTCACTCTATACCCAATAGGCAGGCGAACCATAGCTGCCTTGGTAGCATAAGTGTGAATCTTCAGAACAAGATCACGTGGCTTCAGAGACTTCCAAGAAAATGCTTCAACTGTAAGTAGTCCAGGCTCTATCAGGGGGCTGTCTGTTGTTAAAGCTAGGAAAAGTGAAAAATGTTAAACTTTTATTGTGAGAATATAGCTGGCCTTTATCTCACAACAGTAATAATAATAATAATAATAATATCAACATCAGGAAATGGAGATGCTAAAAATATTCATAAAACATTCTACATTACTCTGGGTAATTAATGATTGAAAATAATATTCAAGTGGAACCCGGATCTTCCTCCTTGTCCTGTTTCCTCCTCAAATCAACCCCTCAGATGCAGAAACCAGGAATGGGAAAGTTCAGGAAAGGAGGACAGATGAGGACCTCTCATGGCAGCCCACCATCACTTTTACTATCCCTGGCTGCAATTACAATACATCTCTAGACATAATTAAAAAAAAAAAAAAAAAAGACACCATAGCTGGGAGAATAAGAGATTTTCCTGACTTGGTGACAAAGCAAGGTCAACATAGTCCATTATTTATCCATCTAAGTTTTACTTTTGATTCTTAGCTTTGACTGTGGCTAGAAAGAGCAAATAATTAACATAAAATTAATTTTAATATTGAGTGTTTTCTCTTGAAATAAATAAACAATATTGATTATTCTTCATCCCATAGCTGAGGGCAAAATACTTTCTAAATTACAAATTATTTAGATAAAATTGACATAGAACATTGCATTAGTTTAAGGTGAACAACAAAATCATTTGATATGTGATATATTGTGAAATGATTATCACAGTAAGTTCCGTTATATCCATCACCACACACGACTTTTTTTATTGTTATGAGAACTTAAAGTCTCTCCTAGCAACTTTCAAAGATACAACATGGTATTTTTCATTACAGTCACCATGCTGTACATTAGACCACCAGGACTCATGTTTTTACCCCATTTACAGATAACACTCAAGTTGAGCACATACAGTCCTAACATGACCCAAAATAACTCTATGCATGTAGAATTAAATGTGGTCGGGCACAGTGTGGCTTAGGAGCTCTCAGTTAGGCAGAAATACTAAGCCTACACCACTAAAGACAGTAAATTTATTAAACAAGTATTTGTTGACCTCCTGCTGTGTACTAGACATCATCCAAAGCACGTGGCTGTATTTTGGTTGAAAATCATAGTCTCTGCCCTCAAAGTTGACAAGACATTCAATACTGACAAGACATTCAACATTGGCAACTCAAAAAAATATTTATTGAACCTCTATAGTGCCAGAGACTATTGGAGTTAGAGATAAATGCTATAAAAAAAAACAGACCAAATAAGGAATATTTCATGCATTAGTGTACATGTGTGCAAGGGGCTGGTGTTAGAGAGGGGCAGGGACAGATGATCCATTAGAACAAGAGGGAAGGCAGACCAGGGCTGGCGAGAGTCCATTATGGGAAGATGAAGCGGGTCATTTCTGACTGTTCCCTATCTCTGCGGTGAACACTGCTGCAAGGTCATCAGTTGAAAATGGGTAAGGATGAGAGTGGGTACTGGACATCTGAAGAGAGAGATTTGAAGGCCTGGAGGAGTCATAATAAGAATGACAGTGGGAGGATGAGTGAACTGGAGAAGTATCATCAGTGCTAAGGGGCTTTGTTGTGGTGGTGGTGGTTTGTGTTGTTTCTTTTAGATCTGCAGTCCTCAGTTTAAAGTGGGGCTGGCTGATGATTATTTTCTGTGGTCACATTTAGACGCTCTGATGCAACCCTAGGTTTGGTGCAAAGTTCCATTGTAGAGCTCATTCAACCAATACCATGATTTTGCAAGGAAAATGAGAGGAGAGAGTTAGAACAAGTGTGTTGAGATACCTGTGAGAATACAGTTACAATGGTGGGTCATGGAAAAGTAGGCTGGGAATGAGAGAAATAAAGATGTGAGGAGAATGACGGAAAGAGAAGAAGTGGTAGGGTGGATGGATGGGAGTCCCAGAGAATCACAGGAGTGACAGTTCCAGGGAGAGTGAACTAGGGTCAGGGGGGTTGTCAGAGAGCTTGAAATTGGAAGGGCTGAGATGATACAGTTATTGGTGCTGTGAGTTATCAAGTGTAATCATGAAAGTAGGGGACCAATGTGGCATGGAGAAAAGAACTTCAGAATTGTCGAATTAAAGACGAAAGGATTTGTGCTCTTCAATAGGTTTTGAAAGAGTCTGGACGGTGGTTTGTGTAGGTGGAAAGACAAACAGAGTGACTGGGTGTGCCAAAGAGGTGACCAGATGCCTGCAGGCAGAGGTGTGGCTGGTACGCGTGAGCGCAAACCCTGATGCCTGAGGAGTAAGAGGATCACAGGAGATGGGGTAAATGTGACTCCCCTGGAGTCTGAAGAGGAAATTAGTTACCTTAATCCAGAGCCTAAAAATCTCATTAGTGTATTTTCCCTGGACAGAATGAAAATGAGCTGGGCTGTAAGTCTGTAATTTCCTCAGAGCCCTCTCACCTCCGGATTCTCCCCAGCGCACCAACGCAGAAAAGCAAACCAGCAGTTCAATAGGTTTGAGACTATCCACAAATAGATAGTAGGGGACACGCTCATCTGAGAACTGCAAGAAATCAGAGCAACCACTGAACTTAATATCCATCTACAGATGCTGTATTCCCCACTTCTCATCATAATACAACACTTACCATTTACAGAGAACTTCCTGTGTTCCAGACTCCAAAATTAAGCCCTTTGCAGGTTTCGTGATATGCAGACAATCATATCGAGTGAACGTTGGCTGGGTCTGTAGGGCCTGTGTGGGACTGGCCCCCACACCAGAAAGTGAAAGCCCATCTTCTTGAGTAAAGAAAAAGGATATTCTTGTCCCAGAAATAACAGAGAGGAGGAGCCTGGACCCCGGCTGAGCAGCGTGTGCTCAGACAGTGGGTCTCTGATAGGCAGAGAGGCCGTGGATTGACTTCAGCAGAGAGCAGAAGTGTCCAGTGGGGACACATTAAAGTATTTTACAGAGTGGTAGGTGGAATAAGCCCTCTCTCCCTTCTTTCTATAATGGCTTCAGAAATATACCCATTGCGTGCTAACACACCAGGCTGGATTTTTGTTTTGGAGATGGAAAGAAAATACTGAGCAAGACCAAAACTTCCCTAAAAGGACAGACAACCATGTAGGAGTTACCCAGACAGGATCGCAAGCCACCCGATATGGTACTCCCAATAGCCAGAGTTATTGATGAAGAAACCAAAACGCAGGGAGGGTAAGGAATTTTTCAACAGCCACAGAGCTTGCAAGTAGTAAAGCTGAGATTTAAAAGTAAGTCTTTCTTTCTACCAGACTCCAAGCCTGGGAGTCTCGATTGTTGGGCTGTTATTGCCTCTCAGATTCTCAGCGCTTCAGTATAATTTTGACTGATGGTATATGGCAAGTGCGTTAACTAAATTTAACTGTCACTATACTTTCAAAGCTTTTCATATTGTTTTACCACAATATTTAAATAACCAGTTAAAATAGGAAAGAAAAATCTCTAGTAATACTATGAAGAAATGGAACTTGTAATTTAATCAAATATGACAAGATTGCTGAAAAGGCCCAATAGAATATAACAATGTTTAAATGATTGCTTCCTCCATATTTTGCAATACTAAGCATTTGACGCTTCATTTCTTTGTTTCCATTCAGCTCCAACAAGCTGGAGATAGAGACCATCGTTTCAAACATTCACTGTCTAACCCTATGAAGCAGCCTGGATTGGCCGGCTCCATGTGCATGCCTGAGCGAGTTTTCAAAGCAGGGCTGTCATCTGCTGTCATTTTTCAGTCTGAGAATTTGGGGAAGGGCTGGCCCTGGAGACCACAAGAAAGGACCGACCTGGTGCCACGCAAGGCACCTTCGAGAGAGCCTGTGGCCTTGCCCTGGCACTGAGCACCAAGGGAACATCCGAGGCACCTGGGAGTGGCCTCAGGCTCCACCACCGGCCCCCGTTCAGCTGGCAGTGCTGTGGCCGCTAAAACCAGGAATCCTGGCCTCAGACCACGACCAAGCCTTCCTCTTAGGCCATATTAAAGGTTGTTCAGCTTGGGTTCCAACAAACTCTAAGAAAAAGTTGTCATTTTCTCACATCACTGAGATGTGACATCAAGTGGGTGGGTAGCGGGGTGGGCACCAGGAAGCGATCACGCTGTCAGAATGGAGAGAGGTCAGTCTCTGGGTGAAAACAGGTCCTCCAGAGGGCGTGCAGCCAGAGAACTTGACCCAGATTTTACGGTCAGGGAAGGAGGTCGGACAAGGCAAAGGACATCCCGGCTGCTCTGTAGGACTTGGAGGCATTAGTTAGAGGAAGGCATTAAGAGTGAAGGGGAGTGAACTCCAAGCAGAGGGAGTAACAGGGGTGAAAGGAACAGGAAGTGCTAGTGAAAAGCGCGCTCTGCTTTAGGAACCGCACACGCTTCAGTGGACGCCCCACTGAAATCAAATACAGTGAGTTTATTGGGAGACTCTTCATTTATTTATAAATCAACACTTTCTTAATGTGAATTTATATAATAAACCACTACAATCAGATGGATCACACTTGCGGATAAGAGGTAGCAGGATTTTACTATTGTCAGGATAAGAGATGAGCATAAAACCTTAAGAATTTACCTTAAAATATAATTATGTTACAAGTTTAGAAATGCTTGATAAATTTGAAGGTTTTTTTTTTTTTTTTTACTAGCGTGATTCAATCCAAGATTTAAGTATCAGAAGAGAAAGAGAAAAAGAGATCATACCATATTTACCTTGAATTCTGTTTTTTGAAAGTTAACACAATATGAACTTGGCTTGTGGAAAATACATATATTCCTGAAAAACATTATGTATAACAGGTCATTGTCATTGTATGCAGCAGACTACTATTACATGGTAAATTTATTAGATTCAATTATACACTGTACAAGGTAAAGGCAAGTTAAAAAATGATAACTTACAGATAAGAAAAGTAGTTACCTGGGCCTGACAGGTGGGAAAATAGGGAAAGGTTGGTAAAAAGGTTCAAACTTTCAGTTCTAAGATAAATAAAGTTTGAGGATCTAATATGGAACATGATGACTGTAGTTGATAACTCTGAATTGTATCATTGAAATTTTCCACGAGAGTAGAAGCTAAATGTTCTCATTTATAAAAAGTAAATATGTGATGGATACATTAGTTAACTCGATGGGGGGAGTCTTTCGCAATGTGTACATATATCAGTTCAAAACGATGTAAACTTTAAATATCGTAAAATTTTATTTGTCAGTCATACCTTAATAAATCTGGGGAAAAATGACAATTGTATGGAACTAGTTGCCTAAAAGAGGAAAAGATGATCTCTGCTTCTATCTTGATTAACAGATAAGTTTATGAAAGTAAATTAGAACTGGCCTAAGGTTTTTGTATGTAAACAACCAACTCAGCCATTTTTCTTTCTCACAGCTTTGTTTGGTATTACATCAATGCCAGACTCATATTGGCTTGCCTACTTTAAATAATAGCCAAAAATTAGTAGCTTATATAGCTGCTATGTTAAATGCACACACAAAGATATATACTCACTGAAAGCACACACAGAAGTCTTCAAAGTCCAGCCATATTTCTTTAGAAACAGTATTATTGATTGCTGTGAACTCCTCCTGGGATCTGTCCAGTGTTGCAGTGGTCACACTAATCAAATCTCTTTCCAAACCCAGGCCCTCAAGTGGAAGGGCAGAGTCATTCAGTACAAAGTCCATGAGCTCATCTGTGCACGGCAGAAAGCAACCATGTCAACACACCTGTGGTATTTAATATCAAGTTACTAAGGCATGGAAAATTACAGAGGGGGGTTCACATATCAAGGTCTATTTTTGGGAAAACATTTACTGAGATAATTAGTTACATGCAGGCCTAAAATTTGCATACAGAGATACATTTTCATAATCTCAAGATAATTTATGTATAACGAGTCTTTATAAAACTCTCACTTGACTTTTGTAAATTTGTACACACATTCTTTTTTTTAAAAAAGATTTTTTTAAAAATGTATGTTTAGAGAGAGAGGAAAGGAAGGAGAAAGATGGGGAGAGAAACATCAACGTGTGGTTGCCTCTTGCATGCCCCCCACCAGGGACCTGGCCCGCAACCCAGGCATATGCCTTGACTAGGAATCAAACCAGCAACCCTTTGCTTTGCAGGCCTGAGCTCAATCCACTGAGCTACACCAGCCAGGGCTGTGCACACTTTCTTTAGATGTTATAAAGTTATAACCAAAATTAGCTAGCTTATGTACTTAAAATCTGCTATAGATAAACATATTCATATGAGAGGGATGGCTCAGACAACAGAGGGAGAAATGAAAACTTGAAAGATCTATTACAACTAGTATATTTCAGTAAGTGACTACTTCATTGCTTCCTCACGGTCCATGGTTCCGTAATCTTACTTCATGTTCCTCAAGTAATTCCGTAAAACTCTCACAGACTGCTTGTACCTGAATCTGCTACCCATCACTTTTTGGGGACTGGAGGTTTGGCCAAGTCTTCTTTCTTCAGGAACTAAAAATGTGCAATAGTTTTAGTGCTTTGACTGCAGCATGCCCTCATTAAAGCACAGAAACTTCACTCAGGGGACTAATCAGATTGCCTTTTATTTTGACCTTAAACTTGAATTGAACAAGTGAGATTAGCTCATTTTTCTCTCCCAGAGCAGATTAGCCTCATTACATCAGAGGGGACCTGGGAGAGAGGCTGCTGGGAGCCCAGAGCAGAGGTCAAGGCTGCCAGGAAGCGGAGGCCCCTTTCTGCTTTGATGTCTGTGGAAAAAAAATAGTCATGGGAAGATTATTAATTTACCTTTTCTTTGTATAATTTGTGAAGCAATGTTGTCCTGTGAATTGAAAGGGAGCACATTAAGAAACCGTTCGTGAATTTAACAAAACCTTACAGTTCTAAAGCACCACAGTTTTTAAAAGCTAATACAGTCTTTCAAACATTGAAGAATCAGATTTCTGAAAATACTAAAGTATACGGTGGAACAGAGAATTTGTTTTTAACTTTAAAATTCAAAAGATGTGAATTAAATAATGTATTGGGGGTTTAAAATATTAAAATACATTGATATTAAAATACAGAATACCTGAGTGTATTAAATGGCTGAATTTTATAATAAAAGTTAAATTAAAACAATAATATCTCTCAGTAGACATATAACTTGGTATGAGTCACCTTCTTTTAAAAATACAGTTTGAATATAATAAGTTATGATTGGCAATTAATGGATAGAACTTAGAATGACTGGTTTCAAAATATAAAAATAATTCCTCAAAATTTTAACAGGCACGTTAAGTCAAATTCACATTTACAACTTTGTTTTTCTAGAACACAGTTAAAGTAAGTATAACATTTAAAATGGTATGAATTTGTACCTATTGATGACAGGTAATATCAGCAATACTTTGGATGGCAGAGCAGATGGAGGTGATAATGTAGAAGGGATGACTGAGTCCTAAGTGCTAGTGAAAAGGAAGCCCATGCAAATGTTAAGAATCCGGAAACAATTAGCAGGTATCTGAGAAACAGAGACTCAGGTACGGCTTGAAAACCCAGGGGTGGGTTGGATGTCTACAGAAGGGACAGATAAACCCTACTTCTCTTTAATGCATTTAGCATCTATCATTCTTCTGCATAAACAGACCCTGGTAGTTGCTACAAGTGGAGAAACTGCATGAGAAAACTCCAGATCTGGGCTCACAGATCCTGTGGGAATCGGGAGGGTCTACAATACAGAGAGGAGAGGAACTAAGTGAATGTCCACATGCTGAATCTTGGGACTCTCAGCAACTTAGTGTTGCATGGCTTCAGTAACACTGAAGGAGAAGTGTGTGCTAATTCCTGCGACTCCACTGCACCCCACTAGGGAGATTAGAGGACCCTCAGCTGAAAAAAAAAAAATGACCATAGTCCAGGAAAAGCTTCAGGGAATCTGACATTTGAAGCTAATCCCACCCCCAAATGAAGTTTACTCATTCCCAATTATCCTGAATTAAAACTACCAGTTCATGAGGTCTATAAATGTGATAAAGTTGCTTTCAACCAGTAGCTCTTTAATGTCATAAATGTGTATGTACCACAAAGTGTCACCAGACAACCAAAGAAATATATATGTATGAACATATAGATACATATGAGTTCTGTCCAAAAAGTATGCAGCCATGTAGTATGAAAAATAGGACATTAATTGAAGAATGTATGTGGAACATTGTATGCAGGACAATGATGCCTCAGTCCCCTTCAAACTAGGCACCTTAGGACCTCACACAGTTCTCCCAATCACCAATCAGCTACCCTGTTATATTTTTGTGAATATCATGGACAGTCCGAAAACTCTTCCCTTTCAAAGGTGATTTTAATTTTGGGAAAAGCCAGAAGTCGCAGGGTGCCAAATCTGGGCTGTACAGGGTGCTGAGTCACCTGGGTGATTTGAGGTTTCACCAAAAAATGGCAGGAGACATAAAGCATGAGTGGGCGCATTGTTGTGATGAAGCTTTTAATCACTAGTTGCTCACAGCTGCGGCAGCTTTTGGCATATTGCGTCTCTCAACAGACTGAGGTAGTACTCCTGATTAACTGTTTGACCTGGAGAGGCATCCTCATGATGAACAGCACCTTCCCAACCAAAAAAAACATAGTTAAGGTGGCCTTGATCTTGCTGTGACTTTGTCGTGCCTTCCTCGGGCATGGAGAACCAGGTGACTTCCACTGGCATGGCTGGACCTTTGTTTCTGGATCATAGCTGTATACCCACGATTCACCTCTGCTTATGACCTGCTTGAGGAAACCTCGCTCATTGGTGGTGGTTTGAATCAAGTCATCGGCAACTGCAGCACCGTGTTCCTTCTGCTCTGGTAGCAGAAGCCATGGAACGAGTTTTGCCATGACACGTTTCATGCCAGGATCCTGCATCAAAATCTTGGACGCATAGGTTTTGGAATCGCCAGATCAGCTTCTTGTTCTCACACTGTCAGTCGCTGATCTTTGTTGATAGCAGCTCATACACGCTCAACATTCTTATGTGTTCTAGAAGGCTTGGTGCAGGCCTTCCAGAACATGGATCACCTTCAACAGATTCTTGACCATATTTGAAATGTTTATACCACACTTTCATTTGTGCTGCACTCACTTCATTGTCCCTGAAAGCCTTCTGAATCATCCGAATGGTTTCCATGGAGGAATGTTCAAGATTAACACAAACAGATCCATTGCTGTACTTGCTCAGTCATTTTGAATGCAATAGCCACACAGCACACACGCTCCCTCAGTGGTGTCTACCACCCCCACTGACTAGTATGGTGAGGTCCTCATTGTTCACGCATGCACGTTCCTGTCCACTCTCCTTGGCTGCCAGGTCACATCGATGTCCTGCAAACTGTTCTCGTTACATTAAGTCCAATGGCTGGACTTTTTATGGACAGACCTCATATATTTTTGCAACATTAGAAGTATATGGAGTTAATTAATACTAAACTCTGAATGGCAGGTAGGAAATAGAACCCAGAAGAGAGACACACAAGGGACTTTTTGTAAGAGCTAAGTATCCAATTTTCTAATGTAGGTGGTGGATACATGAGAAGTTTATTGTAATAATATTCTTTATTCTGTTAAGATGCATGTCATACATCATTGTGTGTATATTTCACATTTTGAAGAAAAATCTACTATAATTAAGGATTGTGTCAGTACTAAGAATAGCATAGTTACCTGAGATGTAGTTCCTGTCACTTGACTTAAATCTGGCTGGCTGAAGTCTTCAGATTCATCATTTTCAGTAAGGGGAGATAAACCAGATCCCAGAGGCATCCCTTTCTTAATAAGAGATTGTACAAAATGACTAATGGAAAACAAAAACAACCTTATGTTACCTTGATCTATTTTTATTTGTTATAGTATTTATGTATTTTAGGTAAATGCGTTCAAAGGTAAAGTTACATTGTATGTATACAGGCTTCCTAAACTTTCTGATTTTTTTCCTTGCTTGTGTGGTGTAAAACTTAATTCACCTCAACTAACCTTCCCTGATTTACCTTAAACTGCCACTAGAGGGTAGCACAACCACATTTATGAGGCTTCCATTCAGTCCAGCGAAGCCCAGAGCGGAGAATGGGCACAGCTGGCACACGTTGCTGCCCCATTTAAAATGGGGGCATTTTAAATCACCAGAAAACTTGTCCTGGCGGCTTTCGCTCTCAGTTCTTACAATCAGCTGAGAGAAAGTGGCTGCTGCTGCGAAAGGGAGTAGTGGGAGCAGTTGCTTCTGAGGGCTTGCCAAGAAAACCCTTGCTTTTATGTTGACTTGAGGATTGTGACTCCACAGCAAAGCGAGAGGGGGCACATTTCTTTCACGTAGGATGAAATGTCATTCACATATCCTTGTGTTTGGCTCTGACAGATCAAACAAATTTGCTAGCAAATTCGTGACGGTATCAAGCAGTGAATAGATTACTCGAATTCAATGAAGTGTTAAAGTCACTTGGACCTGGGGTCTAGAAGTTAATCCATCTTAAATCAAGTAATAAAGCTGAAAGAAGACACGTGAAAATCAAGTGAAGGGACTAAATTGGGGAGTTCAGGTTACAAAGCCAACCGCTTGCGGTCCCCACTGACACAGAGGTTCTAGAAGTCTGGGGGAAATTTTAAATCATGAGAAAATTTGTCCTGGTGGCTTTCGCTCTCAGTTCTTACAAGTACCAACCTCCGACTGATGTGTGACCTTAATCAGCTGAGAAAAATAAACAAGGACCTGAAACGGTGAGATCATCACCTGAGTAGGTACGTTAAACATCTAACTAATTAGAAAAACTACGAATCATTAACATTGTAATGTTATGTGTAGGGAAATTCTGTGTAGATGTGGTGTAACACATGAAAGAATTTAGCATGTTACATAATCCAGCAAATTTGGCTTTAAAATATATAACTTAATGTTTAACTTTTCGGTTTATGATTCAATTAAAACCTAAGAGTATTTTGGTTCGTAAAGACTAACAATATGCATTAAAAATTAAAGTTCCACACATACATGATTTTGGTTATCTGAGTTTTAATGTGATTTAACACATGGAGAGATTTTGTTTGCTAAAATTTTTGGCATTTAAATTACTTAAAAAGTGAAATATGCAGTGATAATGCCATAAATGCAAAGAAGTATGTTAAAATTCAGCTAACTGGATTTACTTAAAACTTTCATAGAAATTATTAGATTTGTATATGAAATAAGATGTACCATAAATTAACATAAGAGTTTGAGGAAAACTAGATTTACAAATTTGTAACAGCAACAAATTTCAAAAACCAAAGTAGAATTGCACATGGTCTTTGCTGCTTGCAAAGCTGCCCCTCAAGGCCTGACTCTGCGAAGGGCCTGTGCCTGCGTGCGTCTCCCCGTGCCGCCTCCAGTCCCCTCCTCGCCCAGTTCCCAGCGTCCAGCCACTGATGCAAGGAAGTAACAGGCGCCTTACAGGTGACAGGTGTAAGGAACATCACTAATGTTTTCAAACGTAGTAGAGTCCATTAAAAGCTAAATTAACCAGCTCTAATGTCAAGAGGCTTTAAAGTGAGATATACAATGAGGAAATCTCTGGTATAAATTTTGACTGATTTTCTTCATCAGCTTATGTGCTTATCATGGGTTTTAATATATCTAAGAGAGGGCTGAAACCCTATATGATGGTCATTATAAGTGTGAGCTATAATGCAAGCCATTCAATAACTTTAATAAAGTTTCATTGAAGTCTAAAATACATTCAGCCATTGTTGGGAACCGCCCTGCCTGGTTTCAGAAGCTGTAACCCCCCCCCACCCCCCATGGCTAAGGCTGAGTGAGCGACCTTTGGACCATAAGCCACTAAGGAGACAAGGTTTATCTCCCTGGCAGGGGCGCCACTTCTGCTCCTTTTTCTTCACCCTGCCTGGCCCCCAATGCTTGATCGGTTAGCCAATGACAGGTAAGATTCTCCAAGGGGGGAATGACCTAAGACAGGCACGTTCATGTGGAGGCCCCAAGGAAGGACTTGGGCGGCTATAGCAAAAGCGGGTGATGGACCCTCAGCTTTGACACAGCCTGAGTCCTCATTCTGTCTTTGAGAAGTCTCCTACTCTTGGCTGCCTTGCTTCCCCTGCCTGACTTAAGCCTGAAACAATGCTGGTGGTGGGTACTGCCCTGTGCTGGAAAGAGCGGGTTTCCTAGAGCAATCAGGCCTAAGAAAGACTATGTAAAATCCTGTGAAACCTGCTTTGTTTAGAATGCTCTCAATTAAATGATAAAGGTCCAAGCAAGAAGTGAGTTTGTTCCTCAAAGTTTTATTGCTCTTTAGCTATCTGACCCTGACTCATAATAGGCCCTCAGAGTTCTTTGTATGTTATCTATTGTTTGGTCCTTATTGACTGAAAGTAATTAATGAGCTTCACCTGTATTCCTGTGCAAAAGGAACCCAATAAAAGCCCACTGAGGAAAAGGCTCTTGGCCCTTCTCCTTTGAGAGATCAGCCACCTTTCCTCCCCAAGCAGATCATGTCTTGGTAGAACTTATTCTCATCTGTGGTGGCCAGGGGGGCCCTGTGGGCGGAGCCCCCCCACAAGCCCTGGCTGATGTGGCTCAGTGGATTGAGCGCTGGCCTGTGAACTGAAGGGTTGTGGGTTTGATTCCCAGTCAGGGCACATCCCTGGGTTGCAGGGCCAGGTCCCCAGTAAGGGGCACATGAGAGGCAACCACACACTGATGTTTCTCTTCCTCTCTTTCTCCCTCCCTTCCCCTCTGTAAAAATAAATAAATAAATAAAATATTTTTAAAAATAAAATAAAATGCATTCAAAAATTACACAAAACATAAATGTACACCTTGCCAGAAAATGACAAAGTAAAGTAAACATGGCCATATCACCATTACTCAGATCAAGGGATGTGAACATGACTTGTGCCCCCAAACCCTGCCAGATGTTGCTCCCAATCAGGGCCAACGCTCCTGCCCACAGAAAACCACAACTGTGACCTCCAACACCACACACTGCCTTTTAGTTTTCGTTTCTTAGTGTGTATTGGTAGGGTAATTACAAACAAGCTGTGTACTTTTTGTGCCAGACCTCTTTGGTCCAATTTTGTGTGTGTGTAACATCCATCCATGTTGATTTTTGTAGCAATATTTCTTTAACTTTAGAGTAATGTATAACATTGTATTATATTTGGCATTGGTTTACTGTGATGTATCTAGATGCAGGGGGTGGGGTGATGTTTAAAAATATATTTACATTGTTTGAGGTTTTTAAGAACTTCCTGAATCTTGCCTTGATTTTTTTTGTACTTTTGGGATCACACACACACACACACACACACACACACACACACACAAACGTATATTATATAATTATTTCCTAATCTCTCTATCCTTTATTCTGAGATCCACTTGGAAGTATATTGGCATTTTTCAACTTGTCCCATACATCTTTTACTCCTTCCTTCCTTTTTTCCTTCCTTCCTTCCTTTCCTTCTTCCTTCCTTCCTTTTCTTCCTTCCTTTGATTCTTTCTTCTTCTCTCTCTCTCTTTCTTTTTTGTTTATTTGCATTTTTGTTTTGGTCTCCATGCTTCAGTTTGGATATTATCTTTGGACCTATTTTCTATTTTTTCAATTCTCTTTTTTGCTGTATCTAATCTATGATGAAAAATACTTATGTATTCTTAATTTCAGTTATTGTATTCTTTGTTTCTAGAATTCTTATTTGATTTTTAAAACCATTTTACATACTATTAGCTATTTTTGTATTTTTACAACTTTATTAAGGGATACCTGAAGTATAATTAATTGTAAACTCAAGTGTAAATTTGATCCTCTTGGATATAGTTACATATCCAGGTATTTGTTATCTATTGCTGAATAAAAAATTACCATAATTTTAGTGATAGTCATCATACAAGCTACTCATATCACCCACTATTCCTTTTTATTACTGCTACTTGTGGACTGCCTGGGGAATTCTCTGAATTATTGAAAACTTCAGATCCTGGATTATAGTCCTTCTTTCTATTCTGATTGTCGTATTCAGATATTAGTAAATTTGGATTCCTCCTTATCCTCCTGTTCCTCTGCTTCTTCCTCTTTCTTCATTGTCTTTGTTTATATTCAGTTCTTTTCTTTTTCCTTCTAAGAATAACAAACTTTGTCTCTCAGGTTTTTATAATAATCATCTGATCTTGGATTTAATTATCAGGTAATAACCCAAAACATTCATCAGTGCTAATGTTTATGTAAAACAGAAATTTTGTTGTTCTAAAGCAATAAGCAAATCTGACATATTTAGGCCCTATTTTAACCAATTCAGTATTCATCTTAATGTATTTATTACTGTAAAACAGATCCATATGTTGTTTTTTCTATAATCACTGCATTAGCACAAGCTTTAGTACATTCATCACCAAATCATAAATTTCTATTTATAAAATAAAGTTGATTGAAATGTTTTAACTACCATATTAGGACACTTAAATTCAATTGGCATTTTTAGTAGAACAGGGAAATTCCACCTAGTTATATAATAAAATGAGTTGGATTTTCTTGTGTTAATATAGAAATATAGGTCACATTGTAAAAGCTAAAATATAATAAAAGTGTCACAATAAAACACTACAATTATAGGCAACTTACTAATTCACTTCTTTTAACATTTAAAAAGACTTTATGCAATAATGAAAATATTGTTTTAGAATATTTGATTACTGAGAACTTAATATGTGGCTGCTGCAGCTAAAGAATTTATTTCCAAAATTTTATTAATATCAATATCTGAAATTTACATAGTCACGTGTGTTAGTGGCTACTATGTTGTATGGAATATAGTAAAACAAATCTGAATAACTTAGATGCCTCAAAACATTTTTAATTCTGTTACCATTTACTGAGCATGTGTTATATCCTAGGCACTATTTAAATATCACAGTGTTACACTATAAATGTAAAGCCTATATATGATCCTTAAGGTCCTTATTCTAATTATATATAAGCCATTAACTAGTTTTAAAAATGTGGTGATGTTTCTCATTGCCCCCAAAATTTAGAGGCAAATTTAGAGGGGACAAAGTTTTCAACCCTCTCCCCTTAATCTCTTTGTTCTGCTTCCCCTCTCCCTCCTCATTGAAAGCTCTGTCTTTGCTGAGCTGTGAAGATGTGAAGATGGTTTTTGAGGCATAAGCCTGCCATCTTCTCAGGTTGCTGGCACCTGAGATAAAGCCATTTTCCTTCTCACACACACATAAAGATGATTAGAAGCAGATCATACTGAGGATTAATAAAGAAATAGTTGGAACTCTGAAAGCAAAACTAAAACTGCAACGAAACCAATCAAACAAACCCACTCGGGAAAAGGCCGGTCATCTGGGGCCATTGAATATTAAGTTAAGTACAGTTTCTTGAAGTCCCTCCGACATAAAACAGCAGAGTAAGACGTTCAGTGTGATTCATCTGGGAAATAAGGGGACATTTGAGTACACTCTATTTAGGAAGAAAAATACTGCTAATATAGTCACAACATATACAAGTAGTTGACATAACACAACCTTTTACCAGATTAATAACAATGCTGACGATAGAGTTAATGTCATTCGTTGATCTATAACATTGCATCATCAGCTAGGACTCTTTCTGCCCCAACCAGCAGAAGGTGGAATTCATTTTAGAGCTCGTAGACATAGAATTGGTTTTGTGACCACAAAGTCTAACAGGAATGGAAAATAATTTACACACTATTTACTACCTAACTAGAAACCTAAGAAGTACCTGGTTGTTGTGAAATATTTGAAGGTGTGACATGCAGAGAGAAGGCAAAACTGAGCCTTATTGTTTTAACAGCTTCACGGGTTATTCCTTTTAGGGCAAGAACTGCATTCGTTTGGGAAACTCCTTGGCAGAACATGTTACTTGCTAGGTCAAGGAGTGACGGAGGGGTAAGGAGAGGAGAGCTTCCAGGACCCAGTCTGTGAGAAGGCAGCACAGAGCCCAAACGGGGGACTAGCCTGCCCTGTGAACGAGAACTGGAGAGGTGGGGATGGAGCAGCCTGAAGAAAGGAGGGAGGAGACCATCCAACATGGCGAGAAGCTGGGAGGCTAATGGCGGCCGACGGGAATTCCCAGCAGCAGAGTGGCTGGGTGATTTAAAAGCAGAAGTATCCAGCCCTCTGTTTTAGTTAACTGGTTACTAAAATATGACCAAAGTATAATACCTCCCTCAACCTATCCATACTTTCCATAGACCCATTAAAAAAGTCTATTGTATACACAAATATTTGGGGTATTTTTCTTGTTGTTTTGGTTTTGCTTGCTCAGTTGGTTCTAAGGAATAGGAAATAGAGAGGAATAAAGGTAAAACGAGTTCTGGGTCCGATGGGTAAGGGACAGAGAGGAGAGAAGAGCCATGGCAGGTGGAACGCAGAGGAGGCGGCAGAAGTGGGAAATCACAGCCAGAAATGCACACTCAGTTCAAGACACCAGACTGAATGCAAGTGTATTGCACTGTAGGTCTCCTCCCTCCTACAATCCCATTGGGGTCTCAGCAAAAACAAAAAGAAGTAATGGTATAATCATACTGAACTCAAAATAGAGGTATGTATCATAATGAAATCAGTAACACATCCCTTGGAGACAGAGGGAGACCAACTGATAGCAAAACCCAGCAAAGCCTAGAAACCAAAATCCCATTCTGACACAAAAAGGGGGGCATCCGAAGTCTGTGGGGTGACCCTGAAGCCTTGCTGATGAACTTTAAAGGAGCAGAGGCCAGGGACAGACATGGCAGCTCAGCGCAAAGGGACAGAGAGGGGCAGGTGGGCGGACTCTCCAGTTACCTTCACAACAACTGACTCGGACTTTTTTCAATAGTTTATTTTTATTGTATTTTTCATTTATCTCCTTTATATCCTCTTCCATCTCTACCTACCCCTTCAGCCTGCAATCATCACACCACTTTTTCTTTTTTGTTCCATCCCCAAACCCCCCAACCCCCCATCCAGAGCTGTCAGCCTGCTCCCTATCTTTGAGTCTGTCTCTATTTTGCTTATTGGTTCCATTTGTTCATTAGGTTCCACATATGAGTGAAATCATATGGTATTTGTCTTTCTCTGACCGGCTTATTTCATAATTCAAAAGAATGTAAGCACCCCTATGTTCATTGCAGCATTATTTACAGTCACCAAGATTTGAAAGCAGCCCAGGCGTCCATCAGTAGATGAGTGGATAAAACAACTATGAGACATTTACACAATGGAATACTACTTGGCTGTAAAAAAGGAGAAAATTTTACTCTTTGTGACAGTGTGGATGGACCTTGAGGACTCAAATTTTTGGCCTCAGGTGCAGACTCTGTCGTGGCTCTGAAGTTGAAGTGCAGCTTTAAATTGGGCTATCAGTGGGGGAGATAGGAAGAGGAGTGGGCGGGGCCTCACACACACACCTCCCACGGGGAGGTGAGGAGAGCCACCTGTAGCGCAGGCTGGTAGCAAGTTCTACCACCAGCTGCACAATCACCGACATCAGGGATCCTGTACTCGGGCTTCTAATTATTTCTGCAAAACACATTCTGCAAAGCACAGCTGGAGAATTTGGGACATACCTTTGTGATGACAATTATTATATTTTACTGTAATTATTTACTGATACATCTGGCTTCCCCAGAAGCTTATGGGGCAAGACAAGTATGTTATCTTTCTGTCGCCAAGTGAAACATAGTGCTTTGAATTAGTTTTCTGGGTTGCCTGGGTTGCTTAGACAATAGCAATTTGTTTTCTCATAGTTCTGGAAGTTTAAGTCTGAGATCAGAGTACCAGCGTGGCCAATTTCTAGGGCGGACTCTCTTCCCGGGTGGCAGACAGCTATCTTCTCGCTGTGTCCTCACATGTCCTCTCCTCAGTGATGAAGAGAAAGAGAGGCCGGGGCGGGGGAGACAGAGGGGGAGAGAGAGAGCAAGTCGTCTGTCTCCTTCTGAGGACACTAACCTCAGGGTCTCATTTAACCACACTCACTTCCTCCCAGGCGCTATCTCCGAAAACAGCCACACTGGGGCTCGCGCTTCCACCTGCGCGTTTAGCAGGCAGGGCATTCTGCCCACAACACTCACACATAAAAGGGGAGCAAAACATGTTAATTAGGCGAATTAGTAAAACCATAAGCTCTACAAGATCAAGGAAATGTCCTTTAATAGATTTTATACACACATTTCACCTTTTGATTAAATTTTTTTTTCAGAATGTTCCAATTTAGTGTTATTTTAAACCACACAAACCACAAAATACTCTTTTTCGCGAGCAAGATGCATTTGTGGGAAAGAATGTAAGTACTTACGTTTCAGTTGGAATTGTGAATGGAGTCATTCTGTAATTCAGAAATGGACTTGATATCTCAAGAAACTGTTCGGGTTTCTTTATTATTATTTCTAAAAAGAAATGACAGTGTGATGTACTTTTTATTCCATCATCTAAGATTGCATGCAATACTAATTAGATTATTATTTACCCAGCAAATTTCAACAGAGTTAAATAGGAATGTCCTGGGATGCGTGTTTGTTTTTCTTTAGTTGAAAAAGTTTATCAGTCATGCCAATGTGAGATTTCTGTAGCTTGTTCCTCAGTTGCTTTTCAGAGTTACAGTGTGAAACAACAAAGTATGGATGGAAATTATTAGCAATGTTTTTTGGAGTTATCACTTGGCATTTCCTCCTATTTCATGGACTGGAATGACCATCTGTAAGTCTTTTACTAAAAAAAGGTGTTCACTTAGTTAATTCCTATGCAATTGCTCAGGACATAAAGAGAAAATGAGGACCAATACAGGGGAGTAGCAGTGGAAGAACGGGAATATAACCAAGTAAAGGTCATGAGTAGCAAAGAAAACAGTGGGTCAAGGACATGTGGATAGTCCCACAGGAGTCTGAAGTTGATCTACAAGGAATTCTCTGAACACAGGACACAGCTCTTGCACTAATGTGTGAACACTGACATTAAACACTAGGGAAGGTTGTTTTAACAGGAGCTCCTGCAATGATGACCATTGGAGGAAAACAGGTGAGGCATTGGCACATGGACGTGAGTTTTCTGTGCTGGTTCTAGGGTAACCTCTAACATGACCTCTCTCTCCACTTCCTGTTAAGCTTCACTCTGAGTAGTAAACCCAGTATAGAGAAGAAAGACAGGTATGCGGTGAGCCTTCAGGTGGGACAGGACAGTTGATCCTCTTGCCCAGCTTACTGAAGCAATCACACACATAGAACTACACAACAATCAAGAGCGAAATCAGAAAATATGTGCATGGTTAATATTTTTTTCATTCAAGCAATTCCTTGATGATCTGAATGAAAAATGACTTTAAGTGTGTCTCCATGGTTTTAATTAAAATATCATATTTAAAGGTAAAAACTTTTCTTTCCTTTCAAGTGTCTTTTGGCAATTTTTGGCACCAAGTAGCCCATAGCAGAAACACAAAGAATGTAAAAAAAAATGACTAAAATAATCTAGAAAAAAGAAAGAGAGGCAGATAGATAAAAATAAAGAACAAATTAACCATTTTTGCTCTACACCCAAACCAGATAATATTCTTTATTCTTTGTTCTTCTCTGGCAAGAATAGAACATTCTGTGTTAGAGAAATCTTTGCGACCAGCTGTCCTGGCTGTGTGAGTGTAAGCAGAAGTGTGGTTCCATGGCTATTAGTTGTTATTTCTGTTTTTAAAATGGGGACATTATGGTTGGAAGTAGATTGTAAGGAACAGGTATGTATTTCAGTACATGTGGCTACTGCAGCTTTAGGCCCCCGGGTACCGCTGAGACGTATGCATTACACTGCGTCCGAGATGTGCGCCTCTGGTCAGCGGCAACGCAGAGTCAGCCAGGCCTGAGCTGGTAGCAGGGGACACCCCAAGCATCACCACCAAGGGAGGTTCGAGCCATGGTTCCTGGGACCGAATGTTTGAAGCATGTTTACAGGCTTCACTGGGATGCCTTCCATAAATGAGCACTGGGTGTATTCATTGTGGCTTTGCTTTTCTTGTTCATTCGGTGACAGGCTGTCAACACAACCCCTAATGCCATAACCCCTGCAACATGAATACACTCAGACAATAATGAGGTGTTAGAAAAGACAAAGTGAGAAAACACAAAAGCAAGAAAATGAACACCAAAAAATGACAAAAAGCTGTTGTTATTAAACATAATTTAAGTTTTTTGAAATATATATATATATAACATAGCACTCCAGTTTTTTAGCATCCTTGATAAAAATATTACAAGTGCTAAAGTAGCTATGGAAAAGCTACTTAGGTTGAAGCATAAACAAGTGATGAGTTATTCTGCTAAGCCATAATTTTTAAATTATTTGTGTTTTAATTTCATCTCCTTATGTTTGTGCTTCTACTGTAAAATTGATTTTTTATTTATGGTCGCATTCATTGCCTCTCTTGCCATCTTGTTTTCTCTTCCATTCAGAGTTGGGGTCATGAAAAAGGGAGGAAGAGTGAGGACTTTTAAAGAAAAATACCGAGGGACTGAAGATTTACATATGCACTCTGGGGAATTCAGAAATGAACCGAGAGAGTCATGTCAAGGTGGGAGCTGTTCCCCTGCCTCCCTCTCAGCCAGTGTGAATCTACTGATTCCTGAGGGCAACTGCCACTCGTGAAGCGGCTACACGACAATATTTACATAGGAGGCCGCCCAGGACAGAAGTTGGATTCCTAAGCGGAAACCAGTTACTTCAAAGCTGCGTTCCCTATAGTGACGTCCATATCAGAAGCTCTTGCCAGTGGCTTAGCCCGTGCTACCTAAGTTTCCATGTTATTTACTGCAAACCACCTCTCTACCCAAAGAATGGCTTCGACATATCTGGTCAGTTTAGACATGAACCAAATTGCTTGCCTTCTGTGGAGAATTAATCCTTTAAAGATATAAAATTTGGATGTAAATTTGCTTCCATTTAATCAAAAGTACATTTTTTTTTTCACATTCACTATTACTGGGTATCAGTTTCCGGCATACATCACAGTGGTTAGACAATCATGAACTTTTCAAAGCAGACAGAAAATTAAGTGAAGGCTTTAGGTGTAATGCTGAGTGGTTTCATGACCAAGGTAAGTATGAGGCTTCCATACGAAGCAGTATCGATCAGAAAGATTTCCAGACCACATAAGCCATACCTTGAGGTTCGTCTGTTATCACAGTTTCCCTTTTTTGACGAAAGAGTTTCCAGGGAGGCACCGGGGGTGGTTTGGGGGGAGCTATGAGAGGGCAGGACCTGGTTCTGGTCACCAGCACGGGATGGCTGCAGATGTGCGACAGGCCGTATTCTCTGAGCTTCTCGGCAGAAGTGGTCTAACAGGCGGAAAGCAGATTTGAAAGGATGCTTGCAATTGCCTCATGCATGTGAAGTAATGCTTTCTGTCAGTGTAAAATTACCATCACCACTAGGGAGATGTGGCCGTGATAAAGGAAACAGTAAGCAGCCATATTTCCACGTCTCTTACCATAAGCACTGTCACCATTTGCTTCTCCTAACATCTTTTCATTTTTTTCTGGGGCCCCATTTCTTTATTCACAAAATGAGAGACTGCAACTATAAGCTACTTTTGAGTTCTAAAAGTTTGATTCTATGAGATTGCAAAACTCTTAGCATATTTGTTTTGGTCCAAAACTAATCAGTTGTTATTTTTACGGGTTAAAACTTTGATACAGATCCACTGAGCATGTCGGGCCAATGAGGTGAGAGGCTAAGCAGCTGCCTCCTCGAGGGCTCACACCCTCACCCACCAGCAGCGGCTCCCCATGGAAATCCCCGGGTCCCTCCCGACAATGCAGCCATTCATAGCAGGGCAGGTGATGCTCGCTGCCCTGGATCCTGCTTCCCACACGTGTGCTCCCCATATCCGACTGTTCAGGTCTCCCAAGCCACCCAGGATAATACTGAAGCAGTACTTCAACTAGTGACTGCCGCTGAAATACGCTGTAGGAAATCAAGAGGCGTGTGAAAATTAAAGGAATCTATACTGTAATCAAACGCTGATGCTCGGGCTAAATGTTGGAACAGTTAGAATCAAATAAAATATCAACTACATTAAATCACTTTTACCAATAACTGTGCTTCCTCCTAGTGATTTTGCATCATTTCTATTCACATTTATTTTTCTGTGTTTTGCTTTTATATTTTAATATTTATTTATTTATTTATTTATTTAAATATATTTTATTGATTATGCTATTACTGTTATCCCAATTTTTCCCCCTTTGCCCTTGTCTACCAGTACCCCTCTTCCCTCCGGCAATCCCTCCCTTATTTCGTGTCCATGGGTTGTGCATATAAGTTCTTTGGCTTCTCCATTTCCAAAAACAAATTCAGTGAACAACCAGAACAGAAACAGAATCATAGGTATGGAGATCATTTGAAGGGTTATCAACGGGGAGGGTGAAGGGGATAAAGAGGGGAAAAGGTGCAGGGACTAAGAAGCATAAACTGGCAGGTACAAAATAGACAGGGGGCACTATTCACATTCCTATGTGGATAGAAATGCTTGAAAAGGTAAGTGTATAAGCTGTCCTTAGGACCAGAAACCCAGCTTTCAGCCTATTCCAAACTATGCTATGGTCCTGGCTAGAACATGCCTCACTCTTCAGAGTTTTTCTATAGCTCAGTCTAAACTTCAGGGAGGCGCAAAATAGCGGACATCTGTGAGAAAGGAGAGTTCTTCCTGAATCCAGGGATTAATTAATCACTATAACAATTAATGATCATAAGAAGGAGTTAGTCAGGGTGCTACTGAGTCTACATGGGCCATTTAAAAGTGTTGTAAATATTCAAAATAAAAGAGAGTGATTTGATGTTTTAAAAAAAGGACTAATTGAAAAGTAAGTAAAACTGTCACATCCGCTTTATAACTTTTGTGAATGTCAGTAATTTATTGAAAAAGATATCAGAAACTCTGGAATTATGCCTTATAGCAGCTTAAAAATTATTTTTATGGATGTTCTAAAATCTAAACCTTTTTTCTACAGATTTAACCCTGTCAAATTTTAGAAATTTCCCAATATTTGAAAGTAATCCTTTTCATGGGAATTTGTGATAGAATTGATTGGTGTTATTGAAAAAGACAATGTCTCAGTTACAGTAACAAAAATATATTGCAATAAATTTATATTGAAGTAATATCAAAAATAAAAGTCATACTCCAAGTAGTATTTATAAGCTGCATGTTTTCCAGATAGTTTACTATTTATAAAATTTAGTAAAAACCTCAATTCTTTCTTACAATTGCAACCAAAGTTGTGGTCTACTTAATTCCTGCTTTTGAGCTGTCAAGCATTGAAAAACAAAACAATTTACCACATTTGGAAAATGTAAGATATTGTGTGAAATAATTAAGCTCGGTCTTAGTAACTACTGTGTTGTTTGAATCACCCACAAAAGCACAAACCTGATTTACGGTATGTGAGCCACTTTCTCATGCTTCATTTTATGTCTAACATGCAATATTTCTGAATGACATAAAGTAATGCAATCAATGATAATTATAGATGGTGTTGAGAAACCTTGTTGAAGGATCTCAAGTTTCTTGAGGTTAGAATTAGGGACAGAGAAGAATTTAGAGTAATGATCCATTGTCGTGAAATGCTGAGCAGGCACTCAAAAAATATTTTAAAATAATTCATGTGGTAAAGGCCCCTTGCCCAGAGACCCTTTCACTCCTTCACCCTATCCCACCCCAAATACTCCAAAAGTAGGAGTTTGAGCAGTAGGAAAGAGTCTTTTAGAACTCTCAGGTCAGCCGGTTAAACACAACTAAACCCATTTAGAACACTCAAAACCAGGAAGATAGGGGAATGTGGAGTAACTCATGACATCTTTTTCCTTCCCAAGTTTCGTTTCGTTTTGTTTTGTTTTCTCGAATTCCGGACTGACTCTTTAAATCAATGTAAGGTAGTCTTTATTTTATGCGTCGGCCTCATTGTCTTTGGGGCTATAATTTTTATCAAATGGGATGAGCCACCACTTAACAAAATTCCATTGGGACAGAATTTTTCTGTAGGTTTATTTTTAAAACATGATATCTCAATTATATTTTGATTTTTACCAGGAGAACTAGAGTGCCCTAATAGCTAATGGGAAAGTCAGCAGGCAAGTTAGGGGATTGTAAGACCATTGTCAGTTCATTGCAGCCTTGACGTTTATTTAACTGTTACAGACCCTGAGCTAATTGTGAGCCTTGGGACCCTTAAGCCATTTGCAACCCCACTCGGGGATTGATAATATTCTTTTTATGTCCTAACTCCCTTCAACTTCTCAAACTGCACCTAAGAGTTCTTCCCTTGCAACCTATTTAACCTCTAGTAGTTTCCTGAACCCAGTGGGTTCCCCTTCACCTCCAGGCTGTCCGCTGCTTTGGACAGGTTTTCCTATTTATCAGGCTAACTTCTTAAGGATGCTGCTCAAACATTTCTTCCTTTGGGAAGAATTCCCAAGTGAACCATTAGACAGAAAGGTGTACCTTTGCTATGGGTCTCATTCATTGTTCCATTCATTCATTCATGTGATGACCCATCCAACACACGTTATTTGGACACCACCTCTACCACATGCCAGGCACCCAGTGTGGTCTCTGTTATACCGGGCTTCTAACTTTATTACTGTCGTTTGCTTCTCTGCCTCCCTCATTAAACTCTGAGCCTTGGTAGGAAGCACCTTGTTAATCTTGCTCATTGTGGTGTCCTCAGAGCCTAGATCTTTGTTTAGCAGATAATACTAAATAATCAATAAATAGCTGCCGTATTATAAATAAACATGTCATTTTTGTGTTTTAAATTCAACTTTTACTTTGCACTTCAATGTGAAAGTAGAAAGTTCACGTGGATTATCTGGAACCCCTTTTCTTTTTGTAATGCTTTCATCCCATCCTTACGTTTGCTGTCTGAAAAAGTGTTTAAGCACTTCCTCTACATGAGACCATGGTACTCCACAAAGCATGTAGTCCATGGTGTTAGAATATTTAATCTCTCTGGATCACCTACAATAGCACCTACAATTCACTGCCATGAAAAGAAATTTTAAAAAAAAGTACTATGGCTGAGATGTTCCATTCAAATGTTCACAAGAGACTCAAATTGGAGGGAGGCCTGGGGAGCACACTTAGATTTTCCCATGTTAAAGTCAATTAACTTGGAGTTAAAACAGAGAAACTGACTCCGTATACTCATAATGGCACATTTGTCCTGTTGGCTTGACAGTATTATCCGTTACAGGGCTACCCCTGCAGGTAGGAATAGTTTCTCTCTAAAATAAAAGAAAGGTGAGGAGGACCAAGTGGGGGAAGGAAGAAGAAATGATAACATTGTGCTCCTTGGGTAAATCTCTAGAAGACAAGTATAAAGCAAAGTAAAGCACAATTATCATCCTATTGGGGTATTAACATTTCACCCAAATTTCCATTGAATTTTTAATACTTAGATGTTTCTAACCAACCAAGTAAACATTTGCAGATATAATTGCAGTTGGCTCTCCTTATCTGTGGGTCCTGCATCAACAGACCCAACCTACCTGGCATTGAAATATTAGGGAAAAAGTTACTTTGTAGCTAACATGCACTGTAGAGTTAGCCCTACCTACCATGCTTGTGGCTGTGCTGAGCATGTAAAGCCTTTTTTCCCCTTGTCCTTATTCCCTTAACAATACTGTGTGACAACTATTTACAAGGCATTTGTACAGCTAGGTGTTATGAGTAGTCTAGAGATGATTTAAAATATACAGGAGGATGCGCATAGATTATATGCAAATGCTACACCATTTTTATTTAAGAGGCGCAAGCATCCTCGGAATTTGGTATCTGTGGGGAGTCTTGGAGCCAATGGCCTGCGGATACTCTGGGTTGATGTTTACCGTTGCACCAACTAGTCTTGCACTGTAATGTAGTGACTTCAGAACCTATGGAGGTTTGGAAACACCCAAAGGGTTAGGATTCAATAGGTTCCAAATGCAGTTTGTCAAAGTAAATTGAAGAGTAATCTGGTGGTGATTACTCTGTATAAGAGGAGAGAAGTAATTTTTATGTCCAAGAGCAAAACATAAAATCTAAAAATATGAGAAACCCATACATCCCCTGCAACTACTAAATACTGTGTTACCAAATGTTTAACACTGTGGAAAAATGTTAATGACACAGTGTCAAGTGAAAAAGCCAGATTCCAAACAGAACATAAAATTGAATTGTAATGTGTAAAAAAAGTATATATATGTATACACAGACTATGTGCATAGATAAAAAAATCAAATTATTATTTGATTTTTAGTACAATTTTTTTGTATTAAATAGTACAAAATAGTACAGATTTTTTATTTAGTACATACCATTATTATTTAGTATGTACTAAAATGTCAATATTGCTTAGGCTAGGTGTCGATAGTATAAATATTTTAATTTCATTCTCTTTGTACATATTTTCTGAAGTTCCTATAAACTGTCAAATTTATAAGGAAAAAGCAGTTAACATTTTTGTGTGTGTATTATTTTAAGATACATTGTGGTAATAGCTGTGGCTTATCAGTTCTGGATGTGAATTAATTTCAATCATATGTTAAGAAAGTATGTACATTCTGTTTACAAAAAGGTGATTTATAATTATTTAGAAATGACATATGATTTTTACTAAAATATATAATTTACATATTTTTATTTTGCTTATACTGGAGAGAACTGATAAAATGTGTGTCTGTATTTTTAAAAGACAGAGACATTGCAGTAATCAAACATAATTTTGGTGTTCTAAGTCCTCGTGTCTAAGTGCCTCATTTTAAAAATAAGGAGACTAAAATTCAGTAACAGAATTTTAATTAAATTCTGGTATACCTTTTATCACAAGAAGTAATCACTCACACACACACACACACACACCCATAAATGATACTGTGCCTCCTGGCCTGGAGTACTTACCATTTCCTCCAATGAAAAAATCTTCTTTTCAAACAAATAGAGAGGTGTAAAGGTAGCATATACAGCCATGTGGGGGGGCTGCAGTGCTGAAGAGCCTGCAAAAACAACCACATTTTAGTCAAAATGGGTCTGTCAGTCAAATTGGTCAAATTCAGTCAAATTTAGTCAAAACGGGTAGGTCATTCCTCAATGAATAGTATGACAGAATTAAAGGTTAAAGAATTAGGATTAAATTTCTTATTTTTGCTGGTGAATAAAAAGGTACATATTCTAACCATATTTAATAGATGTTAAATCTCAAATGTGCATTCATGATATAAAATATCTCATTAATTTTACCTTGATAACAGTACCATTTAATTGCCTGAAAATCATTTTGTTTTATTGTAAAAATGTTATCACATACACTTAGTGGGAACATCACATAGTCATCAGTCAACGTAACTTAGAATGGTCGGCAAATAATTATGTTCAAAGGAGTGAGTTTAACAGTGTGGCAATTCTTAGCTTTCATCAACGAAAATCTTTAGTTTGAATTTAAAGTAATCAGAAGTTCTTATGTCATTTCAAGACTAAAGAAAACATATAAATGCATCCTCCCACAAAGAAGGAAAACATAAATGACTTAGTTTGGAATGCTTGGTGCTTGTAGGATTGGCTTACGAGGAGCACTTATTTGTTTACATGTTCCTTAACATCCCTGATATTTTATATTTAACTGGGTGTCCTTTTGTTCTTTAACGATTCTGGCTAAAATACTAGAATATATTTTCCTTCATTATCTTTATTTTTAATTAAAAAGTTTTTTTATTCCTTCATAATTCAAGCACTTATATATGCTTGATATTTATATGTATTAGATATTTATATAATATATTAGATATTATATATAATACTTATATGTATCAGATATTTATTGAAGAACAGTATGTTCAGAGCCACAAAATATGAATTAGACATGAACCACAATCTCTCTAGAATGGATTAATTGTAAAATATAACAAAGTTATGAAAACATATTTTTACATTTAAAAATTAGACTCCGTGTCTCTCATGGAGCAGAGATCTGAACCCAGGCAGTTTTATCCCCCAGCCCTGGTTCTAAAGCATATTCTGTATCTTGAGATTGCCCTTACCTATCAGTCTGGTAGAGAAAAGGCACTGTCAGCTTTATTTTCACAAAAAAAGGAACTCTGAGAAAGGTTTAGTCATTTCATGGTGATGATGAATTATCGGTAACTTCAGGAATGTTATGTCATCTGCTATCAAAAAAGATTGTCTAAGGCATCAATACAAGAAAACAATTTTTAATACGGAATTTAAAATGTGACTAGTGACCCTTTTCTCTACCAAACCACCAGACATGTTTCTGTAAAAATAAAAAGCCATAATTATTAAAATACCCTTACAAAAACATATTAATACATTAAAGAAGAAGACAAAAACGGAAAAAACACTAGATAAAACACTGCTGGAGGCAAATGGCAGTGTTGCCAACCATGTAATGAATGGTGAACTGAGAATTATAACCCACATTCTAAAAGCACCGAGAGGGAGGAAAGGACCCAAAGTTAGGGATATAAAGTCTTTGCAAAATGATATATGTAGTATGCGTTGTATAGACTTAAAAATATTATATATGTTATATTTATAATTTATACAGAGAACATATACTAAAATATATGCTGCCATATAATTGTGTGTTTAATATTTATATATACTCATAAATATACTTCCATTATATAACTTGTATAATTGTATATATGTGCATATTATAGAGAATATGGAACATACTTTATTTATGTAGAATAATATATTCTATAATATACTAATGCATAATGTAGATTTGCTGGGGTATGTCTCCTTCACCCAAACTCTTCTCCTGTGGCTGTTGCGCTGTGGGAACGCAGACAGCCTTGGCTTTTGCTGCACGTGGAGGACCTTGCCCCAACATCCAGACCCATGCGAGGGCCTAACTATGACGGGCACGCCTAAACACAGGTGCGTTTAGACATGTCTAAGCAGGAGATCTACTTCAATGCTGCAAAGAGTTCCAGCATTTTATGAAAGAGCTAAAACAGTTACTATTCCGGGCTGCTTACAATCGGACAGAGACTGCTGAGAGTACTGTACGTCTGATGAGGGTCTTGAACCGTGAATTGACCATTTGAATTTTTCCTTTTCTTTCTCTCCATCTTTACTCCTCTTCTTCCCAACGTCTTTTGCATCTGCTTTATTTAACATATTAAGAAATGCAATAAATATTTTAACTATGAAAGCTCAAACTATATTTCTTATTCAGTCATTGTATTGAAAAAAAGCCAAAATCATAGTATTATTTAAATGTAGAGCAATAGCCACTAATTCCCCAAAACACTCCTTACCTCTAATCAGAAATGTTAAAATAAAGCAAGACAAAATTTTAAAATTAATGCATAATGTGAAAGACCTGCAGCATTATTTATTTTTGACTACACAAAACTTTATGTTAAATTAGATGATCATTTTACTAAGATTTATGTATATAAAATTATAGTGTCTGGCAAATTTTATCATTTTAAAAACAAAAATTAAAGAACCACAAAGCATAAAGTTGAGTCCTAAAGTGGAGACCTTTCAGATCTTTCCTGTTGGGGGCCTCCATCTTACGGAAACACAGCTTGCTGTTTCCAGGATGCTTCCTGGGGGAAACCGGATGCCAGGGCAGCACCTCATTGCCAGCATGACTTGTTTATTCACAGCCTCACACAGACCCATATGCACCCTTTGAATTTCCATTTCTAACAGACTTATTCTCTTTCAACTTAAAAAAAAAGTCCGTGGTACCTACACACAATGGAATATTACTCAGCCATAGAAAATGAAATCTTACCTTTCGTGACAGCATGGATGGACCTAGAAGATACTGTGCTAAGTGAAATTAGTCAGACAGAAAAATACAAATACCACATGATTTCACTTATAAGTGGAATATAAAGAACAAAACAGACAAACAAATCAGAAACGGACTCTGATGGTCGTCAGAGGGCAGGGTGGCTGAGCAGCTGGGTGAGAAAGGGGAAGGGAGGAAGAAGCAGAAATTGGTGGTCACAAACTGATCATGGAGATGTAGAGCACAGCATGGGGAACATGGTCGATAACATTGTAAAACCCGTGTGTGGGGCCAGGTGGGTGCTCGAAGCAGGGGGGGACCACTCTGTGCAGCGTACAACCTTCTAACCACTGTGCTGTACGCCTGAAACTAATACAGAATAACATTGAATGTAAACTGTAGCTGGAAAAATTGTTTTAAAGGGATAAAAGTAGTATAAAGATTGAAAATTTTAAAAAGCCTGAGATTTTGTATTCCTTAACAAAGATCATTCAGTTCTGAAACAAAAATTAGAATTTCTGCCTTTTTATTCTTTTGTTGTCTGCTGAATTTGTAATCGGTTGTTTTTTTCAGTTTGCATAAATAAAAATATTAATAACTTGTAATGTTCCTTAGCCTATAATGTAAACCTGTCTCATATCTTAGCTTTTATAGCAGATTTAACACCTATGTTAGCTACAAAAGTGAAGTTAACTGTTAACTTTAAGTGTGTAGGAGGAGACATATAACTGAGAAACTAAAATGTAAATACAGGTTATCAAATTTTATTTTGTGGGTTTTCTATAAATATTTGACTTCATTCAATAGCATTAATTTTAGGTAGAAATATATTTCATGTATGATTTTAAAATAAGACCTTAAAAGCCTTCAAACTCCTACTCAGAATACATAATTTATAAGTAATATAATTCATAATAAAAACTACAAATAGAAAAAAATACACTCTTCCAATAGAAATTGGATAGCATGCAACAGGGTTCGGCAGAATGTGTTTTTGCCAATGCCCTACATACATGCGCAGCTCCTCTGTCATTTCATCCCGCCCAATAGCGAACGCCATTTGAAGTTAGCCTAGCACTGAGTCCTACTGGAGATTGCCTTTCCCTACCTCCTCCCGCAATCCTCTGCTACATCAAATGAAATCACCATGATTGCCTCATCTTCCACCTCCCCCTCACTCTCAGCTCATCGATAGGCTGCTTATCAAGAGAGAAAACAGAAGCCTTTAGTCCGAAACACTCAGCTTCTCCCTGTGAAACCCACTCACCCACCAACATTTGCATGTGTCCTCTCCCATGGCATGTGCCCACCTGGAAGAAGGGAGGAGCCCTTGCTCCCCCAGGTTGGTCCAACCTCTCCACCTGGGTGGGCTCTCTGGATCCTCAACTTCCTGTCCTCTCAGGAAACATACGCTATTGTAATCTCACCTGGATCCTCTCAATCATCACTTAAAAACACTCAGTTTTCCCTCAGTAGCTTAAAACAGAAGTATCCTGTGGGGGCCCATATATTCCCTGGCAGCTTCCACTTTGTAGCTCTCCTGTTCACAAAATTCTAGATCTTATTAGTTAGTAATAATTTGTTTGTTTGTACATTATTTTACTTTCCACTAACTTCCCAACATTCCCCAGTATGTATTCCACTCCTCTCACTCCCCAGTGCCCAATGACCTTCACGTCACAACATTTGATAGAGAATTCTGAGTTCCCCCCATATTTCAACTCTCACCATTTGATGCAGACAAGCTGTCTGATTACTGAAACTCCCTTCTTTTGACTTCAGTAGCAACCTGCTCTGCTGGTTTTCTTCTTGCTTCTCTGGCCATCCCTTAGCCTCCATTGCCAGGTCATAATTTTGTGCCTGGCTTTTAGATGTTTGGCATCTTTAAGGCTCAGTCTCAAGCAGCCTTGTCTTCCTACTCTACGCTGTGTCCTTGGGATCACCCATAGTTTAATTTAGCATTCATTTGTCAATGATTCCAAAGTATACATCACTAGTCTGGAACTCCTGACATTTTCTCAAAAGTCACCTCACATTCAATATGTTCAAAATTATTTTATGATCTTTCCTTATAAAGTTGTCTTTTTTCAGTGTCCCCCATCTCAACTGGAGGTACCACATTTTTTTTTTTTTTTTACTTTTTAAGTATCTCTCAAATCATTCACTTTATCTGTGACTCCATAGTTACTACCCTATTATCCTATGTCCAGTTATCACTGCCTCTAACATGAGCTGGTGCAAGAGCCTCCAAACTGTTTTTTCTATATAAGTCTCATCACTGACCCCCAAGGTCCCTGCTGCCACACTAAGGTCCTGTCTTTCCAAAAAACCAGAATATTCTTTTGAAAATGTGATATAGATCATGCGTGAGTCTAGTCTAAGTTCTTTATTAGCTGTCAATTTTTCTTATGATAAAGATCAATAATCTCAACACAATATAGAAGATTTTATAAGATCATTCTCCCACTTTCTTCTCTAGGTTTTCTCAAACCATCCTTTCTTCCTCACATCCTTTCCTCCAGCTAAACATCTTCCAGGTCTTCCATCCTTCCTACTGCCTCTTACCTTGATGGACCACTCCACCTACTGCCTCATAGCCCTCATATATCTGCCATTCCTTCTACTTAAAATGCTATTCCCTCCACAGCCCCTCATCTTCTTCTAGATATTCCTGTCATCTTTGCAAACACAGCTCAAAATTTCCTCAGGAATTCTTTCCTGATGCTCCATACTAGGCCCTCCATATGAACTCCCATAGTGTCCTTTATTTACACTTCAGACTTATTTTGTAATAGATGATTATGATTATTAAAATTAATGCTAGTCTCTATCACTAGACAATAAGATCTAGGAGGTAACTTTCACATCCGGTTTTATTCAACAAGTTATCACTAATTCCTGGAACATTTACTGGAATTATACTCAGCAAATAATATATTGGAAGAATGGGTGGCTGGCTGGCTAGATGGATGGATAAATGTTAATTTGCGACACATGAGAAAGGGCTTCTAGGTTCAAATTAATTGAGGATCCTCCTGGATAAAACAAATTTCATCAGGCATTTTTTTTTTGCTTTCTTTCATAGTACTGCATATTAGGTCATTTCAAAAAGTGACTATGATAGATGGATATTGCTCACACATTTGATCTTGGTATATTTTTGAGGAACACATATGGTAAAATTTCCATGCACTGTACTGTGGATAAGATCTTGTTAAGGATAATTGGGCAAAATGTCATTATGTTCTAAAACATAAATATTTGAAAGATCATAATAGATACTATCAAAGTATTCAAAAAGCTGAATATTTATAGAATATTTAATTCTACTTTACTATACAAGCATTAGTTTATTTGCATAACTATATAAAATATCTTTAAAAATACAAACTAAAAAATTACTCAATACAATTCCCACCTTAAGAAGAGATATAATCCTATACTTATAAAATAACTGGAATTTTTTCTTCTAAAATTTGAACTTTCACTTTACAATAAATGATCAATAAATCACCATCTAGTCTCTGTCCCTTTCTCATTTCCTGAAAAAATAAATGAGACCACTTTTGTCCTTGGCTGTTTTGGTTCATTTCACCCTACATAGAGCATATAAGAAAGGCATGTTTGATGAAAATTGAAAACTTAATGTCTCATCCTATATTAACACTATATTAATTTAGTATCATCAAAATGTATAGTTGCCTTTGATTTTTAAAGAGAGTAAAATATGAAACAATAATTAACATGCGGTAAATACCATAAGAAGTTCTGAAATCCTAGCAAGGATGGATCTTAATTATTTCCACTATACACTACATGATCATAATAATACAGCACCATTAAATTCAACATTGATTGCAAGCATTCACTTGTATATGCAATGCCCACCATGAATAATGTTGTGATATGAAATGGCTCACCCTTTGAAACTTTGTCAAGTGTCTTCAGTGTTGTAATTGAACCTTCATGCTTGGAATCTTTGCTTTCTTTCACTTCCTTGCCATCTTTCATTTCCTTGCTGTCTTTCACTTCCTTGGTGTCTTTCACTTCTTTCCCTGGTTCTTTTAATTTGGAATCTACGTCTGTTACTTTGCTCTCAGAGCTGGACTCATCCGATAGCTTAAATTCTGGCAATATTTCTTTCAAGAGCTCCCATAGTTCGTCCTTACATCCTGGGCTTTGACAAAACACATCAACATTATGTTTCGAATTCAGCTTTAAACTACACATCAAGAAATTACTGAGAGAAAAATATCAACTTACTATTCACTATTTAATTTCAATAGTTATGTCAAATATTAGTTAAGAACACCATTATGCACTCCTCTCTTCAACAAGTTTTGATGGAAAGCCTGCGGTGTGCTGGGCTTTGCTGAGGGAAGGGCAGCAAACAAGAGGTTCTGGATCAAGGTGGAGACATAGGAGGACCTTAATTCATCATTTCCCATGAGCACATTGAATCTACAGGTATATATAGAACAATTGCCTCCGGAAACAAAACAAACAAAAAAACAACAACAACCAAAAACTGAGTGACTCTTACACACCTGGGAAATAAGAAAAAACTTACATTGCTGCTGGTAGGAAAGATTGAGGTATAGTCTGGTCATAAAACCCTCATGATGACCTGCAATTGAAGGACACTCAGCACCCTGAGCTTCTCCTTCAGGAGGAAGGGGTTCAAAACCCACAACTGGCACCCTGACTTTTAAGACCTTCCCCTGAGAAATGAGCCCCCAAATATCTAGCTTTGAAAGCCCACAGGGACTACATCCAGAAAGACCCATGAAGCCACAGGAAACTCAGAAATGGTTCCTAAAGAGCTAGCCCAGTCTCACCCACTTCAAGCCCAGTGCAGAGGTAGCAGATTTTGTGAGTCTTTTTTGCTTATCTTAAAGCATTGTCCTGAGGGGCAAGCTTCTCATTAAAGACACATCTGAAGACGCTGAGGGTAGGCACTATCTGCGTGCACCCTCTCTGGCCATACACCATCCATTTATGATACATACTCTCAACAACATGAGTTTAGAGAGAACATCCTACTCAATGCTAAAAAGCTGAAAGCTTTTCCTCCAAGATAAGTAACAAGAAAAAGATGCCCCCTATCACCACTTTTATTAAACAAGCATTAGTTATTTAATAAAAGTCCTAGCCACAGCAATTGGTCAAGAAGGAGAACTAAAAGGCATCCAAACTGGATGGAAGAAGAGTAAGTCTCACCACATGCAGATGTCATGGTACTGGCATTATACACGGAAAACCCTAACGACACCAAAGAACTGAAAATTAATAAAATTATTTAATAAAAGTGCAAAATATGAAATCAATATACAAAAATCAATTGTTTCTATACACTAATAACAAACTCTGAGAAAGAAAATTTTTTAAAAATAAGCCCACTTAAAATCACATTAAAAAGAATAAAATACATAGGAATAAATTTAACCAAGGATGTGAAAGACTTATACTTTGAAAATTATAGAGAAAAAAAGAACAACCTAGAGGCATTATACATCCTGATTCCAAACTACATTGCAAAGCTATAGTAATCAAAGCAGCATGGTGTTGGCATAAAAACAGACACACAGATCAAGGGAACAAAATGGAGAGCCCAGAAGTAAACTCACACATGTACAGTCAATTAATTCATGACAAAAATGCCAAGAATATACAATATGGGAAAGATAGTCTCTTCAGTCAATGGTGTTGGAAAAATTGAACAAAAACACACAAAAGAATGAAACTAGGCTACTATCTTATACCATACACAGAAATCAACTCAAATTGTATTAAAGACTTGAATATAAGACCTGAAGCCATAAAACTCCTAGAGAAAACATAAGCAGTAAGCTCTTTGAAGTTGTCTTGGCAATGAGGTTTTAGATTTGACACCAAAAGCAAGGATAACAAGCCCTGGTTGGTGTAGCTCAGTGGCTTGAGCACAGGCCTCCGATCCAAAGGATCGAGGTTCGATTCCCAGTCAGGGCACATGCCTGGGTTGCAGGCCAGGTGCCCAGTAGGGGAGCGCTTGAGAGACAACCACACATTGATATTTCTCTCCCTCTCTCCTTCCCTTCCCCTCTAAAGATAAATAAATAAAATATTTTTTTAAAAAAGCAAAGGCAACAAAAGCAAAAATACACAAGGGAAACTGCATGAAACTAAAATGCTTCTACACAGAGAAGGAAACTATTAAAAAAATGAAAAGGGAATGGGAGAAAATATTTGCTAATCATATATCTAATATGGTGTTAGTCTTCAAACTATATAAACAACACATGCAACTCAACAGCAGAACCCCAGACAATTCTACTAATAATGGAAAAGGATCTGAATAGACATTTTTCTAAAGAAGACATACAGATGGCCAAAGGGACATGAAAAGGTGCTCAACATCACTATTCATCAGGGCAATGCAAATCAAACCCAAGTGTTGATGGGAGTATGGATAAGATGGAGTGCTCATGGACTGCTGGAGAATTATGAATTGGTACAGCCAATATGAAAAACAGCATGGAATTTCCACAAAAGATTAAAAAGTAAAAAGTAATTTTAGTGATTTAGCAATGTTTTAAAATATTCTTTTTTAAAATTTATTTATTTTTTTTTTTAGAAAGAGGTGAAAGGAAGGAGAAAGACAGGGAGAGAAACATCAATCATGCCCCAGTCAGGGACCAAAACCAAAATGTAGGCATATGCCCTGACCAAGAATTGAACAGGCAGCCTTTGAGTTTGCAGGACAATGCCGAAACAACTGAGTCACACTGGTGGTCAGAGCTGATTTAGCCACTTTATTTCTGGGTATTTAACTGAAAGAAATTAAAAAACTAACTTAAAAAGATATATCCACTCCCATGTTTATTGCACCATAATTTACAATAGCCAAGACAGGGAAACAACCTGAGTGTCCATGGATGTGTGAATGGATAACGAAAATGTGATAGGTGTGTGTGTGTGTGTGTGTGTGTGTGTGTGTGTAATTTGTGATAAAATGTGGATGAATTAAGCCATATGTTCTTGCTCTGAGTTCCCACAGAATCTTTACACACTTCTTATAGGCTTCAAAAATACTTTCCAAATTACTCAATCAGCACACATTTATCGAGAACATACTGCACGCCACTCGTTCCGTGCTGTTGTAGAGCCCAGAAGGCGCCGCACTGAGCAAGACAAAAAGGTTCCCTACTCTCGTGCGACTTCTTACCCTGCCCCAGTGGCTGGGTATGACACACACACACAGAAAGAGGGACAGAGAGAGAATAACAGGCAGTGATAACTTCCACGGTGGAAGTGAAAGTAGTGGACGATGGGTTATGAAACGTATTGGATGGTTAAGAAGGCCTGTCGGGGGAGCTGATATTTAAGCTTGGTGAAAGCTAACTGTTATGACATACCCAGTCGAGTGAATATCTGACAGAAGATCATGCAAGGCCCATAAAAACAACAACAATCTCACATAAAGACCCTCAAGGACAATGATTTTAGCACGTTTGGGAAACAGAGTGAAGATGCAGGTGGCCAGTGAGTAGCTGCCAACACAGGGGTGACGTCAGGGATAAGGCTGGAGACTGTGCAAGAGTCAGATGGTACAGATCCCTAAAGAAAAGAAGAAAGATTTAAAAACTTCCACCTGTAGTGGAAAGGATTTAAGCAAGGCAAATGATGTTATTTGATTTATGTTTTAAAAAGTGATTCTCAAGGCCACGTGGAGAATTAACCAGAGGAGGTAGGGTTAGACACAGGAGGGCCAGTCAGGAAGCTAGTGCTTTATTAGTGCATGAGAGCAGTGATGGGGAGTTGACCTAGGATGGCAATAACGGAGATGCAGGAAAAAAAATAAACACGTTCACTTGTTAAGCTTTTCTCTGAGGACCCAGTCAGGTGAACTGGTTTCCTTATGCATCTGTGATTTGCATGACTGCCTGAGCTGCCTCATACTCAGCCTTGGATCCCCAGTGCCTGGCAGATAGGTTGTGGGCATTCAGTCTATTTTATGTTTGCATTTAATCCCACAAAAAGCTCTGCAACATAGGTATTACAACTTAATTGAGGTTTAGGAGGTTGTACATTTTATGCTATCAAACATCTAGCAAATGGTCGAATCAGGATTCAAGCAGATATGAATCTAAAATCCATGTTTTGCTTTTCTTTTCACCTACAATATATATATATATAAAAGCTATACTATTAAAGAAAAACATTCAAACACCACAGGATCTGACCAAATCACTTCTTGGACAGTTCGGCTCAGCTATTGGGTGTGGAGTGCCCCATTCACAAATGCACCGCACCAAGACCAGAGAAGTTGGCCGAGAGAAAGTCATCTGTCTCTTCATTCAGAACTTGACTTCTAATGTACACTCGTGCATGTTGTTGACTGTGTTTCTATTATGCATGGAGAGTTACAAGTTTTTTTTTTAATGGTATAACTGTCCTAATTGTGGGGAAACATAAGTGGCAGGGTCAACAACGGCAGGCAGAGCAGTGTCTCACGTTGCTGCTGCTACGGGAAAGTAGAAGAGAGGAAGTCATTTGTTGGAGATGCCACATAACATGTTTTTTTCACATGGAAAAAAATCAGAAAATCAGAAAATCATCACAGATTTTGACTTTTAATATTCTAGTTCTCCTTGGCCTCTGTAAAGACCACGGCCACAACTGGCCAATGAGAGGCTCACCCCTGAGAGGCTCGCCCTGCACACTAAACCTTCTTAGTAGTAGAAACACCCTGCTCTTGAATATAACACGGCTTTAATCACATTGTGCTCCTGCTTTCAATAGCCTTCTCCTTCCTGTCCTTCAAATCAAACGCAGCCAACAGTAAAAGTTCAGACCAAGTCAGAACTTTCTCCATGAAGGCGTCCCTGACCCTTGCCTGCACCGGTGGCAGATGGTCATTGCACCCATATTTCAACTTAAGCATTTCTTGAAAATCATTGATGTATTGTTTCATGACATTCTTTTCATTTAAAATGACATATATATACACACATAAATTAATTTATATGAATGTGGCAGAGTGTAAGAAAAATTCTACAAGTCAAAATATAAATCAAAGATAGTGTATAATGTGTTACTTTTGGGTTGTATTTTGAAGTAAACTGCCAAATTGGAATGTCTAGGTCATTCCTCACTTATTCTTTAGACTTCTTTTTTGTTTTGTAAGGTTGATTTTTAACCGTCATACATATTTCTAGATCATAAATAACTAGTGAAAGTCATTAGAGAGGGAAAGAAACTTTCACTAATAATATCTCTACCATGCTCTAGCAACTTTTTCTGGCACTCCTACGTATTCACTTAATCATCAGGACACCATATATGGTGGGTTGATGTGTCCCCATTTTACGTAAGAAGAAAATAGGCCCAGAGAAGTTCATTACTTACAAAACTCACAGAACTCAAAATTGGAAATGTAAGCGTATAAGCCTAGCTATATCGTTCTGACTCCAAAGCTCAAGGTTTCCCTTCTTACATCATTTTCATGGATACTTCATAAGCAACCATAAACTGATGCAAATTAAACATTTACAATCCTACAAATTTTGATTAGTTACTAAAGTGATTTCCTTAAAATTGTGAAAGTATATCAACAGTAGTTTTATGTATGATTCTAAGCAAGAGACAATTTGCAATTTTTATGCAACTAATTTTATAGTTGTAAATTATTCTGATCTACTCCTGACCGATTTCTGATGATTTCATGTCTCTGGTATGTTTATTGACAACTGTGCAGAGAAAAGAAAGGCAAAATTGTAAGCATTCCATCAAAACCGAATACGAAAATTTAGAAAAGTCCATACTTTTAAATCCCATTGTTTCTCTACTTTCCTCCACTAACATTGTCCATATTATATCAGTTAATTTTCTCTTCTCTTAGGTATCGGAAAAGGACTTCCTATTAGAAGATACAAAAGGGTGCACCTGGTCCTTTCCTAAGACAAAAACACAAGAGCACCTCTCCTTCAGGAAAGGGGTCTTTTGGGAAGGGTATCTACTCTTGTATTTTTCTCCTGAAAATATTTTTGTTTGAACCAAGTACCAGCTAGTTTATCTTGCTGAACAGATGCTTTAGATGTAGAATCCAAGTTTTCTGGGGCCTGTCTTCAATCTCTAACCCGGACCTTGGGGAGCGGTAGCTTCCCAACATCAGCCAAAGATCAGTGATAATTCAAACTGGTCACTGTACTGTAGCTTTGACCTTCTCATAAAAGTTAACATCTGAATTGGTAAGTTCAGATTTATTTGTATATTCTTTTCTCTGCACTTTAACCTAACTAATTTCCACTGCCAGTAATAACATGATCAGATTGCATATGTATAACCTTTATGGGCAAAATAAAAGTATTTGCAAAAATTTAAGTAAGCATTGCATTAAATGGCCTCTCTTGCATTATGGTAAGTGAAGTAAGCCGAGTGGTAAAAGACAAACACCATATGGTGTCGCCGATAAGGGGAACCTAATCAACAAAAGAAACAAGCAAGCAAAATATAACCAGAGTCCTTGAAATTAAGAACAAACTGGCAGTAAAATGGAGGAAAGAGGGGGAAGGGTTGTCAAGGAACATGTACAAAGGACACATGGACAAAGTCCAAGGTGGGTAGGGTCAAAGGTGGGGAGGGAGGATGGCGGCGGTGGGGGGACAATGGAGACAATTGTACTTGAACAAAATAAAGAAAGAAAGGAAATGATCTCTGTTTGGGCATAGATAAGCAATCTCTCTACAGCTAGACTCACAGAGAAAGAAAGAAGGTGGGCTTTGGACCCAGAAAGACTTATGTTCAAATTTATCTCCTCCAGGTACATTGTGACAGGTTTGGGGAAATCGACTACTCTGAGCTTCAGTGTCCTCACTTGTAATGAATGACACATACCTAGTTGAATCCAGATAGTTCAGGATTAATTTTACAGTATATAAAAGAACACTGGACTGATTTATCCTGAAATTCTTAAGGAATTGTATAGAAAATGTTATTCTCCCAAATATTTGTGTAAAATGTGAAATTTTTTGAAATTTTCTTAAAAACTAAAAATGTTTTGGTTGAAGCAACTTTATGCAGGAAGAAAAAATGCATACAAGTAGCATAACAGTCAGTGAAACCTACTGGAAAGAAATGACTTCTGGCAGCCATCCGGTGAGAGCGTGAATGACCATGAACTCTCCCAGCTCCCTCCTCTTGGCTACATGGATGCTGAGAACGCAAATCCGCAACAGTACAGTTAATGCAACTTGAAAACACAAAGAGGTATATATATAGGAAATAGGAATCTCTAATAAATAGTGACATAATAATAAATGTAGGGGTATACTGGTTATACATTACAGTGTAAGAAAATATTATTGCAACAATCAAATGACTTGTTAAAGCAGATCTAATAATAAAATGTCATGTCTATTTACAAAATATGTTTATAAACTTTATTTTAAAAATACATAAATTAACATTAATGCCATGTACGTAAAACATATTCATACATGCTATATATTTTAAATATGCATAGTAATCTATATTTTATGTATTGAATAGATTATCATGTTTTTTAAAAAATAAAAGAGTCTTTTATGTTTCTGATTTCAGTAATTATTCTAAGATGCCTGTGAAGCTGTGTATTTTCAGTTTCATACAAGGCAGGTCACGATGGGCATCAGACATTCTTAGTTATTAGATAACTTCAGAGAAACCAGAAACATCTGTTCTATCCCGTACAAAAGAGTGGATTTGCCACCATAGCATAAAGTCAAATGACATTGTGATTGACCAAATATCACTCTTCTCATTTTAGTTTTTAGAACTTTTTCTGAAGTGATTAGTCTATTTGCATTAACATGCATATCCCGTCCTACCCAGGAGTCGCAGCTTCAGCTGACCCCAGGTCAGCGGAGGCCATTGAAGGATTGATGTGTCTACATATCTCAAAGATAGCCAATGTCTATTGGGATAATTTACAGTCTTGTCTAAATTCCTCTTTGGGTAATCATATTTAAGAGGTGACTGTACAAATCTCATATAAATAATGCTTTTTCCTTTGTATATCTCACAGCCATATTGAAATACTACTAAATATTAATTCTTATATAGAAAGCTAAAAATCATATGATAATAAATAAAATCTGAGAAAAATGTATAGACAAATATATTGTACCACGTGTTGCAGGCTTCCCCTAGAAAGCATAACAAATATCTTATGTTTAGTCTGACCCTTTATTTCCAAGCTGCATTTATTTTTTTAAACATAACAATAATTCTTTTACTGAAGTTACATAAAATTCTACTGAACTATAGATTAATAAAAACAAAATGCAACTCCAATTGTTCTGGTCATGCTTTTAATTCCTTACTGGCCTTCCAGCTCTAATTCTCAGAACTTCAAGTGAGGTTTGACAATTAGGAACATTATTTTCTTTCAAAATAAACAAACACAGTTGTCGCCAGTGTGAATACTGAGTAGTGCTCAGGTACCTAAAAAGATCTGGAATGAGTTTTTTTTTTTTTTTTTTTTAATTCACTGAAATTACATACAGGCTGCAAGTTGGTGAAACAAATTTCTAATAGAAAAGCAAAGGTTAGTAAGCAAAAAGGGAGATGAAGAGGATGGCAGGAAGCGTGGTTGTTTGGTTGCGTTGCCTTGGGAGAGAAAAAGGAAGCCGAGCTAAAGAAAATCCACAACAAGCAGCCCTGGCTTCCGACTGACATTGCTGTGTTATGGAAGGACAGGGGTCTGAGCTTTGAGCAAATGGCAGGTGTGATCTGTTAAAGTGTGTACGTGAGTTCTGTTGCATACTGAGATGCCATGACACTCTGAGGGGTGGGGGGAGGCCATCAAATTCGAGCTGGTGCATTGCATGTGAGTATCCTTCCACCGAGCAGAGACACAAAGTTCCCATGCACTGGAAACTTAAGCATCTAAGCTTCTGTGTGTTGCTAGGGCCAGGATGGAATGACCACAGGCCTCCGCATGTGGAATTGAAGAGAATAAACATAGCAGAAGTTTCTCATCTGTGTTGGTGCACAAGTCATGCAGGTGTCTAAGACACAAGCGCATTTTGTAAAAACATCAAAGAAATATGAATAGTTTTCATCATGAATGTACTAAAAGGGACCAATGTTACCAAAAGCTTGAGGAGCATATTGCATCCTTCGGAACAGTTCAGAGTTTTCAAGATCAGCAAATTGTTGTTGCATACACTGAACCTAAACCCTTAACTGCATTCCTAGATCATTCAGGATGAACCAGTATTTTTCCCTATAAAATAACTTTTTCTCTCATTAAAGTGAAATATTATTTTCTGGGATTGAATTTCCATTCATGGAGAACATTGAATATGGAATAGTTTTTTGAGCACTTTTACTAGGCAGACTTTTATTTGATTGCTGGATAACCCAATACTTCAAATTAATGACTTCAGCATATTCATTTTATATAAGGAAATTTACATTGTTTAGAAAGAAAGGTTTTTAAACTGATTTTAAAAAATAAAGCTATGGAACATAGATGTAGTATAGTTGTTTTTGCTGTGGTTTGCCTTTTTGTTTTTATGCAAGTGAGTGATGGATGACTCCACATTCTACATACTCAACATTCGCCAGCTTAATGATAGCTTTACTCAAAAGCATTGGCCAGAGTTCAAGATCGTAAGTTGAAGCTGGAAGCAATAGCTTGTTATCTTCATCAAAAGGCAGAAAGTCATCGATGGTTATCTTTCTCCAGCAACCCTAACAATGAGAAGAAAGGAATACACCATCAATGATTTATATTATTTCACTCATATGTTATTATACGAAAGGGCAAAAGTAGGTTTACATTATGAGTGTGCAAAACAACAGAGTTTATCCTGTATCATCACTCATCAGTTACTGTATTATTTTCCAAACAAATAACTATAAACCTACTTTGCCCCACTCCATGCACTGCTGACATTATTTACTGTTTTATAATTTTATTTTAATTTCTTACATTTAAAAACTGACATTTTTGTCTTCAATACTACTCTTGCTGATAGTTCTGGCTTATTATTTTACTTAATATGATTACAGCACATCCTAATAGGGACAGAGATAAGCATCTATCTTTATTAATGAGGTCATGTAAACACACTTTTAGGTGCCCCCTCTCACATAAGGCAATAATTTAAACTGTTTCAAATAGCAGAATCAAAACATTATATAACCATGCAGGAGTTTGGGTATAATTACATAATTTAATATAGTCACAATGAAAATTCTCCAAATATAACTTTAGTAATTATTATATATTCTAAAAGGCTTGATGATCTTATGCTTCCAATGATTATATTATTCCACTCATAATTAAATATCTAATTTTTAAATATAATGTTAATACATTATTTAATATTACCTCATAGTTAAAATCTTGAAACATGATAACATTAAGTATTGTGAACCCAAAGTTTCTTTAATTTTGGTTTTATAAACGAAGTTTATTATGAATTCATTCCTTTGCCCAATAAATATTTTTAGCAATGATACAAGCATTGTAAATCCAAAGACTGACATAACACACAGCTTATACCATTGAATTCTTATAGTTTAGTGAGGAAGGAGAAGACATATGTGCAAACAATATAACATACAATATTTTCAAATTGCTCTAGGACCAGAAAAGAAAGTGTAGCTAACTTTGTTAATGTGTTCACAAGAAGGTGGCATTTGAACTGGAGTCAAGGAACAGTACATTTTCCCCAGTTAGATAGGAATGGTAGAGTAAAAAATGTTTTCTTTGTATGACCATGGTTAACTCTAAACCAACCCTGCCTAATTTAGGGATTATGTGCGTATGTCTTTCTTTCTTTCCTAAAAGAGGACAAATCAAAATGGAAACCTGTGAAATTCTCAAGAAACTCACAAGAGGACAGAAAAAGGGAAACAAAGACAAAGAATAGCAAATGTAACAGAGTAAATAATAAAATAGCAGACTTAAATGTTAATTTTATCAAATATAAATTATGCACCAATCAAAATAAAAGAGTAACTAATATATTTTTGGCTTTGAGAATTTGCATACCCAGAAAAAGACAAGTACATATGATTTAACTCACATGTGGAATCTAATGAGCAAAATAAACCAACAAACAACAGAAAAATAATTTGCATATATTTTGACAAAAAATAATTACACATGTAGAAATCCTAGAAAAAATAATCATGCAAATGGGCAAAAATATATACACAAAGATGCAATATTGCAGCATTATATGTATTAGTGAAGCACTAGTCCATAACTTAACTGTCTGTCAATAATAAATACCAAAGTATGTGTAGCCATTCCTACATTCAAACAACAAAGCATAAAATAGATAAACAAGCATAAAAATGTCCATGGGCAGGAAAAAATGCTATGTAAAACAATAACTACTACATCATCTTACTGTTGCTACAAATTATATATACATATATATATATGGTTTGCATACGGTTATAAGAAAAATGTTTAGGAGAATATACAGAAATCATTTCCTGTGATCATCTATGTAGGTAGACTCAGGGAACTTTCATCTTTCTACTTTGCACATTTTAAGAGTATTTCACTTTGTTTTACTAAAAGCATGTAGAATGTTAATAAAATAAGAATAAAACATTTACATTTTGGAAAATAGTCATTGGATGTTTTAAAAATTTGCCATGGTATATATCTTTTGTACAGATTAAAGAGCAGCAACAATGTCACCAGGTGGGAGAGAGTTTGTTGTAGATGCTGACCGAGGGCCCTGCCCAGAGAAGGACTCAGTCTGGGGTGGGGCCTGGGAAGCACCTAAGCTTTTCTGCTCCCACAGGTTAAGAAACTCTGAATTCAGGCTGGGTAGCTGAGCAGGTTGGAGCACTGTCCTGATACACCAAGACTGTGGGTTTGATCCCTGGTCAGGGCACATACAAGAATCAACCAATGAATGTATAAATTAGTAAGACAACAAATCTCTCTTTCTCTCTCTCCACCTCCTTCCCCATCTCTCTAAAATCAATTACAAAAAAGAAACTCTGAATTCTACAACAATATTGTCCTTAAAAAGTACAAGGTTTAAACAGAAACAAAATGTAATACATCTTTTATATCAATTAAATATAATTTAATGCGTGTGTTTTCTGTGTTTAAGAGACAAGTGAAAGCATTGGGCAATCAGAGAGAGGCTGCCAAGAGCCATGCATATTTCCAGCGGAAAGCAATAACTTGTTTCTCTCATTCAAGGAGCCAGAGGAATGCTGACCTTGGGACGTCCCTGAAAAGACCGTCTGTGCCCAGTAGTGGAATTGTCACTGCAGGTGAAAGAAGAGGGAGAATGGCTGTGTTTTATAATACTGTCCTTTACACTCCTCTGCACACTCGTGTCTGGCTGATGTCAAAGGACCTTGGTGCTATTTACTTACAATCCTAACTGGATATGAGGGGTGTACTTTTCTGGGGAAAACTGGAGTGAAAATCTGAACTTGAAACGTCATGTAGAGAAGCTCTGACAGATAGGGTTGCCTCTAAGAAGTGATTAAGGTCATTGCTTCATGGGGACAAGAAGACAGGGGGACAGGCAGAAAGGAAAATCCATGTCCAATCAGAAAAAAAAAAGGTAAAAAAGCATAAAAAACAACCCAGCAAGGAGGAGACTCTGGGGGAACAAGATGTGACAGGGAAAGGAAAATCAATGTAGGGCAAAAGATGTGCTTCCAGTGTATGTATACTGAAGGGATCAGGCAGTAGAAGGAAACGAAACACATCTTTATGAACATGTTTCTTAAATTTTTGCAGTGAAAAGCAAAATAAAATAGTGACCAAAATAAAATTGGAAGAGAAAAAAATTAAAAAATTAAATTGTGTATGCCTGAAAAGAGACAAAAAGAGGGAAAAAATAACAACACAGTTTTTCTTGTCAGAAAGCATTTACTCTGATTCTTCCCTACACCTGACAAGTATATCGGTGTTGGCTCTGGCCGCTACCTGGATGGGATTCCAGAGGGTGGAGCATTAAAGGGAAACAGGAACTAAGCACGTTTGGGCACAGGAGCCCTAGCAAGGCCACGTTGCTGAAACAATCACGTGGAACATCGCCAATGATCACTGTACAGCCCCTCCATCTTCACACCCCCACTGGAGAACCACTGTTGGGTGAGTGAGCACCTGTTAGCTAACCACATGCTTTTCCCCAGCTCTACCAAGGGCCAGGAAAAGACATGATCTGATCCTTTGGGTTCTATAGTAGGAGATGGAGGTGGAAAGAGAGAAGGAAGGAAAGAATAAATGGAAGAAGGAAGAAACTAATAGTGTTGAGAACCTACTATTTGTCAGGGGCTTTGCTAGGTCCATTTATATAATTACCACATTTTATCTTCATTTTTTTTTTTTTGTTCATGACATGTTTTCTATTTTCATGAGAAATGTGGACCCTTTGCCTCTGTGTGCACGGGACTTAGAAGGCCTCTTGTGTCCCCACAATAGATCTAGAAATGCTGAGGGCCAGCAAAACTTTCTCTCAGTGTCAGCTGAGTGAGACTACGACCATGCTCTTCAGCCATGAATGCCAGCAACTGCCTACCAAAATAATTCATAAGGAGCAGATGCATCTCACCTCTCAGTAGCCTGGCAGCATCCCCACAAAGCCGTGCCTTACATGAGAGCAATGAGGAAACAGAAGCCATTGCACATGAGGTTCAGTCTTCCTGACTGCCACATGCCTGGCCCTCTTCTCTCAAGGACTCATTATGTTCTCTGGAGAGATAAGTGATGGAAGGAGACTTGACTTGGGCAGTCAACACACAATACAATATATGGATGATATAGGAGTGTATACCTGAAACCTACATAATTTTATTAACCAATGTCACCCCAATAAGTCAATAAAAAAAACCTCAGCAAAGAGATAGGTTGGATGGTTAGATAAGTTTGAGATTTCCAACTTGGACTAAATACCTTTTTTAAAAAGCTTTCTGAATCTAAGTATATTTGGACTTGTGAGGAGACAGTATAGTTAGAGAAATAAATCATATTTTCTTTAGCAAGTGGAATGTAATGTTAAAAAATATTGACCCCTGTCTGGAAGGAAATTTGAAAAGAAGGAAAGATATCAGAAAGCAGGGGAAGAGAGAGAAAAAAAAGAGGTTGAAACTAATAAGGTTGTTTAATGTTCTGTTGATGCTGCTTTGAAATTATTCATAATGTTGAACCCCATCTCAACTCAGGTCTAGGTGAACGTGCAGAACTGAGCGCCCGATACCCAGGCAACTGACCCCCTCACTCTTCCCATTTTAACCTTTTCTATCATTCTCAACTCTGTCTACTGGGTGTTCCACTTTCTCCAAACCATATCCTCCCTCTCAGTCCTCTGCACACATTTAAAACTCTGAAGACCAGTCTGCCTAATCTGCATTGAGACTGGTAAATAAAGAAGATAAGGGAATTTAGGAAGTTACTTTCTCTTCCAGTAACATTTTGACTTTCAAGGTCTATTGTCTTGCTGTGAATATCAAAAACAAACGCCTACATCCTGTTGTGGATAACAGAGGGCAAGATTACTTCCTCTATCTCTACCTTCCCACTGTAATGACGCTATTAATTCCTAAGCATTGGCCTTTCAACATTCTGCATTCTGGGCAGATAGATGGCTTGGGCTCATTAAGAAGAAAAGGTCGTGTTTTTAGACCTATAGAATGGAATGGTTAACTTTGCATATTTTCCTCACCCTTCAAATGCTCAAGAACATTCTCAGTGACTAGGACATGTTTCAGGGGTACTCAGAAGGATCTTGTGTTTGGTTTAAAGTACTACTATCACTGTTTTGAAATTCCTAATAATTTTTGAACAAGAGGGTCTGCAAATTGCGTAGCTGGTCTGGCCTGTGATCCGGGTCTTTAGAAAGATCATTCCACCATTGAAAATCCAAAGGTGTCTAATATCATCAAGCATTGCTAAATGTGGTGTGAGTCTTTATTGCCATGTTCACTGAGGGGCTTTTAATTCTTTGTCTGTGCTTCTTACTGTCCCATTTGCTTCCTTCTAGGCAGAGGTAAAACTTTCTGTGTCGGTGTGTGATTTGTTCATGTGAAAGCAAATCTCAAGTTTAGGGTACAAAATGGTTGGGATCAGTTCCGTCAGCAGCAGCAAATGCCCTGAGAAGAGGAGCAGCCCACACTCAAGCACACCCTCTGCTCTTGACACTGACATCACATCACAGAGGAAAGAGGAAGGGCCAGAGCCCTGTGCATCCACCTGCCTGCACAGCCCGCCTGCCCGAGAGGGAGGGAGAGGCTGCAGAGGGCCTCGATCCAGGAAGCACTAGTTTAAAAAGTGCAGGGAACTGGCATCACAGGAGAAACAACCATGTTTCTTAATAATCCCAAATTACACACGCAGGACCCTTCCTCCAGTAGCTACCCGACTGATGCTCTGCATAAACCCATCATTTGTGTTAGCCTAGGTTACCCTGTAAGGATAATATATTACAATATTAAAGACAAAAGAATTTTAATGCACATGAACATGACCTTACCATCCAGTAAAGTTTCACAACATATTTTCCATAGCTATTGAACAAAGGCATGTGACCCTTCACAGCCTTGCACAGGGAGTATATGTGTTCCCAGGGTTTCCAGAAAAGGAGAGGAGGTTCCCCTGTGTTCCCTTTAAAATAATTGCTCAAAGCATCCCCGTTGAATATCTTCCACACTGCATAGATTTCGCTGATAATCCATCTCATCAGCTAGAGACAAAAACATTAGTGTTACTTAGTTATTTTCCAGTTGTTGGCACTGTAATTGAAGAGGGGAATCAGTTGAGAACATACTTCCAATAGCAACATTAAATTCTATAGATAATGTGTTCCACATTTTGATTTCTGACCTGCAGAATAAAGTCATAGACCTTGCTTTTGCTTTCAGGAAACATTGTCATATTACAGGCTAAAAGGTGTAACATTAAACACACTCTTAGCTCAGGTCTGTCCTCAGAGTAAACTCAATAACCTTCATTTGACACTGGCCTTCATTTGAATTCTGTGTGTGTGTGAGTGTGTGTGTGTGTGTGTGTGTGAGAGAGAGAGAGAGAGAGAGAGAGAGAGAGAGAACTGAATGCTTCTGAGAACAATGAATTACTTTGCAATTAACTTACAAATGAGGGGGTACTCCTCTGTTAATGTTGAGAAGTTTGAGAAAAAAGAGACAATCTCTTTTTTGTCAGTAGGACCCATTAGACCAGGAATAAGATGTGCAAAGAATTAAAATTGCACACATGCTGAAATACATTCCAAATTCATGTTTAATATTGTTGGTCTGTAGGTGCAGAAATGCTCCGAGCAGAACTCCCACTTGCAGTATTAAACTCGCAGGAAGGCACAGCGGAGAGCAGAGCTTCAGAGTGGAAACAGAGACCCTGAGTTTAACCCTCCTTCAGGTCCTTCTGTTCTCCAGCAAGTCACTTCAGCCTTGCTAAATGGCAGTTTTTCATCTTTAAATATAGATTAAACTGCATGTCAGCATTTTTGTAATAGAAACAATGCATAAGAAATCTCTGGGTCCCAGTGGGTGTTAAATGAAACTATTACTACCCTCAGTAGTGATGGATTTTCTAGAGTACTCATCTCGTGTTTTACTGCCTGGCACCTAAGGAGATTAAATACTTGAGACTGACCTCATAAGATTTATGTTTTCCTAATTTGCTCTTAATCTAGGAACTTTCTTAAATTTTGGTTAAGTTGAAAAAAGCCAATCAGATAACCTCTTGTGTATCTGAAAATACCATAGGTTATTTCATACTTTTCTTTCCTTGAAAAATGAAATGGCTAAAGTCCATATGTTTAGGATTCACAAATTTGAAGATAATTTTGCGCTAATACTGGTTACGATATTCAACATAAGAAAGACAAAGGGTTTGAATCAATAATGACTATGCTCCACTCCTCTAACTAATCGTAAAAGAAAATAATCAAAAATCCCCTGCGTCTGAACGAACTACGTTAGGGAAGCAGAACAAGTCTGCTGGTGGCGAAAAGCCAGGGTGGGGAAGTGCACTCCAGCAGCAAGGGAGACCGCTGTGGCTGTGTGGCTCATTGAGAGGAGGTGTTCCAATCACGCTGAGCACCACAATTTCCCTCACATTAGCAAATCTAAGGGCCTATCACCCTACTCTTACAGGGCAACTTTAAGCCATTTGCTGGGCTCCTGGATCTGGAGGAGAAATACCTAGATGGGGCGAAGCCAGCACCCTGGGCAAGAGAAGAGGGTCCAAGCAAAGCTGATACTGACATTTCCTTGCAATTTGCATGCTGATCGCAAAGGGGCTTCTCCTTCCCTCTGAATGTCCGGTGTGTTCAGGGCTCAGTTATACCAAAACTTAAAGGAGAGCAGGGAGAAATGAAACTGGGAATTGGTGAGCCCGTCCGGAAGGTATTTCGCAATGCGGCTTTAGTTCATGCTTCCGTACATACCTCGCTGCAGAGTAAATGTTCATTTACCGAAAACAAGTCAAACAGGATTTCATTCTTCACAACTACTGGAACCTGAGATAAAAAATTTTAAAAAGATATGATTCCCATATGATCTCACCTTTAACTGGAGCCTAATCAACAAAACAAATAAGCAAGCAAACTAGAACCAGAGACATTGAAATTAAGAACAGACTGACAGCAACCAGAAGGGAGGTGGGGGGGATAATGTGGGGGGGGGAGGGAAAGGGTTTTCAGGGACAACTCTAAAGGAAACATAGACAAAGGGGGGAGGAAGCAAGGGAGGAAGGGGGGACTGGCTGGGGTGGGGGAGTGGCAGGGGGTAAATGCAGACAACTGTAATTGGACAACAATAATATAATTTTTTAAAAAAGATGTTATTCCTTAGGAAAAATAAAGGAAATGTAGCTCATATGCTGTACACAGGCCAAACCTTATTTTATTTCTCACAACCAGAGAAATTGGAAGAAATACAAAGTAAGAACATTATTCTTGTTACAGGTGTAACATTAATTTGATAATATGATATCTATACAATATTTTAACATACAAATAAAGTGCTATAAGATATAATATATGCAGATAAACTTAGCATGCATAAACTGAGTTTAAAATTGTGATTTGAAATTTAAATTAACAACTCAAAACTTAAACTCGGTTAACATCTGGTGGATGAAAAATATGTTCATCTTGGGTAAAAAAAATCAATTGTGACAGTTTTTGAAATTCTTGCCCAGCTTTAAATCTTGGGTTTTTTTAAAAAAATTAACTTGATGGACATTATATAATTATTATTACCTATCAATAGTTGTTTTTATATATTTAGTCCAGTAAGGAATAAACACAGTATGGAAAAACATGACTTGTAACTGTTCCTAAAAATTAATTTTTCCACCCTAAGAAAACAATTAAATGCTGCCACTTGGCAGCATGGACGGACTCTGAGAGTGTTATGCTAAGTGAAAAAAGTCACTCATACGTGGGATGGAAACCTGAAACTCAGACAGACAACAGCATGGTGGTTACCAGAGGGCAGGGAGCAGGGGCTGCGAGGGCAGAAGGGGGCCGAACGTGTGGGGACAGAAGACGACCTGACCTCGGGCGGCGGGCACACAACGCCATGTACAGAGGATGTGTCACAGATACACTCGACACCTATATTATCTCATAAATCAACGTCACCTCAATAAATCTAATTTAAAATGAATTCATTACAAGTCATATCAAGCTTATGTATGTATTTAAGATATTAAATTAACATAAAATGGCCTTGATTATTGAAAAAAGATTTTTATGAAAGCTAAAGCCATCAATGACTCTAAATCATTTGTACACCCAGCTTCTTGAAAACTCAATGAAATATTCTTTATGTCTGAGAAAAACTTACCTAAAATAACCTTAAAATCCTGAATTAACTCACTCTTGTTTGACGAATTACAATGTAACACTTCTAAAATAGCCATACCTTTCAGCAAGTGCCAATGTTTATTAAAGCTGATTAACTAAATATTAATTATAATTTATTATAATCAATCAATTCATCCATTAATTATAAATTGAATAAGTATTGGATACCTAAAGTTTGGGGGTTAGATTTAATAGTCGCATGCTGACTAATGAAAAGGAGGAGCTAACAGTTTGGAAGAAATGCAAATACTAAGTCAAAGGTCTCTGCCATGGTATTTTAGCATCACTGTCCCCTGTGCCTATACCTGGGGTAAGATAAATCTGTAGACCTCTTACATCTGTTCAACATAATCAACTCTCAAGGGCCTGGGCCACCAATATCTGGTTCTTAGAAATAAACAGATCTGCTTATTCACTCTGTGATCAGGGCATAAAACATACAGTTTATAAACCTTCTTGTCTAGAATGGCCCATGTTGACTCTGACATCTTAAATCTAGGCTTTTGATTTTTTGAATAATTTAGCTACCTTCTGACTTAAAACATGTTCTCTGACTTCATCTTTTGCTTAGAGAATTCTGGGGTATATTTCTAGGCTGTACTATGCTTTTTAAATTGTGGGTTGCAATTATTTACTGACTCATGATATCATTTTAATGAGTCAGGAATACATATATAATTTCCAGGACTGTATCTATCTATCTACAGAATAGAATATTTTAGAATAGTAAATCTTATATAGAAAGGTCATCACTATTTTTGCAAAATTTTTGTCTAAACTTCATTTATGTCTATATTTAATGAGTCTCAAAGTAACATGCATTTATCATGGTGGACCTAGCCATTAAAACTTGAAAAACACTATGTATGCTAAGACCTTCCCATTTCGCTAGACTTCCAGTCAGGCTGTTCTGGTTCATACACCAGCATGATGGATCAAGAGAAGGACTCAGTGCACAGCGGGGTGGAGGGGAGGAGGGATGGCAGTATTGTGGTAACTGTTGGTGGAAGTATCATCAGCAACAATGATGAAGTGCATTGTTGGTATAAGTGTATCTCTCAGAACTAAGTTATGGTAAAAAGAAAAATATATGGTTTATACATTTTCTACTTATTCAAGTTACAACACTCCTATTCATGGAATTCATATCCTTTAATTAAGTGGAGCTTGAAATTATTAATAATATGTTTATATTAAGTACATTATATTAACATCATAAATTTTGATTCTTTACATCAATGCTACCTATCATTGTAAGTTAAAGGCATGCTTCAGTGTATTTTCTTGTATTTAAAATGTCTTACAAGTAGACATTTCAGAAATACTCTGATGAAGAGAGATATGTCTTTTTGTTTTCTCAGTTTAGTATTTTTTAATTTAGGATTATCTAACTTTCTCAACTAGGCAGTAATTAGAAAGTATGATGGATAAATTGTATATTCTTGCATTGGTAGCAGTGCTTATAGAGGATAATACTTTCAGGAATAAAATCACTCTGTGTAGAAACAGAGATTCAGTGGATTCCACAATGTATGAAGGAATCAGGTCCATTATAACCATTCGGCCAGCTAATAGTAACAAATTAAGCATACTGATTTTCTATGCATTAAATGAAAATAATAAATGATCCAAGAAGGAAGGGAAAAAAGACATTAGTGATAATTAAGCCCTTGGAATCACCATATATATTTAAGTGAACACAGCTATTAGGAAGATAAACCAGTGGGTCTAAAGTTTTAATATACATAAGTGCTATTTTAAATGAAGGTTTTTCAGGTGATATCGCAGTCAATATGATTCAGGTGGCTGGGCATGGGGTCCAGAAATGAAGGTGGCCCTTGGAAAATGCTTCAACAGTCCCTAAAATAGAAAAATTGACATGCAAGTCTCTGGGCTGGAAAATTAATGCTAATAAACACTAAAGTAAACAGACTTCCATGCCATGTAATTCTTGCTAAAAAACAAAAGGGAGGAAGTCTGTCAGAAATTAAGGAATAGCTTCTCACAACATTTTAGTCTATAATTTGGCATCATAGAGAGAAGAAGAAGAAAACTTGAGGCCCTAAACTAAATTTGAATATTCTGTTGGAAATCAGTACAAGATACATTAAATTGTACCGATAAATTGTTGTCACTGAATTCCACAAGAAAAAAAAAATACCCTAGATTGTTTAAAATGCAGATTTTCATAATTAGTATATTACATCTCATTGTCAATATATATTTTGTTTAATAATAAAAATATGTCTTACCCGATTAATTAAAAAATCCTGTGGACGTTTCCAGGAATAAATTTTCAATGATGGTGGTAACTCAATCTTGCCTTCAGGGTCTTCAAAAAAATGCTACATAAAGATACATTGAGTTTTATCTCCATATGGTTTTATTAAAATCAAAACAACTTAATCTTAATAAAATTAATAAATGCATAGATTAATAAATAGGCATTTATCTAAACAAATCAGTTTGTATCAGTGTGTAGACCTTTATAGGACATAACATGAAGGTTCTAGGAATACAAACAAAATGCTCAAAAATATGAACTATCTGTACAGAAGAAAAAAGGTAACTAATTTCACCATAGTGAACAGGGATGGGGAAAATCAATACTGTTTTGTGATTTTCCAAGTAATTGTATTTTTACCCCAATGTTGGTGTGTCCTGAGAAATGGGCTATATTTGCAGGCACTGTCTAAGTCTTAATCCGAAGTGTCTGTGTGTATCTGGAACAGGTGTTTTATATTCTCACATTTAAGACACTGGAATAATTGGGATGGAGACAAAGGCAATCCGAACATATAGTCCAAAATGATCAAACATGTAGTTCAAAATGATCTGTAGTCAGAATGAGTCTTTGGACTCATTCCGCAGTTGCGGTTCCCTCGCCTTGTCTTGTTCCTTGCAAATACTAACTTAGTTATTGGTAAGTCCTCCATATGAGTCACCATGGTTCTGTTATATTACCCGATTTTGTTTCTTGGTTTTCAGCCCCTCAGTTCTGTTTCTCTCTATGTCTGGTAAACTTGATTATATGATATGAACTGAATATAAAAATGTATATGGGCTCTAAATAATGACGTTTTCCTCCCAGAAGTAGGATTTTATTCTCTTCTGGCGGGCAGAGTACAAAACAAAGGCTGGTGGGACTTTGAATTGCCCTTCCTCAGTACAGGGTGTTACAGCCGTAGTGGGATGCTGGCTGCAAGGCCGGGGTGTTTCTCAGAGTCCCTTCCTCGGAGTACCCTGGAGTCCGATCTCCTACCATCGCACCATACTCTTCCTCAGTTACTCAGCCTTCAAGCTGCTGCTTTTTACTCATTTTCTCAGCAGCAAAAGCTTCACATACATGGCTGAGAAGATGGGCAAGTGTCTTGAAATAAAACTATATGTGAAATTTTCAGATCACTTCTCTACAGTTACCTTTGGGATTTTGGACAAGTTCTGGCTATTTGGCAGTCCTTGATAATATCCTCTCTCCCTTCTGATACTAGTCCTGAGACATTACTCTCTACTTGCCCTCTAATTCCCATGTTTTAAATTAATAAATTCTCTCGAGAGAAACAAATAAAACCAAAGCAAATGTGTGGCTCATCCTGGTATGATTGATTCCCTTTTCTCCAGTATTTGAGCCCGTCACATTAAGTTAGTGACAATATTCCCCTGTCATTTTGCTTTTGGTGTAGTTCTTTTTGTTTTTTTTGTGTGTGGTTTTTTTTTTTGGCTTTTGGTATAGTTCTTACGTCCAGTTACAATGCTTCATCATATACTTCCCAGTGCAGTTTACCCTTCATTTCCTTCACTGCCATCACTTAGCTGAAGAAGGGAGACCTGACCCTGGACTTGACTTGCAGGGAAGGTTTAGTTCATCTGAGACTGATATCCTGATCACTAGCCTCACATAGAAAGAACTGGCTTTCTGTAAAATTCCAAGGATATCAGCTATCATTCGATGCTAAGGCAATTAATCCTGGTAAAACATCAATTTTGTTAAATCATGGCTAAGAGCTACTGTGCCAGTATATTATAGAAATGTAATCACAAGGCTTGGGGGTCCACCACTCTCTCCATTAGATGGACTGCTGCTTCAGGAGACATGAAGGCTGAGGCTGAGGAACAGAACTGGGGGTGGGCAGCAAGGTTCTGTCCCAGATGGTTCCACCTGGCACTGCTGTAACGACCAGGGTGTGAGCTGGTGCTCAACTTCTGCACTGAGCATTGGCACAGACTACCTTCCTGATGTAAATTCACACACAGTCTCCCTAAGGTTTGAATTGCTCTTCAAATATGTAAAATATGACCATTCTCGTTGGAACCCAGAGAGTTCAAAAGCACTCCACATCTAGAAGTGCTGTAATCACCCAGGTATGGTGCAAAGAATGCATTTCTGCACACACTGCTAAATGAGAAGTTGTTCGAGTACTGAGAGGCAGAAGTTAGTTGTATGTATTGAACACCCTTTGTAAACAAATTACTGATATGAATCATACAGTTTGTGATTCAGTATTTTGTAAACAAAATGCACATGCTATTAGGTGCTATTATTTCAGGATGCTCTGTGTATATAAAGACACCAGATTTCAACCCAGCTATTCTGTAACATCACTTTTTATTAAAAATGATCTTTCCTATAATCTCCAAATGATAACTCACAAGTCTACAGAGTTCTCTTATTTTTAAGGTAACTTTTAAAACATATTTTACTTATTTATTTTTAGAGAGAGAGGAAGGCAAAGAGAAAGAGGAGAGAAACATCAAGGTATGGTTGCCTCTCACGTGCTCCCCTATGCGGGACCTGGCCTGCAACCCAGGTATATGCCCTGACTGGGAATCAAACCAGTGACCCTTTGGTTTGAAAGCCAGCACTCAATCCACTGAGCCACACCAGCCAGGGCCAGAATTCTCTTATTTTTTAAACCACCATTTTCAAATGTCAGGTTCCAAATTCTGCCCAAAATCCACTAGCTAAACCATCCTATCAGTTTCCCCTTTATTTCATTATGACTTTTTGGTCATCCTCCTCCTCCCATTTACTCAAATTTGATTCACCAAAGCTCAGGACTTATGCTTGGAAAGACAAGGTAGGATGAGGGAGCAAAGAACACAAAAGTCCTCTTTTGAATATAGGCTGAAGAACAAAGGAGTAAACTCACAGGTGAACAAATCTTATCCCGTCGTAAAGGTAAAGAGCAAAATGAAATATAGCCACATTCAAGTTTACTTACAAATGTAGGGCTTTTCCCGATTTTGTCCTTGTCTTTTCCACTTTTGCCTGCATCCCACTTTTCTGCATTAATGTCGGCTTCATTCCATTCTGGCCAGATTGGGAATTTCCTCTTCCTCTGTTCAACGGAACTGGCTTGTGTGTTACTACCAAAAGAGAACTGACTGGAAACAGAGGGGGAGGGAGGTAGGTTAGTTTTAATTACACCTCTGGGGTAAAATGTTGGATTAATTGCATGACATAAATTTAATTCTCTTGTCAGCAGTCACAAGAAGTACACTTTTCGGTGCAGCTGTACCTGCAGCCAGGTAGCTTTCACGTGTTGGCATTCTAAAGACTGAAATATCTAAAGTAGACCATTCCATAAACAAGTTGTGAACATTCAACCCTACTTACTAAGGCAGGACATTCATCATAAACATATAAGATGTCATATAGGGAAATATTTATACACAATTCCCACTTAAAGAAAATCCCTTATGTGTAGAATACTAATAGCTTTATGAACATCAGTAGAAACTTAATTCTGATTTTTCCCAGTGTAAAAGTGCTATGTGATCATTATTGAAAAAGGAAATTTCAAACTGCAAATCAGATAAACAAGAAAGGTACCCCCAACCCCTTCTAGAGACCACATTAACCACTGTGCATTCTCGCAAACTAATACGCAAGAATATGCATCTCTTCTTCAAAAATGATGCCATCCTCTTCTTGTAGACTGCTTTCATCTGCTTATAAGTATATTGTTAATAGTTTCCATGTCAATAAGTATTTACCTAAGTATGAATTTAATGATTTCATAATATGTCATTATATGAATATACTGCCTTTCATCCAACTAAGTTTCTATTTTGGAAATGTGAGGATCTGATTTAAAATTTTTTCACTATTAAAAACAATATTATAATACCTATTTTATTGCTAAATATTTCCATACATTATTAATTATTTCCTTAGGATAGCTTTCAATAAATAGACTTACTCTATTGAAATATATGCATATTAAAAGTTGTGATATATTTTGGCCAATTTTCTACAGAAAAGTTGGAATTGTGTTATACTCTCATTATTAGTATATTACAGTTTTGTATCTTTAAACTTTGACTTTCTATTTTTATGAATTTTAAAGTCTATACTAGGCAAGTTTTTATTACCCATGAGGTAATAGACCCCTGCTCTGCACCCTGAGGTAAGCAATAAACAAACCAGACTAAATTCTCACCTTATGGAGTTCATATTCTAGTGGGTAGAAACAAAATAAACAGTATAAATTAAGTAAAATAGATAACATTTAAAAGTGAGAAATGTTTAGGGAAATATAAAACAGGAGAAGGGAACTGAAGAATGAAGATGCACAAGTTTTGATACAGTGTTAAGGAAAGCACTGTGCAACGGGGTAATATTCAAGTAAATAGTGAAAAAAATAAAGGATCAAACTCTGTGGATCTCTATGGAAAGAATGTTCTGGACACAAGAAACAGCAAGTGTAAACAGCAAGGAAGACAGATTCAGAGAGCATCCTGGTTTATTTGAAGAATAATAAGGAGGTCCGTGTAGCTGAAGGGGAGGTGGAGTGAGATGATTTCAGGGAGGTAACAGGAGATCCCAAAATTGGACAGGTGACCTAAGCTAAAGGAAGGACATTGGTGTCCAGTCTGGATAATATGGAAAGCCAAAACAGGGTTTTGAGCAGATGTATAACATGACGTGACTAAAATTTTATAATCATTTTTGATGCTATGGTAAGAAGAGTCTAAAGAAGAAAGAGAGATCATTTAGAAAGCTTTGAAATAATAGGTGAGAGCTAGTGGTGGTTTGGATCAGTTGGTAAGAGTAAAGGCAGCAAGTATACATATTTAAGGGAGAGCAAGTAGGGTGAGTCGATATATCCGGATAGTCAGAAGAGAGCGGGGTGGGCCAAAACTGAAATAGGGAATAAAGCAGCATTTCATTTTTGAATGAGTTGTGGTGTAGATGTTTATCTCACATCCATGAAGATGTTGAAGAGGTAATTATAGAATTCTGATGTTTGAGAGAAAAATTTACATTAAACGTGCAAATTTAAGTCATCAGCATTTGGATGATAGCTACAGTCTTAAAATGGAATGAAACTGCAAGGACAGTGACTGTACGTAAGGAAGAGGCACTCCCAGAGACACTATTCAAAACACTTAACAGCTGGTAAGGAATGAGCATTGGCCAATCTACATGGACCCTGGTCACGAGGCTGGGTCATGTCTTCAAAGCTCCCAGCTAGGCCAGATGTTTATTCTTTACTGTAGGTAGTGGGTCAGGTGTGTGAGGTGCTCAGGGTTGGTCAGGAGCCAGGGCAGGAAGCAGAAAAGTCTGGGGCTCAGGGCTAATGGTATGGTTATTATTAGTACAAAAATATCTCAGTACTATAACAATCAGTACAGCGGTATATCTGCCCTGGTATTTTATGTTAAAAGTCAGAGAGATTTGGAAGAAAACTGAGAAAAGCAGTCAGTTTTGTAGACAAAATAATGCCCCTCTTCTCCTGAAATACAGCCACATTGTAATCCCCAATAACAGTGGATGCGCTGCCTTCCATGGCAAAAGAGTCTTTGCAGATATTTTTAAGTTAAGTCTTGCAGTGGGGTGACTACCCTGGGTTATCTGGGTGAGAGCAATGTAATCCCAAAGTTCCCCAAAGGTGGAAGAAAGAGACAGTAATAATGAGAGGGAGATGCGGCTCCTGAAGAATGCGGAGAGAAATGCAAAGCTGCTGGTCGCAACAGAGGAACAGGCCCAGCCAAGGAAGGTGGACCTCTCTCAGAAGCTGGAAAAGATTCTTTCCCTGAGCCTCCGTAAAGGAATGCGGCCCTCCTGACACCTTGGTGTCTGCTCAGTGAGACTGATTTTGTTTTGTTTTGCCGAAGGATTATTTATTTATTTATTTTATCTTTATTTTTTGTTGAATTTATGGGTGTGACAGTTAATAAAATCATATAGGTTTTGGATATACAGTTTTACAAGGCATCATTTGTATATCGTATTGTGTGTTTCTGGCCCCCAGTCCAGTGAGCTTAATTTTGGACTTCTGACCTCGACAAGTACAAAATCATAAACTCACATTGTTTCAAGTCATGGTGTGTGTGATACTAGGTTAGAGCAGTGATAACAAGCAGTGAAGCAGAAAAACAGAACAGAGGGTGATGCCTTGGGAGTCTAGTAAAGCCATATTTTTTTTCTCATTTTTCAAAAATGAGAGAAGGAGCAACTGGTCTAAATGCTAATGTCACAGCCTGGAGTTGGAGGAGGGAAGAACTTTCCTGAGCACCCTATTTTATATAGCAGCCCTCCCCTCTCTGCATCCCTTTATATTGCTTCATTTCTATAGCACTTGATGATTCTCCAATTCTTATTTATGTACTTGTGTGTTTCCGAGGGCAGGGTTTATGCCGTGTACCCCGGTGGGAACAGGGGTTGTTTTTGTTTCCTCCTGCATCTCCAACACCGGGAAGAGTGTCTGGACAGCATAGGCAATCTCTTTGATCTCTTTGTCATCCATTTAAAGAAAATAGAAGACTCAACGTCTCTCTATTTCTACCATTTCCAATTAATATTGTCTCAAATTTTTACCTATAGGCAGAGACTGAACAGATGTTCACCAAGTCTGTTTTCCATTTTCTACATTTCCCATACTCCTTTAGATGGTGTTTTAGAGAACAGCACATGGGTGGGGTGTTGTATTCCGCCTGTAGTCTGAAAAAATATTCTGTGAGGTGCTTCCTCACTATCTTCTGGCTTAATCCTTATAATAAGGCCTTAGAAAAGGTACTATCATGAGATGGATGAAGCAAAGGATGCACATTCATCATATTTTAATGCACCAATAAATTCCTAGTCATCCGCTGGTATGAATAAGAAATACACTTTTTTGTTGAAGGTCACTGAGATCTGGAGGTTGTTTGACACCCTGAAGCCGGCACTGATTCCTTCCTACTTGCTATTCTGACATTGTAGCTCGCACTGATTTCCAGCACTGACTAATAGAAAGGATGTAATTATTTCATTAGGATTTGGATTTCTTCCTTTGCACCTTTAATCATTTGACAACATATACACATTACATTACAGATTATTTTTCTTTTATTTCAAACGTGATAGTTCATTCTCTGGTTGTGGCTTCTGCCTATCTTTTGTATATGCCTGTGTTTTAGGACACTTTTATTATGAGCTTACCCTTAACAGGGTTTTATTTCCCTCCAATCTCCTTCCTCTAAGGCAATCCTATGTTAAAATAATATTTTTCATTGTAATATTGAATTTTCTTCTTTCAGAGATCCCACATAAGTAAGCCATCTAGGAACACATAGGTGCTTTAAAATCAGATCTCAAGCCTATTTAAGTCTCATCCCAAGAGTTTCCATTTCTCAAGCAAGATTTTTTTTTTCAGCCAGACATCAGGTAGAGACAAGCTACCTTTCTTATAATCTTTCTGTGTTTGGGTGTTTTTTTTTTTCTTTCTCATTCATCTTTTTAAAGAGAATTAAACTCTTGGAAAGCCATGCCTGCATCTAAGGTTGGAGTGCTCCCTTTCTTCATTTGTGCTCAAAACCTTCACCAAAAATGTTTTAAAAAAGACTCCACTTTCTAAGACTGATAAGCCTTCCCCAGCAAAGCAGCAGCTTTGGCTCAGAGCCATGACATTCTGACCTGAGTTCCCTCCTCATTTCTGCATTCTGGAGATTTTTTTCTTTATGTAGGCATTACTAGGTATTGTTATTTTTTAAAAAATCTTAATCCACCATCTTGGTGGAGAAGAAAGTCTGAGAATATGTATATTGTAAAGGACTGTTCCTAAGTAGCATGTAAGAAAATATGACAAAATAAGGACTAGAATGGCTTTGAGGGGAAAGGAGGATTTTTTCATAATGCAAATAGAAAAATCAAGGCATAACAGTATGTTGTGAGGTCTCTGTTTTATCGAGTGCTGGTATAACAGATAAAAAGAAATTGGTGATTTTGTATCCATCTTCATTCAGAAAGTTCAAATTAAAGCTATTTTAAGAAAAGGAAGATCTAATTCCTCTAAAAATAAGGACCCTGCTGAGATTATATTTTGCTTTCCTCTTCACTCTGTCAAGTGTAAGTAAATGATCTGGCTCCCTCCCTTAAGCTATTAAGCTTTATCACTAATTGGCCTACTTTCCTTTTAACATGTCAAATTTGTTTCCATCTGTATTGAAGATCACTTAAAAAGACTCTCATTACAAGGCAGGATAGGAAGATGCCAGGAAAATTCCTTGGCAGGTGGAATGGGGAAACCGAGACACAACTGATTCAATCTGGCCTCACCCAGCAGCCTGACTCACCTGCCTCCCTCTCCCTTGCAAGACCACTTTCTTAAGTATTAAGCTCTTAGGACAATGAGGTTCTGATCAGCATCAAATAATCTTAGAAGCAAAGCCTCAGGTCTATTCACCATAGAGACAGAGTTTTGATCAAATTAGAGATAACATTCAGTTGTGTTTCAGGCCCAGAAAAACAGCAAAACCAGATGAAGTGATGCCATTGCTGGCATCAGGACCAAATGCAATGATGTGATAACCAATGGCCCCCTACCCTAGGGCCAACCAATTAATAGAGACCACAACCCTCACCTTATCCTCTCATTTTGATGAGTCAGCATATTAAGGAAGGCACCTGGAAAGCTGATGAATATCCCATTGAGATCCTCTCCTGAGATCCCTGAAATTCCTGCCTTTAGAAAATGTATAAAAACCCTTAAGACAAAGGCCCCAGTGCACATCTGTCTCTACAGCCCAGCACACCCACCCCTTTCTTCAGGGGTGTATCGTTGCTTTCTTTCTCCTACACTCTAAGATTCTCCACAAGACTTACAACCAGGAAAGCAGCAGGTAGCAGCAGCTTGTCCCTGGCTAGCCCCATGAACCTATCTTCAAGGCTCCTCTTTTGCCTCTGTCACTTGTCTCCTGAGTCCATGCTCACTTTTTCTGCCTCTGTCTTTCTTTCTAAAAGGCCAAGACAGCTCTCTGAGCAGTTTGCCTGTGCTTGAGTATACTTTCTCTTTGCATGCTAAATAAACTTCCTCTTGCACTAGAGTTCTTGGCTCTGAATTCTTCCTGGGTTGAACTCAAGAACCAAGGGCTGACAACACTGGTAACAATTAGAGGTATCTTGTATCAGACCAATAGCTCACTGTAGTGCTACACACACAATAAATACGATGGTCAAATAGGCTCAATATCATATATACTGTGAACTTCAAATGAACATGTACAAGTGTTGGAACTCTCAGTGCAGTATGCCTTTGAAGTTCACTGCCAGAGTGTACCTACTGCTCTAATATAATCAGGATCCTTTAAATATTTGAATCATATTGTTACTGGTCTCATTAATTCTGAGAGCAAGATAATCTGTAAATACAAAGTACAAACTTTCAGTTATAAAATTTATAAGTCATAAGGATGTAAGGTACATCAAGTTGACTATAGTTAATAATACTGTATTATATATTTGAAAGTTGCTAGGAGAGTAGATCTTAAAAGTTCTTATCACAAGAAAAATTTCTAACTATGTATGATGATGTATGTTGACTACTTATTATGGTGATTATGTCACCATATACACAAATATAAAATCATTATGTTGTACACCTGAAACTAAGAAAGGTCAATGACTAATTATAGAAAGAACCTGTAGTTTTGAACTGGGGGTTCGAATAGTGAATGAAATCCGTAAGTAGGTACTAAGAATGGGATTTGAGTAGTGGCAGTCCAAGATTAAAAGTCTAGAATTCTATTTTGGAAGGGAAACGGAATTCAACCTGTAAATGTCAGGACACCAGAAGTAGGCTTTGTGAGTGAGCAAGTGACCGCAGTTACTCATGAGCACCCAGCTCTGGACTAAGGCTGTGGCATAACAGGAAATGCACCACTTTCCTGTGATTCTATGAGGAAATAGGCTGGCCAAAAAAGAAAAAATAGGGTCAGGGGGTGGCCCTCTTCCACTATGGGTGTGCTATCAGGAATAGCACTTCCCACGTGGAAGAAAAGGCTCCAACCTCCCAGTGTTAGGACTTGGGTGGGGGCAAAGGTTACATAAAAATGCAGCCACCATTCAGAAAGTCCTTGCTCTTGTATTGGAACAAAGTGTCAGAGCCTCCTATTGGCCCCTTAACTATCCAATAACTGAATTGTAGGTAGGTCCTGGGGTTCTCAAAGAGAGGTCAGAGTTCAAAGAAGAGAGACATTCTTCAGGGAGCTCAAAAAAGCAGCTATTTGCCAACTGATGGAGAAGTATTTTGGTACTGCAACAACTATCCTGCCCTTTTCAGTGGTGTATCCCAGCTGAACATCAGCGATTGGTAAGGAGCGAATCATCCTAGAAAGCCACCCAAATACATGGCAGAGAAGTGTGCATGAGTTCTAAATATCCATGAAATTTCAACAGAAAAAAAAATGGAACATTACAAAGCAAAAGAATAAAGAAAACCATGAGAAACAGTCAGTAAATATATGAAAAAAAGAAGAAATCACTTCCCAAGGTAGAAGAAACGCTGTAGCCAACTTAAAAATGAATATGTTTCAAATTAGTTAAAAGACAAAGGAAAGAAGGGTTCTGCTCTGTAATAAAAACAGAAAGATATGAAAGAAACAAAGAAAAAATAGGACCAATATGAATGAAGAGACATTGGGAAATTTTAGTGATAAAATATTCAGATGTGGAAAGACGAAGGAAGACTGAAAAGAAGACTGGTGATTTAGAAGGTAGAATTTTCAAAATCAGTGTTTGTTTTGGTAGATAGAAAATGTAAAATAGACAAGAGAATAGACTGAAAGACTCCAATGTACGCCCAATAGATATCCCCGAAGGATAAAGTGGTTGTGGTGGGGGAGGAGAAAAATTTTCGAAGATATGACTGCTGAAAAATGTTTCGAACTGATGAAAAGCATAGATTCAGACTGGAAAAGGTACACCAAGTAATAACAAAGAATGAATAAGGGATGCGAATGTAGTTTTAACATAATATGGTATGGGCAGGGATCAAAGTGTTCACTGATGGCAAAGCGAGGGGCACCACGCCGGAAGTGAGGCCATTATGAGAAACTCCCCGCAATAAAAGGCGTATCAATTGTTTTGGAGGATAACTAGATATTTTCTAGGTTGAAAAATGAGAGCAGGCATCGCAAGGAAACGGAATAGCGTAAGAGGCGGTGCAAAGGCCAGGAACAGAACAGCTGCAGAGAATTATGAGCTCTTCAGGACTGCACGGGCATGTAAGATACCTGACGCGTCATGTAAGGGGGGAGGAAGCCAGGCTGGACGGAAGCACGCGGCGGAGCAGACAGCTCTCCACTGGGGGCCTCGCTGAAGACATTGAACATTAGTTTCTAGTTACTGTGGACTTTTCCCATTATACAGAGACAAACATTTTATTCTTGGATCTATAATATTCAATATTTACCCATAATGAACAGCTGGCTTAAAATAGCACGTTTGAGAAACACTGAACTTTCAACACAACTCAAAAATGAGCACAGTGAAAATAATTATGAAAATGTGGTTTAAGATAATATTTATCAGATCTGGAAGTTACATTCTTTTAGTTAGAATTAGTGTATCAAGATGTTGCTACTACATTGAAAGACAATTTTTAAAAAGATAGTAGGTGCTGACAATTACATCCCATGTGGGATCTTATTTTTAAGTCAGGAGTTCTAGCCACACCTGCAATATAGTATTTGCAGATTATATTTGTAATTTTTTTTTAAAATCTCACATTACTATTCAGAAATAAAACACAAAACTTAAGGAATAAACCTGAGAGCTGTCACATCCATCTCAGTTGGAGTGGCAAGGATTGGATTCACCTTCCCACCTGACGCAATCAAAGTCCTGAGCAACACATAAAACTGGTGTTCAAGGCGCAGACGTCAGGTGGCCAGCAAACGAGGTGAGCCCTACCGCCCTAAGGGGGCTGTCAGCGGGTGCCGGAGAGTTCGCCTGGCATATCCGCGCAGACTCCTTCAGTAGAGGAGGAGTCCGGGAGAGGCGGGGGAGGCCACAGCAGCTAGAGTTTGCAGAACAGAGCACTAGAGGAGAGACCTTCACGGAGACTTTTAAGGAAAAAGAAAGAAAGGGAGCAGATTTTTATACCTGCAAACACCCACACTCTTACACATTCTTTAAGTAGATTATTTTTACTGTGAGAATATTAAAATGTCAATAAAATGGGGCTCTGAAATTTTGCCATTGTTCTCCTCGAGTGTGCTGTTCAGGGTAAGGACATAATTTTATTCATCATGGGAGGCAGTTTGTTTATGCAATGTGCAACCAGCATGCCTTCTTAAGTAGCCTCAGCTACTGAAGTGATGGAAACATGACTAGAATTACACAATTGATTTAATTTGGGTTACGGCCATTCTGAGCCACACTCATCAGATATATTAAATATGTAAGGAAATAAACTGCGATCTTAAAAAAATTAAAAAAAATAGAGATTGTTAAAGCTGGACTTTAATATTGACCATTTATTCTCTTGGTTTTATTAGTATTATTTAATTGGGCATTTAACTTTAAAAGTTCAACACTATAGTTTCAATATATTGTGCTGGTGTAAACACAAAAATCAGTAAGACTCAGTTCCTATTCTCAAATAGCAAAATTAGTAGGAATAAATACACACCACAACAAAGAGTGCAAAGGCAAAAGTGAAAGGGTTTAAACAACGTTAAAAACAAAGTACTTATTAGCACAGAAGAGACACAAAAATTTCAACTTTGAAAATCAAAGGCTGATGGCTTTATGGAAAAGGGGGTCTTAAACTATGGACAGAATTGGTTGGGTGAGAGAACTAAATGGAGGATGGGAAGAGTTACCAAGGTAGAAAAGTTGAAGAATGTGAGTAGTGAAGCATTAGGTTGGGAGCTAAGGTTGGCTGGGGCCCTGACAGTTCATTTTCTCTCTCTCCCTTCTTTCTTCTTCATCTTCTTCCTTCTTTCTTCTTTCTTCTTTCTTCTTTCGTCTTCGCAGGAATCATGTATTAAAAAGATTACTAACAGTATTATACATAAAATCATTTGGATAAGAAAAACCCTTGATTGAAGGCCAGAGAATTAGAATGTTTTCTCAGTGGTTCCTCCTGGAATTAATAAAGGCCCAAACGAGAGGATGCCAAGGAAGACAATGAACGCTGAGCCAGGGTAGAGAAGCAATTTGAAGGGAAAATCAAAAGCGCACAGACACCAATGGGAAAGAATGAGCACAGGAGAGGGGAGGTCAAAGATGAGTGCCCTTTGGACTTGAGGTGTCAGGGAAGTGCTAGCAAGATTCTCTAAAATGAACTTGGAAAACACAGAGGTGGGCAAAACTAGGTTTACAGTTGTAATACAAAAGTTAATAAACAATAATACAAGAATAAAGTCGTGTTTCATATAGTCACAACTATAAACCTACTTTCACTCTCCCCGGAATATTCATTTGGGAGAGAAAATGATGACCTTCATTTTGGTCATACTTAATTTGGAGTAGATGAGCACATCCAAGTGAACTTGAGCTCAATTGCCTGATAAGAACCACAGATGCTAACTTAGTCATCTTAATCAGGAATGACTGTTTCAGACAATCAAATGAGAGAAGAGGGCAAAGTAAGACCACTGGAGAATGACTGAAGTTGGGGGCATAGAGGACAGAAACAAAATGTGCAGAGAGGGAGGAAGGAGAACTCCGGGAAAGGACGAGTGAGGATCGGTCTAGCTCGAGTGCACACGTCTCCTTGGAGGCAGCTGAACCCTCTTGAGAGACAGAAAGGAACAAACAACTGGAGGGGCTTCTGCTGCTCTGGCCCCGTATAGGAAGCTGCTAGAACCTTCAGCTTCTGCCATTTCCCAGGATATGACACCTCCAGCAGCAAAGCTGATATCTATAAAGAGGAAGCAGAAAAGATGGCATGCAAAACCATGTGTATCCGCGATGACTTTAACCAAAATCCATGAAAGAAACAACAGGTCTGCAAGACCCAGACTAAAAAGTTCCAATTGGGCACTTTTTTCTTTTACTCAGCTGCAAGCTATTTTCCTCATAAGTTTGTTCTTTGCCTATGGTGAAACCAGTCCTGAATTCCCCCTAGACTTTGATCCAAGGTGGAGCAAACATGGTCTTACAATAGTATGCGGAAAAGGCCCTGTTGGCAGCGTGTGCAGTGCAGCCTTCACTTTTGAACTTGACCTTACCTGGTTAAAGTTTCGTTGTGCTTTTGACTCATATCTGAGGCAAAACATTCACAATGCTTCCTGCTTTCTCTCCTTTTGCCAGTGTATCCACAAGGTTTGATGACCTGCAGCTGTTCTCACTGATTGCTGACTAATCTAGATACATTTCCTGCCCTTGGATTGAACAGATAGCTCCTCTGAATATCTTCCTAAGCAGTGCTCCCCAGAAACAAATGCTGCCGAAAGCGAAGGTGAGGAGAGTGGAGCTCTGAGTTGATCCCGACCTCTGAGAGTGTGGAGGTGGAGGCCATGTGCCCTGGACTGAAGACCGAGAGTGAGGCAACGGGCGCAGAAAGGGCAGGTTGATCCTTTATGGACTTGAACTGAGGGGACATATGTAATTCTAATATTCATCAGGCCGGAAAGATGAGATAAAGATAATTACAATATATTTGGACTATTGCATTTTGATGCCAGCAAAAAAAAAAAACCCATACAAAATATAAATATTTGTTTACTCTAAGTATGTACTGTATGTTAAGTCAGCCATCAAATTAGCACCTGGAATTAAGTAGCCTGGACCAACCCTGGTAGGGAATGTTATTAAAATTTCAAAGCACCTGGTTGGATACTTCTTGTGACAATATATACATATCCTCTTTGTCAAAGGTGAAAGGAGAGAGATTAGTAATATTTCTATTATTTCCATTTAACCTTTCACCTTATATAAGTTATTAAAATCATATCAAAGATACATTTTGAATTCATCTTGGATACAGTTTTTAATAATTTTATCTCACATTAAGGGACACAACCAGTTCATAGATTATTTAATCCCTTGATTTAAATAATCTGTCACCTAGAAATGTCCAAGAAATATTAAAGTCAATATATCTTGAAGTAATTACCGTTGATTGAGGCAATATTAATTTGCTCATCTAGAAGCATTAACAGCAATTGTTACTAGTTTCAAAGTATAAATTTGATTATCTTTTTAGGTAATAATGAAGTACAAATTCTATGAGTTTATAAATTTAAATCGTTTCAATCTAACTTCTTTCCACTACTCTAAAAACGCTACCAAGTAAATTTGGAACCATTTTACCTCCAAACCTAAACAAACTAAAACCTGAGTGATAAAGAAAAAAAGATTTGACTGCCAGAGATGATTCTTAAACTATGTCAAATTTTAATGAATTATTAAACAAATGCTCAGGTGAAGAAAATCTCAAGAGAGAACGGACAGCAGACTCTACTAAGACTAACGGGATCCAACCATCCTCATTAATCAGGGCTTTTTGGCTAGAATTTTATATTTAAAAATTGTGACATTTATGCAATGTCCTAACCCATGCCGAGGGTTGCCCTGCCTTTGGGGCGTGACCGGCAAGGTCTCTTCCCTCTGGCTTTCCGTCTCTCTGCTTCTGAGTCAGGGCTTTACAGCACCAGGTTTCCAGTTCAACTCAGTTAAATTACACACACACATTATTCAACACGCATTGTGCCAGGCCCTGAAGGGAATGCAAGAATACATAAGACAAGGCACTCGGAACATTGTAATTAAATTTTATCTACACTTTTTTATTTCTTGTCTTTTCGGGCACGGTGGCATCATCACCAGGACATCATAGCACATTTTGCCACTTTGACTGAAGATCAGAAATTTGGCTTTTGTAGGCTTTGACCACAATCACCTTACAGACCTGCCCTGTAACCCATTCGCCTCCTGCCTATAAAAATATTCGTCACTGTCATCCAGAGTTCCCAGAGCCAGGTGTCCCCCGTTATCTCAGGTTACCGCCTATTTCTTGCTAACTTGATCCTTAATCCAGCATGAGTTTTACGCTGACGGTTTTCAAATTATACCTCATAAACCATCATTTTGATATTTAGAACCATCTGTGTTTCTCCACGACATGTAGTTCAAAGTTTTAAATATTTAAGTATGACAAAATTCCCTCATTATGGACCCAGTGTTGGTAAAAAAAATCTGATAAAGTCACAAAAGTTTGAGGAAAAAAAGCAGAGAAGAGAAGACAGAACATGTTGGTGTTGGGGGTGATTTTAATGAGATGGCCCTTCATTTAAGGAAAATTGAATGTCAAAATAGAAAAATGACGTGTCCAATATCACAACATTGGTGTCAGAGTGAAGACTGTAAGAGAGATTTTATTCTTCCTGATACAGAGAAATAGAGAATAAGTAAAGTCAAAATATGATAATCTAATGTAAAAAAAAAAAAACCCTCAGTTACCTGGCATAATTTTTCTTGGGGGTTCAAAGTCATAGTTACTAACAAATTTGGTCACAACTGGACATAGGTGATTCTGCTTTCTTGGTTGTAACATCTCAGTTTTTAACTCTGCCAACAGTGAATCAGATAAGAAAGGGAGAGAGAACTAGGTCCGAATCAAATTCAGAAGGAATGAAAACTAAGCTGGGAAACTAAACTCATTTAATAAACAAGTGGTGACTGGTGATTAGGTGCTATCCACCATGCTGGGCAGAGGCCAGACATGGTCCTTGTCCCGAGTCTGATACACAATTTTAGGGAATAAAAGCTGTAAGCTACAGTGGGCCTCTCCAGGAGAACGGGATTCTATGGGATGGCCATTTTCAAGGCTCTGGCGACGTCTGCCTTTCATTTCCAGGTATATGCATACAGGAAGCGTATCTAGCACTCTGTTGAGCAGGGTGAGTTGGATGGATAACCGCAAGGTGCTGTAAAATGGTATATAAAAACTTGCTCTCTATGTCCCCACTATATTAAATGACAATTACAGTGGAGCGTTGCTAGACTTTGATTCCTAAGCCCCATGCTGGGAAACACTTTATTTACCATTCATCTGTGACTTAGAAGATAAACTTGATTTATGATAAATTTGACAACCTATTATATAATGCTGCAGAAAATCTAATGGTTTGATGTTTAATGATCAGTAGATTGTTTCTAGCAAAGCCTAAGTTTTTTATAATTATTTGCCTTTACTGTTCCATTTTCATAAATACACACACACACATATATATATATATATAGACATAATTCAACACAGGTATTTTCTGGAAAATAAATGACATTATCATCTCAAAACAAAATAGGAAGTACAGGCAAGGAAAGAGTTAGACTCTTACCAGCAGGGACACGATCAACCATCAGAGGACCAGACCACATACTGTGTTATATGGTACCCGATTTGCTCAGTTTCTTACAGAAGTTAACAGTCTCATCTCTTTCAGGATACAAACTGTTTAAATAAAGTCAAAGATTTTCCCCAAGTTCCTTAGGAGTTATACGCCTTCAACATGCATTAATTATAAATATTATTACTGTTTTTAGGGTATTACAATTTTTTTGCAATCATGTTATAATCTCTTATTTAATCACTGTCATTCATTCATTAAATAAACATTTTGAGTGTTTACTATATATGACCCAGGAATCACTTGAGGTACTAAGGATTCAATACTTTAGAAAAAGAAAAATCCCTGCCTGCATGGAACTTACAGTCTACTGGGGAGACACATAAATACACTAAATTTTAAAAAAGGGAAACATACAGCATGTTAAATGAGCCGAAATTTAATGAAGAAAAATAAACCAGCAAAGAAAACGGAGTTTTTTAGTTTTGGCAGAAAAGGGGGGGTTGTGATTTTTAAACCAATTGGCCAAAGAAGTTGACATGAGAAAAAAATGGCATTCAGGTCAACACCTACCAGAAGTGAGGGAGAAAACCTCATGGACATCTGGGGGGAAGAGCTTTTCAGCAAAGGAAACAGCAGGTACAAAGGCCCTGAGGTAGGCATAAGCCCCCGTGTTCCAGGGAGTGAGAAGGATATGTGAACAAGGGAAATGGAAAGTTCAATGAGTAATAGGGGCAATGTCAGAGTTAGAGGAGTAATCAAATGAATGAAAGGATTATCGGCCAGGGAGCTGGAAGTCTGCTTATGAGAGAGGGTAGCACTAGGAACTAGAGAATCAGGAACTGTGGGCGTGGAGATGAGCATGGAACAGGAGTTCATGGAGGGAGAGGTACTAGGGATCTGAAGAGAAGCCCAACATGCGATTTTTTAGGGAAGGAGGAAGATGAAGACGTAGGCATCCAAGATATGAGAATCCAGTTAAAAAGAATGTACTGACTGCCTCCGCACCCCCCACAAACACAGGCAGGACATGAATGGCCTCTCTGAGGCAGATTTGGCAGCTGGCACTCTCTCCTAGCTGGAATACATATTAGCATTTTGTTGAGTTCAAATAATAGCCCAAAGTCTGTGCTATTAGTGACTGGGTATTTTTTTTTGGGGGGGGGGAGACTGAAAGAAAAAACTAATAATAAGCAACTACACATACAGACACCTCAGGACAGAGAGGCATATATGGTCTATGATCTCGGCTCTGCATAATTTCTTGGAGTAAACTTTAGTAACATGAACTATATATTTACATAGTTTTAACTTTTATAACCCTTTTTACGTCTGCTATCTATCATCTGATTAAAGGTCTTTAGATGTTGGACTGGGAGAGATCCAAACTAGGGAATCACCTTTTAAAGTAAAAGATTCATTCCCTCCCTTCCCTCCCACCCTTCCCCTCTTCTGAAACCTTTCTGAGTATGGGAGTGGTCCTTGAAGGAGGGGAGGGGCGGGCAGGACGGGTACAGTTGGGAGCCAGAAGTGCAGCCCAGCAGGGGCAGCAGCGAATCTAGGGGCTCTGGGAAGGAGGTGGGTGGAAGCAGGCATGGGGGAGGAATGGACGCAAGACTCTCCCGTCGGAGTTCCCACCGAAGATAAAGAAGCTGCGAGGAGGCCAGTAAACTCCCGCGCTGGCAGTTTGCTACAGTGAAGCCGCCCCTGGACTAGTGGAAAGGCCAAGGGGTTAGGCTAGGGGTCGGCTGGGCCGGCAGCGGTCCCTTACTCTTTAGATTTATCCGAGCTGTGTGCCGAGTTGATACGATGCACCTCTTTCTTCTTAGTTTGTTTGGAGGTCATGGTAAAGGCGACCTAGTCTGGGCTCCCCTGGGACTGGGAAAAGTCTCCTCAACCCAGGCTCCGTCTGCGTCTGCCGTTGCTAGGAGACCGCGGGCGCGCGTCTTGCAGATGCCAGGGCAGCTCCGAGACCGCGAGTGCGGGAGCAAACGCTGAGGACCAGGTCTCTGCATCCAGGTGCAACCCCACGGCTTTGGTGTCTGCTGAGGAATCCGGGCTTAACAGTAGGATTGATGGGCAGCTCTGATAAATCGGAGTTATACTGGGTCTATGCTGCTGGACTCTGACTTTCGGAACCGTGGATGTATATATATGGGCTCTCTGTTGGATTTTTGGCTATTTAAAGACGGTTGTTATGCTAGGTTACCTCTCCCCAGGTCTTCTCACTGCTGAACAAGTTTCTTCCATAATAACTAAAGGCTCATCACGGGAACACTGAATTTGCCAATGGTTTGAATACAGTCGTTGCAAGGAGATGCCCGCAGAGAAGGCAAGACCATGACACCCTTAGTCGCTTAAGGATTGATGTCCGTGATTAAACAGACCCGGTGTCTCCCTTGGTCATATGAAACAGTAAATCCAAGTCATGGAATCAAGGGGCTCTTGAGACAGTCACATAAAAAGACACTGGAGCCAAATGACACGATCCGAGCAAACCAAGACCTAAGGAGCTCCAGCTCAATGCTCAGCCAACCCATGGTGTACTTATTAGTTATCTCATGGCGGCCAAGTTCTTCCTGTTGAGTCCCTGTTTACTCATTTGTAAACAGGAGATACACCTAACTCACCGTTTTGTTTTTTGGATAAATAAGATGTATGTAAAGTGTTTAGCACACGACGAAAGGCCAGCAAATGGGGGGCCCCATTTCAGACCGTGTCTTCAGGGAGCAGTCAGATAAAATGAATGAATGAAGCTGAGCAATGCTTAGTCTGGGAAAACCTTCAAAACTCATTAAAACAAAACAAAATATGGTTCTGGCCCAACACAATCTCCCTTCACAGAGATTTGCCCACACCCACAGAAGCCTGAGGTTCAGAACCCCTGTCACTAATTGGCCTCTCCCATGAGCCTAGACGTAATTAAACATATTTAAATAAAGAAATACCCTGCTCTTGGGACTGGGCCATGCTCAGAGGCCCAATTCTACAGGGGAGAAGCAGCTTCCTGCAAAGCAAATCTTTCAACTTCTTTGACAAATGAATGTCCAACCCCCTCTGCTCAGCACAGCCTTTGCTTGCTTAGACTATTCCGGTGCAATTGTTATTGGTAGTTACACAGATGGCAATCAGACAGCAACTTTACTGTATTTCTTTCTTTTCTTTAAGTTTATTGTCTTAGACACAATGTCAGTGCTAATGTTATAATGGAAGAAGTACCTTACAAACATCTATACATACATGAAGACAATGAAGATATCTTGAGGGCTCTACCTTGGTATCCTAGGATTGCAATTTCCAGAGAAATCTCCTGAATGAAAGCAAAGGACCAAAATTTGAGCAAATACCACTTAATTCAAAATCTTATCAGAGTGATTAAATGCATAGCCATAAGCGTATGTAAAGACAACTGGGTAAAATTAGCACAATTTTAAGCAATCAACCCATGAACAGGTGAGTTTCACCCTGAGCCAGGCCATCCCTGAAGCCACAGTTAATGGTTATAAGACACCAAGACATTAGAGAAGTCTTAGAAATCAAATGATCAGCAGCTCACCCATATTTTACAGGTAAGGACCTCCAGACCAAGAGAAGTATCTTGCCAAAAGTTGTATGGCTACTCAGTAGAGGTTTGGATGTGGGGTGTTAGAGGGAAGAATACCAGTGTAGGCCAAACACAGCATTATTATAACTCGAGACTGCTTTCTCATATTAGGATAAAAAACAAGGGAGATACATTTTTTCAAAAGTTAGAAAGTGCTTATTAATTTTTTCCCCTAGTCTGTCTGTCTGTCTGTCTGTCTCTCTCTCTCTCTCTCTCTCTTTTGTTTTTACCCATCCTCCCACCACCTACTCCCCTCTGGCAACCATCACCTTGTTCTCTAGATCTATGGGTCTGTTTCTATTTTAATCAATTTATTTGTTTTTTAGATTCCACATGTAAATGAAATCATACAGTATTTGTCTTTGTCTGACTTATTTCACTTAGCGTAATACTCTTCAGTTCCATCCATGTGGTCACAAGTGACAAGATTTCACTCATATTTTATGGCTGAGTAATTTTCCACTGTATATATACCACATCTTCTTTATCCATCCATCGATGTACACCTAGGTTGTTTCCATATCTTTGCAATTGTAAATAATGCTGCAATAGACATAGAGGTGCATATATCTTTTTGAATTAGTGTTTTCCCCAGATAAATATCTAGAAGTAGAATTGCTGAGACATATGGCAGCTCTATTTTTAATTTTTTGAGCAACCTCCATATGGTTTTCCATTCTGGCTGCACCAATTTAACAGTTCCTATTAATTGCAGTCTTATTAATTTCCAGTGCCATGTTCTTTTGCCTTTATTATGTTATATATGCAGCACACATAAATGGAATTTCTTTTCTTTATGGAGCTAAATGCTGGTCAAGCCATAATTTTAAGAGGCAAATATTTTCCTCAATAAATCTTAAGATGGTGTTTGCATGTGACAATGTGAAAAAGACAACTGGCCCTGCATCTAGATTTTTTTTAAATCTCATATTCTTATGTGTAGATAAGAAATGTGCCATGTTATTTCGAAATGGCAATAATAGCTGTGATTTATTGAGTCCTGCCACATTCTAGGCTTAGGGAGGGGTTCTAGCTCCTTAGAGCACAGGCCTTAGAGATGGACCTGAATATAAACACTGACTCTTACCCTGAGTAAGTTTTTTCAACTCTCTGAACTCCTTTTTCATCATTTGTGGAAAGGGAAGACTAGCATTTATCTCAAATGTTGTGCTTGTAACATGATAAGCACTCCAATAATGATAGCTAATATTATCATGACCTCACAGGTAAAAACCCCGAAGTGCAGACAGGTAAGGGACTCTCCTGGCATGGGGCAGGTGGCAGGGCCAGAGCGGCCCGACGGCACAGCCTCTGCTTTCTGCAGATCTCCAGCCCGACTGTCCTTTCTGTGACTCAGAGCCGCTCCCGAGCACAGCAAACGCAGATTGCCCTGCGACTCAGCTCAGGGACTTCCTAGTTCTCCGGTTGTTTAGTAACTTTCAAAGCCTGAGAAACAAGGCTTGTACTTTATCACAGCCACTAAGGAGTGGAGCCTTTCTCCAATCTACACTTAATTTTTGAGGAAGAATTCTTTGGCTTCCGTAACCCCTGCTCTGCAGAGAAGTGATTAGAAATGCTCACTTCCCCTTGCCAGCAGAAACAGGCTGGGCAGGGGCTCGCTCCCTCCACTGTTTGGGGATTGCTGGAATGGGGAAGTGAACTCGGTAACCACTTCTCCACCCACTGTTGGGAGTCCTAGATGACTGGGCCTGGGCAGAGGAAAGGCGGCAGGTAGGGCAGGGAGAGGGGAAGCACTTCGGTTTTTTAAAGCCAGAGTTGTAAGTAGCTTCAAACACTTGGACCCACCGTTAGAGGAAATTATTCTAAATGTGCTGCTCAACCACCTGTTTGCAATTAGATCAATTAAAAGACTGCCTAGAATTTAGCCAACCAAATGAGAAAGCTTAAAGTCTACATGTATCGCTACTTTTGCCCTGGCCATTCTCATTCACTAGATGCTAAAGGGCCTTAGAGCAGGGCCTGGCTCTACTTTTCCCCAAATTCGGTTCAAACTTTGCACGCCCCTTCAACATCCAATAATCGGAGCTCACATTTATTGAGTGCTTGCTATATGCTTGGCACTCGACTAAGCTTTTTTTCTGTGTTAACTCACTTAATCCTTTTAAAAACACCCTAGGAGTTTGTTATTATTACAATCCCCCTTTTGTAAATAAGGAAACAAGCAGAGAGGTTAAATTAAATTAGTGAGGATTCGAGCCTAGGAAGTGGAACCCCAGACCCATCCTGTTTATAACCTAATAGTATTCTGCCTTCCCTCAGTGATCACAATCACCTGAGACGTTACAGTCAGCCTGTTCTATAGAGAAGCGAAGTGAGCGTTAACACAGGCAGGACAACTTGTCCAAAGCCCAAGCGCAGAGGGAGTGGAGCCCGGATGCCAAGGCGAACATTCTGGCTTCAGAGTGCGCACGTATTGTATTGTGTTGTGTTGTATATTTTTATTATAAGAACATGTAACACAAGATCTACCCTCTTAACAAGCTTTTGAGTATATAATATTGTCAATTGTAAGTACAAAGTTGTACAACAGATTTCCAGAACAGTGACTTTGCATAACTAAAATTTTATACCTGTGACACTCTTAAGCTCTCTGCTGCCCTGCCTCTTTCGAACAAGTGGGGGTACAGAAACGAGTTTACTATATGTCATTAAGAATATTATTGTAAATTGCCGCTTAGTTCTGTCCCCTAATGTTCAGTCTCTGCAGAAGCCACTAGTGATGGAGGATTTGGATCCTGCAGATACGAAACCAATTATCCCTGCCAGAGAAAGCTTCATTATTTCGGGCAACTCTTAACTTACAGTGTTGTTATCTTTGAAAGGAAATTCTGAGTAGAGAGTCTTAATAATGGGATAGTAAGGAAATAAAGCGTTTCTATAACACCAGCTGAAAAATAATTGCCACTTTCTTAAGCTATTTAAGTATGAAGCAATAGGTTTTCTGACTGTGATAAGACACTTCATCAGGGTGCAAACTAAGCTGCATTTGTGTGTATAGTATTATGATCACCCACGCAGTGGATGCGGTGGTACTAATCCAGAACCCCGCTTCTAGACAAAGGCACTCACTCCCCCATCAGGGGAAGCCACCTCACTCAACGCATGGTCATGTCTTCTCCCTGACAGCCTCCTGCATCTCACTAGGGACATAGCTGGGCCAACTCTGAAAGGTCATTTTCTCTCCAGATCTCCCTTGTAATTGGTGGGGACATCTGGTGCAACAACATTGCCACTTAACTTCTTCTCCTGTCCAATCCTGCTTGACTTACACTCTTCAAGATGTTACAGAGAGCACTGTACATTCAAATCTCAGTGCTATGATCTGTTTTCCAGGAACGGGCCTAGAATAGTTGATATCAGGGATGACTGCAGGAAGCCGAATCTAAAATGCAGGGAATTTGGGAAATGCCAAGATTTGGGAAGCCTTCTGCTTCCAAACAAGATGAAACAATAGGGAATGAATTTAGCCTTTCATATGCAGTGACTAATAAACTAAATAAGATCTATGAAGACGTTGGTTAGTAGGCAATAAAAGGCGGTGATCTCTGAGAAGAGGAATACAGAAAAGGTGGGCTTTATGGTTGTTCCAGCTTCCTGTATGGCTCTGACGCTGGGCAGGGGGACACAGGCAGAGCCTGACAGTGTCCCCGATTTGGGGAGACGAAGCTGGAATCCAGGGAGGGCAGGCAGCTCAAGTTCCCAGAGCAGAGCGCGTGGATGGGACAGTAGCCGAGAGGGGACACACACCCTCAGCAGCCACCTGCGTGCTGAGTGCGCATGCGCATGAGGAGATGCTCTGAGGCCACAGAAAGGACCTCATTAAGGACCTCAGAAAAGATTCAAAGGAGCAACTTTTCTGAGCTCACATTGGCCTGTTCCCACTGGCATGGCTGGAAAAACCTCACAATTCACCGGAGGTGGGGTGTGGAGTTTTGCCCTCTCACTAGCAGCGAAATTCTCATCCTATGAAATGCTTCACTGGTCTCATTTAACAAACCTTAAAACCAGGACCTGAACTGATCAAACTATTTCCAAATAAGTTAATAGCTTCCCTGAACAAACCTTAGGAATATTTATAGGGATACAAAACAACCAGTACTCAAAGGAGTAAGACTCAAAATGAATGGTATCCTGAAAATTATTATGCATGAAAAGAAATAGAAAAATACATCCCATTAAAAGGAAAAGAAATTAACAAATTGAAAATGACTCAGAAAAAAACATGGATGGTGGAGTTAGCATACAAGACATTAAAATAGTTACAACTGCATGCCATATGTCTAAGAAGCTAGGAGAAAGATTGAATATGTTGTTCATCTTAAGAACATCTAAAACTGCAAATACAATGTTGATGTTGAAAAAAATACAGGAGGTGGAAATAATGGCAGATTAGACATTTCAGAAACCCGGATTAGGAAATTTGAAAATGCAGCAATAGAAACAATTTTTAAATGAAACAGTGGTAAAAAAAAAAAAAAAAGATTTAGAAAAGAAGAATAGAGCCTGAAGGAACTATGAAACAACTTCCTACGGGCTAATAGACATGCAGCTGGAGTCCCTGAACAGGCAGGGAAGGTGGGCAGGTGAGAGAAGAAGATACAGAAAAGTATATGGAAAAATGATGATTGAACTTTTTCCAAATTTTATAAAACTATAAATTCCAGAAACTCAATAAACCCTAAGACCAATAAACATGGGAGAAATTACACCCAAGGATGCTCATAACCAAATTTATTAAAATCACAGTGCAAGGGAAAATCTTAAAATAGAGTTTCAGGGCTGACCCACAGGTAATGAGGAGTCTGTCACCGGGGGTGGACGGGGCGTTGATGGCCCTGCCCTGAGCTCGAGGCGATGCCTTGACCTGTGGGAGAGGGTGCGCTGACAGGGATGTCTCAGGCCTGTGACAGTTTGGGGAAAACAGCTATTATAACGAAACTGGAAGCCTGTTGCCATCTTTAAAATATCAAGTCTAGTTACAATAACTTTTAATGACCTATTATATTTACCACTTATGCCATTTCTGGGTCACTTTCAGTTGATTTATATTTTGCCCTTCTAATGGAGGTATTTTTCTGCCTATTTGCTACATTTTGTATTAGCTGCAAGACATTATGAATTTTATCTTTTATGGTGCTGATATCAAATACTATGAATAATGGTATTTGTTTCTTTTGTAAACTTTAACTGAATGGTATTTATCTGGAGGTTTAATTTATCTGGAGATTTAATTGTATGCATTGGGTATTCCTAAGTGGATTAATAAGGTTTGGTTCCTGCCCCGGAAGAACTCAGAATCTTGTGAGACAGACAGAAACCAGAACTGATACAAAACAATGCAATGATTTCTGTAGAAAAGATGTGAATCCAGCCCTCTGGAAGCCCCATGCAAGGATATCCAAGGGCATGTCATCAGCATGTTTGACTGGAAACACGTATCTAGCTGAGGTCAAGGACGCACGGGCACACGGGCACAGGACAGGTACACAGTGAGGGGGTGGGAGTGACAATGCAGACTGGGATTGTAGAGCAGCCCTGGGTGACTGGCTGGACAGTGAGAGAGCCTCCGCTTTGAGAGTCTTAGGAAAGAGTGAAAGAGGAGATGAAAGAACGCTAGGGCAAATAGTCTCCCTGTGTCGCTTGTGCACAGAAATGCCACCAAATTGATTTAAAGGGTTCTCTGGAGATGGCATAGCATGACTTTAATGGCATGTAGACTTGGGCTTCAACCATCACACACCGGAAGTATGTTCGGCAAGCTACCGAGACTCTCTGAGCCTCGTTGTACTCATCTAAAAAGTGGCCATGACTGGTTATTGTAATTTTGATTGAGATGCATTTTAAAAATAAAGCAAAATGAAACAGCAGGGCCACACTCCTATTAAGTGCTATGATTTATCCATATGAAAGTTCTAAAATAACTTGGCAATATCTGTTGCTGTGAAGGATGGACTAATAGAATTTTGTGTTATAATGACCTATGAGGGCTCCAAACCTTTCTTTTTTTTAAATTTGGGAGGGTAAAAAAAAATAGTGTGAACTATAATTTTAAAGCACGAGCATTACAAGGAAACAGATGGGTTCTTGTTGATAATAAAGTTTATGTTTCCTCCAAAAAACCTTCACTTTGCAGGCCTGGTTAAGATAATCGGAAGTTACGCTCTGTCCACTTAATTTCTAGTAATTCTTTACATCTATGAAGCTTGTTCAATGTTTTATGTATTTGTATTTCATGTACATGTTATGCATGAAAAATTAACATTTATAAATGTACCCTAGTCTTTGAAAAGGCAGACCTTAAAATTAAACAAAAGTATGGTGCAGGGGAAAAGTTTAAAATACTCTTTTATTATAAAAGTATTAATTTTAGAATTATAAAAGTATAAAGACAAATAAAAAGTCTCTACACCTATCTTCCAGAAACAATCTCCAATACCATTTTGATGTACAGAGACTTCTCATCGTGTACACAACCATTGTGTAACATCGATTTATGTTATTCTGTTTTTTTTGGTTAGCTATGCTGCCAACATTTACCCATGTCATTTAGTGACTTTCAATAGCTGTGTGGAAGGCCACCATTTGGATCTACTTAATCAGCATCCTGTTGTCTTGTGGCTGACCATTTCGGTTAGTATGGGTAACAAACACTCATTCGGATAACAGGCTGATGAAATACAGTGCAGTGGACACGAACAAGCGTGGGGGGTGGGAGGCCTGGGCTCTACGGACAGCTCTGAGAGATTTTGGATAAGTCGTTTCACCTCTCCAAGTTCCCAGATCCTCACTTAGAAAACTGTCTGGCTGAACTAGATGAAGTTCAGATCCCCATTAGTGCAAACACGGACAGACACCAGACTTCCAAGATTAAAAATCACTTCAGTGAAGGAGGTCTCAGCAGAGTGCTTCAGGGGAGAACTCTGAACAACTTGAAGACAGCATAAGGGCCTACACATTGTGGGTTGTTCGCAGAATGAAACAGCAAGAAGTGAGCCTTTTTGCACAGGGATGGGTATGAAAACATCGGCACACTTCAGCCTGTGCTGGCCCTTTCCTCTCCTCTGCAGGCTCAGGAGGGTTGTGACCCAGCCTCTAGATTCCAAGCGTGGGCTTGCCAACTGGAGGGTGTGACAGGTGTGAGTGGGCACTTCACAGTGTTTGCATTTGTAAATATTTTCACTTTCTTAACAAGTTTTTGACAAACACAATTTAAAAATGCACATTAATTTAAAGATAACTTATGTAAAATAGGTTCACTTCATTGGGTCTTTTTTTTTAATGGAGCTAAAGTTAAAGACTGGAAGAGGAAAAAGAGCATTGGATAGTAAAAGTTCTGTTTAATAAATAGATTTGCTCCTCCTTTTATTTAAGAAATATTTGTTGAACATCTATTATGTCCCAGTCCCAGTGTCTGGGGATGGAGCGATATAAAACAGACAAAGACCTAGACCTCATGAACTTACACTCTAAGTGAGAGAGACCAACAATAAACATACTCAAAATATTATGTTGTGACAGTATGTCAGATGACCCTAATTACTAAGCAAGAAAAAGAAATTAGGGAAAAGAAAATAGGAAATGTGGAAGCTAGGGAGGAAGTTGGTATTTCACATGGGGGATACAGGAATGGACACTTCGAAAATGACTCTGAAGAGAGAGACCTGGTATGTAAGAGACCAAGCCATGCAGACCCCTGAGGGAAGAGTATTTCAGGCAAGGCCAGTAGCAAGTACATTCTGAGCTGAGAGGGATGTGGTGCGCCCTATACCCCCATGAGCAGAACAAACGAAGCAAGGAGAAAAGTTGTGAAACAAGAAGTAAGAGAGGCAGCAAGTGGCAGATCCTCTGCAGCACTCTGAGGAACGTCATCCTCGTTCTGAGTCAGATGGAAGCATCGAGAAGATTGGGGACAGAGAAGTGGCATGATCTGGTTTAGGCTTTAGAAAAGAGCAATCTTTTTGGATGCTTGGTTGAAAATAGACATGGGTGAGTATTGAGGGGTGAGGAGGGCAAAAGCTTGGGAAAAGTAGGTAAAATGCTATTGTGGCAATTCAGAGAAACACAATATTACCCGCACTGCAGAAGCGTAGACTGGTGAGAATGGTCTGATCCTCAGTGAATTCGAAGGTCTGGACACAAAACGTGGATAGATTGATATGGAGTATGAGATAAAGGGGGAATAAAGGATGACAGTAAGGATTTTGGCCTGAGCAACTAAAAAAATGGGGCTGCCATCCACTGAAATGAGAAATTTAGAGCAGTAGATTTTGAAAGAAAATGAGGAGCTCAGGTTCGAACATGCTCAATCTGAGTTGCCCATTGGAAACACAAGCAGAGTGTTCGGAGAGGCAGACATATGAGTCTGGACTTCAGGGGACTGGTCTGAACCAGAGGTTGAAATTTGGGTCATCATCATAAGATGAATTTCCTGAATTACTTTACTATGCCGTAAAAATATTTTTAATATTACTGGAATATATGGGAAAAAACTCAATTAGGTCAGAAAATAATTAATAAGGATGTATATTTGAGTCTTCTTGTAAGAAAAGTCACGCAGGTAACTATTTAAGTCAATCCATGCTGTTTAGATGAAAGTTCACTTTAGAACATTGTCTTATATTCTTTTAGATGATTGTTCCACCTTATGAAAAACATTGCTTTACTGTTCTTCTCTACACAGAGCCATTGTTGACTTAAATGAAGTTTGTACCAGCAAGGACTAAGTTGTCACATGAAAGCATTGTATTTTAGAGCTGGAAAGGTCTTAATTGCCCTGTTTAATCTATGGGTTCATTTTATAGAGAGAGGGAAAAACAGAAGTTCAAAAGGCAAAGTGAGTTCTCAAAGTCACTCAGCCCCTACACGTATTAATTACTTATGAAATATAGCAAATATTGACTGAACACTAGGTGCTGGGTGATGTTCGAAGGGTTGACTACAAAATAGCCAACAATAAAAACAGACTGTTGCATGGAATTTACTTTCCTTGGAGGGAGAGCTAGAAAACAAACACATGTGCAAATGCACACTATGACATGTAATTGATAAGTGCCGTGATGAAAAGTGAATCAGCATACAATTGGGTGATAAGTAAGTTATTGTTCAAACTGGGACAATTTTTAGAGTAAAAGGAGTTGAACACTGGGTGGGATGTCAGGTCAGCAGGCGTAAGCTGGCGTGTTTAGCCTGGACTAAGGAAAAGGTAAAGTCACCCAGATAAACTGCATCAGGGGTGCTGATGTGGGGAGTCAGGTTTATCTCACATGAAGTGGTCAAGAGTAAGGTGATGGTGGCATCTAAGGAGAGCCCTGAAGACAGTGAAGAAAGGAGACATGCATGTGTTTTCAGGAGACTGTTGCAGGCAAAGGAAACAATGAAAATTCTCTGAGGAGGGAGGCATGTGGAGAAACTGCAAGGAGGTCAGTGTGGTCGCTACAGAGGAAACAAGGGGAAGAATTCGTTGGAGGGGATGAGGCAGGATGATGGAGGAATTTTTAGGCTGCTAGAATTACTTTGGTCTACTATGCTTGATAAAAGAAGCCATTTGTTACTATGAAACAAAGAGTGACATTATTTAACTTTCACTTTAATAATAATCATCTGGCAGCCCTAATGAAAATATATTGAGGTGGGAGCTTAAAAACAGTACCATTTACAATGTTATCAAGAAAAAAATAGTTAGTAATAAATTTAATGAAAGCTGTACCTGGTTTCTGCCTGAAAATTTTATTGGAAAAGTTAAAGAAGGCCCAAATAAATGGAGGAATATATCATATTCATAGGTTAGATGACTCAATATTATAAAAATGCCAATTTCCTTCTAAATTCTATAGAGTCAATACAAATGCAATCAAAACTACAGCATATTTTTTTGTTGGTATACATTGACAATTTGGTACTGATGTTGATGTAGAAATATCAATGGCCTAGAATAATATTTTTTAAATTTTAAATAGAACCAAGTGGAAGATTTGTTTTATTTCAATAATTACTAGAAATTTATAATAATTAATGATATGGAACATAAAAATAGATTAATAATCAAAATAGGAACTCCAGAAATAGATACATATACAATGAAAGGTAGTAAATTTATTTTTTAAAAGATACCACTTAAATTTAATGTGGAAAGCAAAGACTGTGTGTTTCCAACATGTAGTACCATAAGGGCTGGATGTCTACAGGGAGAAAACTGTAACTTGATCAATGCGTCCCTCCATGCACAAAAATGAATTAAAGCTGGAATGTAGATCTAAACAAAAAATTCAATCTAACAGGTTTCTTAAAGAAACTGTTGGACAATATCTTTGCAACCTTGAGGTATTCAAAGACTTTTTAGAGCACAGAAATCGCTAACCATAATACAAAATTTGATAAACTAAACTTCACTGAAATTAAAGACTTGTGTTCAAAAATTGCCATTATTAAGAAAATCACTAGGTGGACCTCAATGGGATAAATGCACTGCAATATACATATTTATGCAACAAAAGATTTGTGTTTAGAATATATAAATACTTTTAAAAATTCAGTAGTAAATAGATAATGAACCATAAAAACTGGCACAACATGCTGACATTCACAAAATAAGGTATATAAATGGACAGTAAACACCATCATTAGGATAGTGTAAATTAAAACTCAGTGAGACAGAGTGAATAGATACAGATCTCCTACAATCCTGAAATTTTAAGAATAAAACTATAATAATATACTGGGTTATTCTATGTCAACCTCATTAAATTGAGGATATTTCCCAGAATTCTCTTTTCTGTTTTAAATTTGGCCAAAAGAGTTACCTGCGTATGATTTAGAACGTACGAGTGGAGCAGTGGCCATTACTCTCAAAGTTTGTTGGTGTCAGATTTAGTGCCGGAGCGATACAGCTGTATCGACTGGGTCATCGTATGATCTTATTTTGCCATGTTGTCCAACTCATTATCCAGGCTGAAGATGAGAACAGTGGTCCCAGTTCTACAAACAGACTCTTGGCTGTGGGCCTGCAAAAATGGCAACCTACACAAAAGCAACAACTTCCTACCGCTCACCATGAACTTCCTCTTCTTGGCCCTACTGCGGTGGCTGGATGTGCTTGCTTCTCGGAATTCCCTCCAAGCTCTAACTTGCCTACCTGCACCAGTACCTCGGGTGGGCTCTTTAGTGCTCCTTTTCTGATCCTGCCACATCCTATTTATTCTATTTAGTCTCACTTTTGTGTAAGGTCTAATTTCTATAATAAATTCTTTGTCCCAGTAACACTCATGCTGGTGCTGCTTCCCTAACTAACCCTCGATTACTATAGTTTTTTGCACCTCATCTGCATTTGGATCTGATTTACATAAAGATTCTCAACTCTGAGTCTGATGCCATCATTGAAATAAAACTTTTGGGAGTTCTGGAATGAGAATGGTTGTGTTTTTCATGCGAAGAGAATAAAAATGATCTGCGGCCAGAGGGAAGATGGTGGTCGGTTGCAAAAAGGCCTTAAATACTCTCTCTCCCTGCAGCAGTACTTCTTTCCAATGCGAACCTCCAGTTCTCATGACAGGTGGTCTGTTTCTTCACCCATTAAACATGTTCTTGGCCCTGGGACTTCCTTTGGCTACTGGGACATTTGCAAACATGAACCAGGGAGAGAATTGGAAAGCGAAAATGTATTGGAGCTTGCTTCCTCTTGCATATTTTGTAACCCAGCTGCATTGTGGATGGCTCCTCGCTAGACTCTGAAAACACAAAGCCAAGCCAAGTATGCAAGTGAGGCTCTCCTAGGCCATCCAGTTCCAGTAAGCTGGCTAGGGCAGTGTTATTTTATGGCTCTAAGTTATGTAGATGTTCATTATGAGGCAAAAATAAACCAATACAAATGTTCCATGTTGAGAGGAGGCCAACCAACTGCAACTCTAGGTCACTGACAATGGGAAATAATTCTGGAAAACTATTTGGCAGTTTCTTATAAAGTCAAACCCACCCCTACCTTAATACCCAGCAATTTCAGAATTAGGTATTTACCTAAGAGAACTGAAAACACATATTCACACAAAGAAAGTGTAAGAAAGTGCACAGCAGCTTTATTCATGATAGCAAAGATTGGAAATAACCTCACTGTCCACCAATAGGAGAACTAAAAAATGAAATCTTAGCAATAGCATTCAGAAATAAAAAGGAAATGAACTATGGATACATACATGGATAAATCTTAAAAACATGAAGTTTGCTGAATAAAGCAAAATATAGAAATGTTTACTATGTAATTCGATGCATATGAACTTCCAGGAGAAATACATAAGGGAAGAGAAGGAAGGGAGTAATGGTTCAATTACTTCCCCTTTACCCACCAGGGATACTTTCCAAGTGGACGCCTGGAACCACGGATAGCACTGAACTTATACCTACTGTTTTTATCTGTACGTACCTACCTGTGATAAAGTTTAATTTATAAAGTGGGCATATTAAGAGATTAACAACAATAACTAATAATGAACTAGAATCATTATATACCGGGATAAAGTTATGGGAATGTGGTCAGCGATGATATGAGATGGCGAAATGCCTGACTGATGGGCGAAGTGAGGTGAACGATGAAGGTGAGGGTGGTGACGCAGTGTTAGATGGCTATCGGTCTTTTGAAAACAGGTCAGAAGGAGGATTATTTGCTTCATGCAGACATGTGCCATCTAGCCATGACCATGTCAACGGCTGGATGTCAGGGGCAGGTGATATTGATGGTTGGGGGAATTTAATATTTTCGGACTATAGTTGACTGAGTAACTGAAACCATGAAAAGTGAAACCATGGATAAGGGGGACCACTATATACACAAAGGTGTGATGATAATGACAAACCACGAGATATAAGCTGGCTGTGGAGAGAAACTGAGGGCACGGGAGCTGATGAATGTCAATCGGAGGTAGAATCTACAAAATGCAGGTCCTGGATGGCTGACATGACATAGAAGGGAAGGAGGTTTTAGTAGAAGTTTAAATGCTCGAAATTATCACCTTAGTTTTTATTTTCTGCCTCTATGTTTATTTTTCTTTTCTCTCCATAATATTTCTGCCATATTTTATGCCCTTGCTAAAAATCACTTAACTTCAGAGGCCTTAATGAACAAAGCAGGCAAAAACACCTAACTCTAAAACAATGATCAGCTTTGGACTTCAGATAAGTGTGATCAAATAGTTTCCAGTATAAACAGGAAAAAAATACACAATTACCAGAAGCATAATGATCAATAATAACAGTAAAACAATTTAGTTTTTTTAAAAAAAGCTTTCTTTCCCTTAAATATACTCCTAAGCATATGATCACTTAATTTGAAGAATAGTCTTTTCTGGTAAAAAGGGAAAAGAATATTATCGATTTTTTTTAACTGATTCAGATATTGAGGAGAGAATGAGTTGGCAGCTTGCTCAAAATTACAAACTAGTGGTTTTTGCTCAAAGCTGCCCACAGAGCCCAGGTCTGACTCCAAGTGCACGGTGACTCTCAGTAGAACGTGTTTTGTCAATGCACAGGAACATGTGTTGGGATTTAACTCAACTTTGGGATCCGAGGTAAAACCCAATGACCTAAAAGAGAAAAAGCCACTCAATTGTATACCACTGCTGGTAACTTAGTCTGACCAGTTACTGAGCAAAGACTCCGAAACTGTTTGTCCTCCAAAACTGTGGAGGACAGACTGGTCTAAGACATGACCCCTGCCTGACCCCAGGGCTGGACCAGGGCCAAAATGTTAGGGTTGCTTCCTGCAGCCAGTCAGACTGGTGGGAATGATGTTCATTCTGCCATAAATCAACACCCCTTTCCTGCCTCCTGCTACGTGCCGGGGCTTGGAACAAATCATTGCCCTGACCTGGTCAAACACGCAGTATTTCCCACACCTGGCAGCTGTCATGTACTAGTACCCGTGACTATATCTCTCCTTATATAATTCTTGTTGGTGCCTGTCAAGTGGCATGGGGATCCATTGTCTTTCAGTTGCCTATCAGTTGCCCGAGATGCCCCTCGTATGTAAGTTTCCTTTAATAAACTCTATTGATTACCTGATTGGACTGGCCAGCTTTTTCCTTCTGCACTTCCCTGCTCTCTGGTTATAGAAGTAGATTTTCAGCCTCAGGATCTCTCCCTGAGTCTGTCTGTACTAACAGAAACAAATTCTAATATCAACCCAACACATAATGATTTCTATTCACAGTTAACTGGGTCTAAATTTTTTAGCGTAACTAGGCTTGCTGTCTTTTGGGGTGCTTTGTTTTTGTTTGTTTATTTGTTTTAATTTATTTAAAAAATATATCAATGACAACATAAAGTTTAATGAAAACCTAAATATTTAACATCTTACCAGTTTTCTGTTCTCTTAATACATTAAAAATAAATAACAATCTTGACTGAGGTAAAGTTCTAAGTAAAAACCTTGACTCCCTACCTGAGGTTTAAAGAATTGATAGCACTTTTGCTAAATTGGAGGGACTTTTAGACAGAAGTACCTTTTACATATTTTTGGTCTAGGACCCAGTGGAATATAAATGTGTTTTTGGAAAAGAGAGCGAGTCTGAAGGCGATCTTCTGAATTCCTGAAACTCCCCCGAGGAGCTTGTGAGGAGGCTGTTAGATTCCCGGCACGATTGTTGGTATAGATTAGATTGACTGATTTTCTATTTATTCTGCCTAACTTTTAATATTGTTAACATACATCTTTATGCAAGATGATAATTTTATCTATGGCTGCGTAACGAATCAGCCAAAATGCAATAGCTTAAAACAAGCATTTATTATCCCTCGTAGTTGTGTGTGTTGTGTTGCATGGGGTTGCTCTAGTCTGGAGTGCTGCCCGGGGCCACAGTCATGGGGTGGCTCCACTGGGCTGAGACAGCCATGGTGGCTCCCTCACAGGGCTGCATACGAGGCTGGCAGCTGGCGGGGAGCTCAGCTGGGCTAGCTGGCCACAGCTCATGGCCCCTCGTGTCACCTGGGCTTGGCACAGGACGGCAGCTGGGTTCAGAGAGGCAGAGTTTTTGGAGGGAGTGTTCTGATAGGGCAGAAGCAAAAGCTGCCTGTTGGTCCTCGGAAGGGCTGAGCCTGGAATAGCCACAATCTACGTCTTACGCCATCACAGGGCCGGACCCGTTCAAGCTGAGGAGAAAATAAACCCTGACTCTCCAAGGAAGGAGTTAAAAAAAACTGTGGCCATGTTTAATCCACCAAGTCTTTTGTTGATAAATAGAGCTATGGATTACATAACAGTTTTTTGGGAGGAGAAGCTACAGGGTCCAGCAGAAGTGATGCCTGCTTGAGTGTGGTTGGTAGGGTAATAATATGGATATAATAATTTATAGTTTTAATTTGAACATTTCACCTAAAAATGTCATATGGTATGCTTGAGTGGGATACTGTTGTGTTACAGAGTTACATGCTTATGATTTTGTAATAAAAGGTTTTGTGATAAAAAAAAATTGGTGTTATTTGTGCCGGACCCTGTATATGTCTAACATTTTTTCAGTGTTTATCTCAATGGTATGTTAGTTATATGGTGAATAATGCCACATTGATAATCAGATTGTAGCCCGTGTTTTACATTCTTTTTTATTGGGAATTGCCTACTTCTTTCTACAGGGTATAACTTTAAAGACACGACTTTAGCAACTGTATTTGTCCCGTCATAGTAGGCTCGTGCCCCCACTTACTTATATGAGACTAAGGTCAGTACTGCTAGAAGGGGTTTCACATCATAAAGGAGAATCTCTCTACTACTAGTTCCTCCTTCCCCTCTCCCATCATACACACTGAGCATTAAATGTGAACCTGGACGACCTCTTTTATTATTTATTCTGAATTTCTAGCCTCTGCATGGTAAAATTATAACTGTGTGGGAAGCAATTTCTGTTCAGTTTAAGATCTGTTGAAGTCATTCAAGTAACTTGCCCATAGCAACAGAGAGAAGCCATGGTGTCATACTTGCAATTTTAACACTGATCTCTGCAAACTGCAGATACAACTTTTTCTTTTTCACAGAGATGAGCAGTTCAAGTGTCAGAGCAGGTATGATCCTACGGGAGCAAACTCAATATACAAAGTTATAAATCTAAATTCAGGATTTAGTGTTTTCTCTTTCGTTAGCATTTATTTCTTATTGGATAATTGATTTTTTACATGTCTCAAATCTGTTACTGTGTTTAGTGTAGAAGAATTACAAAGCACCTACTCGACTCTGCCAGGGGTCTCTGATTGTCTTGATAGCTACAGATGTGAAGGAAGTTATTTTTTTACTGTTGTTCTATCACAGTTGTCCCAATTTTTCCCTGTTGCCCTCCTTTGCCCTGCACACGCACACGCCGCTCCCACAGTCAGTCCCACATGGACTGTCATGGACAGTCAGTCCATGTCCATGGGTCATTTATACTTGTTCTCTGACTAGGCCCTTCTCCTTTCCCCCCGATCTGCCTCCTCCCCACTCTGTTTGCTGTCAGTCTGTTCCTTGTTCCCACGTCTCTGGTTCTATTTTTCTCTTTTGTTTGTTTTGTTCATCAGGTTCCTCTTGTAGGTGATATCATATGATATTTGTCATTCACCGCCTGGTTTAAGTTTTGAAATCAGGAAGTGTAAGCCTCTCCACTTTGATCTTCTTCAAGACTGTTTTGGCTGTTTAGTGTTCTTTGCATTTCCAGAAGAAATTTAGGATCACTTTATCCTTTTCTGCAAAAAAAAAAAAAAGGCAATTGGGCTTTGACAGAGACTGCTTTTAATCTCTAGATAATTTGGGGGATTATTGTCATTTTAATAATATTAGGTCTTCCAACTCATAAACATTTATTTAGATCTTCTTTCATGTCTTTTAATAGTGTTTTGTGATTTTTGGTGTATAAATCTTACACATTTTTATTAGGCACATTCAACAATTCCTTGAGTTAGTGTTCCAAGGAGGGTTTGACCAAGTGTCACTCTTTCCTTCCAATAATCTCTTCAGTCTTACATGAAATTTTTATAAACATTATATTAATAGTTATTATGCCTTTTATATTACATTTTAAAAATACTTATTACTTTAAAAATAACCCTTTTATATGTACTCTCCTAATATTGGTATTCGCTGTCAATCTATTTTTGTATTTAGAAACATTTATTAATAATTATTTTGTACGTAAAATTATTTTCATAATAATCAGTTGTACGTTAGAAGTTAATACATGCTTAATAGGGTATCTTAAGGAAAACTGCAAAAACTCTTTAGTTATTAGGTAATCTAGTTTTGTTAATACACAATGGTTGCTTGTAGAAAATTTGCAGTTTGCTGGAAACTGCTGAAAAAAATCAAACTAATATGCCTGAGAGTGCACACATTTCTTACATATTTGCTATAACAATCATTTAATCATTCAGTTCCAGGGAAAATAATGTTTTTCAAAATCATAATTGACTCACTTTTTATCTGCACTTCAGATGTATTGGATACTCATGAATGTCAGTGTTTCCTTGGACGTTAATTTTTGGCACAATTGATACATTTTTAAAAATCATATTCAGGAAGTATCTACTTATTCCTATTTTTGAAAGTTGTGATTAACTTTTTAAAAATTCTTTTTCAGCATTAAAGAAAAAGCATGTTGTCCTCTTTTGACTTGCTTTAGTGGTAAATTTCAGTAATAACTTTCCTAACAATCTTAATAGTAAACAACTGTATAAACCTGTCCTGGATATCTTACATTGATCTTTATTTTGTTGTTGATTTCATTAGCTAATTATTTATGTAGATTTTTGCATTGCTATAAGGTTGGCAACTAGTTTGCTATTTCGGTGCACCCTTTTCGGGTTTCAGTATAAATACCGTGCTAACTTCATATATATATATATGTATATGTATATTTTAATCCTGAAAGATGTCGTATTATTTTGATCATTTTCATTATAAAGACTTCATAGTTTGGTCATTTTCTTACCAGTAAGTAACATTTTTTTAAGGTTGATAGTTTCAATATTTATGTAATCATGAGCTCACAACAGTGTGTTGATTCGTTCTTGACAGGATGCTTGGAATCCTAATAAAACAGCAGCAAGACTGAGGCCCTGACATTCAGAGTTGGCTCCTCTGTCCTCCCCAGTCCATCTACAGAAAGTCCACTCCCTCCGTCTGACTCCAACGCAGTCGTGGAAGTTTGGGTGCGCACAAGGTCAGTGTTCTTTAGAGCCCGTGGGACTCGCTCTCGGTGTTGCCAAAACAGCTGAACTTGGAGCACTTCTTAGATCCCTTAACCACTGGTAACTAGTCGCCCTCTAGTTATACCATGGCAGAGACTATCCATGAATTGGCCGGAATGTCAGCCGGGGCTGCCCCACTTCAGGCAAGCCACAAGGTATTTGTTACACTTCAAAACTAACTGCCTTTACAATGGACAGTTTTCTTTGCTCTACACTTTGGAACAGTGAAAATGGCATTGGGAAGATGAATTCCTGTGATATATTCCAAATCTTGGGCATTTTTGGCTATGTGGTTACCAGCAGGGCTGGGCTACGTAAAGTTTAGATGGTTGAGCACTTATTTCTCAAATATAAAAATTAGGTTAGTTTTCTCCCTGGAGCAGTTTAAGAAATTTATGTTTCCTTTTGAATTCATATGCATAGTGTTGAGCAAAGTTTTCAATTAGGATTCTTTTACCTCCTCATTTAAATGTGATTATTTTCTTTGTACCGTAATTTTCAGGTTTACCTATCTTATCCTCTTCTTCCATAATTATTTTATAATAATTATTATGTTTTCTAGTAAATTAACTTCTACTGTTAATATCTTTTCCTTCACTGGTCTTCTAAATTCTTGCATTAAAGGTTTATTCCGTTCACTTTTATTGTTTAATCATTTTTAGGTAAACTTTTGCTTCCGAGGTTCCTATCTGCAGCTCAGGGGTTTCTATCGATGCTATCTTTGTGGCAGTTATTTTCCAGATATTCTGTCATTTTGTGTTTGATTTTTTCCCTGGCCTGAGATATATGTCCAGGTTAGTTTTTTTATTTACTTGGTTTGATTGTGTGCCTTCTATTGTTTTCTGATCTTACTGCTTTATGATGAATGTTAACTCAATTTCTTTAGAAATTTGGGGTTTCTTTATGGCTAGTCCAGGGTGACTTTTGTGATTGAGTTTTCCATGGGTACTGGAAAATCAGATATATATTTGGGGGGGGGAGGTGTGTATGTGTTTGCAGAGCATCTGCCTTATTTCATATGTGATTGAGAAAAGTTCAGCTAGATTCTTACACTGCATTTTTTCCTGATGCTTCCTAGAATTTGTTTACAAATGTTGATTATTTGTGTAATAGCATTTATAACTGTTAAATTCTCATTGTGGATTCTTTGTAATAACACGCTCGTCTGTTTCACATTTGGTGCTTTTTGCTTTTGCTTGGCATCTACCTTCCTTGTTTGAAATCTGTGCCTTTTTGGGTTTGTTTGCCTTGCCCTGCTATGTCTCTGCCCATCCTATTGTTTTCACACGGTAAATCACTTTAGTTTAACATATTCTGAGCATACGGATTGTTAGAGCTCCATTGTTCTCTCCCAGGTTGATAGTTAGGGTGAATACTAATTAAAAATAAAGGGCTTATTTTTTCTTGTTGAAAATAAGAGAAGAGAGACCTATGCGTGCCTCCTCCCCACATTTTCTAGAGCATATTTAATTTGAAACCTGTAGGTTCCTTCTCTCTTTGATATAAGCCTCTGCCAGCTTTCTCAAGGACCTGGCAGCCATCTCCTTGAAATGTACTTATCGAGGGAGATGGGAACCCTTTCTCAGTGTCTGTGGAAGGGGAGGAGCCCAACCTCCAGGGGAGCCCCCACCCACTTGTAACACAACCTCATGCCCTAAAGGTAGAAGTCTCTTTGTCCTTCAGATAGAGCCAATTAGCTAACACAGTCACCCCAATTATCAGGGGAATTTAGGATGAACTGTGTGTAACAAATGCTGCTGACCTCTTACCTGAGGATTATTGTTTTCCTCGGGAACAGGCATGGTACGCATTGAATCTGCCGGACTACATAAGGGCCTCTCCAGCCTCTTCGCGGATTGCTGACTCAGGGATGACAATGCCGCCTCGCTCGCTCCATTTTTGTGGGGAGCTTTTCTGAGTTAGGAGGAGATTTTGTTTTTTATTATTTTCCCTAACAATAGCAATTCCACTTCTTTGCGAGACATGGACTAGGAGTGGAAAGTCAACAGCGACACGGGAGGGAAAGTTGGATGAAGCTATCCAAACAAACATGGTCTAACAGCAGATCACACACACCTATTTTCTGCTTTGTTCACCGCTAAAGCCGTGCATCTTTGTGAATCTGATAACACCTTGCTTTATTTTTTTTTAGTCTTACTGGTTAAAGATTTGACACATGAATTACCTCTTTTGTAAAATGCTAGCTTTCCATTCTTTGCCCATTTTTACTGTCGTATACAGTTTTTATTATCCTGCTTATTAACCCTCACTAAATGAAATGGGTTGCAAATATTGTCTGTCTGATTCTTGTAATGATTTTGCTTATACTGTCTTGCTATACAAGATATACTCATGTACCCAAATGTATCTATTTGTTCCTCTTTGGCTTTAAGCATTTGAAGGTGTAAAAAGAATTTTCTTAGTCCAATGTCAAAATTTTTTCTCTTCCTGCTATTAAAAAATGAAATTCAACTAGGTATCTTTTAAAAATCTAATTGGCTTTACCAAACCCACCAGCAACCCATCCAATAGACAGAAAGCAGCTGTGAGATGCTGTAGAAAAGGAAAGACTTTTAAAGGCAGAGGGAGCCAACCAAGGTCATTATACTAGCAGCAGGTGTACTGGCTGTGGTAAGGTTACTGTCCTTTAGGGCATGGCAAGGGTCAGCCAGGAAGATTACCTAACTAGTAGCTGAGCAGGTGATTCCTGGCCAACTGGTTTAAGATTCCATTTTTGGGAGAGGCCAACAGAGCAATTAAATCTTGGTTTTGATGACGTGTGGCTTAATATAAGTGACTCCATTTGGGGACTGTTGTCCTATGTTGAACAATACTAAAGTCTGTGTAGTTTCAGTTCTTGTTTTTGCATTTAAGTTATTAACCTCTAGATTGTATCATTTTGTGGTGCAGTGCAAGGGAGATTTGAGTTCCTGTTCTCCAATGGCTAGCCAGTGGTGGCAACTTGACTTGCAGATTAGTCTAGCCTGTCAGGGCCCTTAAGCCTCCACTTTCTTCAGTGGATGAAAAGAAGTTTATCTGGCCGGTCCACTGTTTAGCGTCCAGACTTTTTAATAACACTGATTTGCAAGTGACAGTAAAGTGCTATATTTTAGGAATGTTCATGTTTTGAGTAATACCATAGATTTCGAACTGAATAACACTTTAACTATTGTTACTTACCATAGGGAGATTTCAAAATGAACTTCATCAGATTTTTTAAAAGCAGATTTCTGAACCTCACCCCCAGAAAGCTATTTAAATAAGCATGAAATGAAACTCAAGGATTTTCATTAAAGTAAGTGAAAAACACAAATTATTTTCTTCTTTAGCCATTTATGTTGCTTTCCTTAAATTCAAACTTCATGTTGAAGTTACAAGAACAAATTCTAGTGAGAATGTAGGAGAAAAGCAAAGAGTTACTCAGTTTTACTTCTAAAGTGTAAGGAATTATGTATAGAATAAACCAACACGGGCATAAGAACCCAGAGTGTTTGCCACAAAACAGTTAGGGCGCTGCCAACCGTTAAACGTACCCTTAAACAGAAGATAACTAACACGGTTAAGATGGGCAAAAAGAGTGCAATGCTCCTCATTTTGAATTCACTGCTAAGTCAATGTAAACGATCAATACCTATATAAAAATTCCAAGCAGAATTTACTCTCTTTCAGCGACTACTTCAAATAGCTATATATTGGTAACATTTTTGATTTGGTACCAACATTTCATATTACTTACACTGCTGGACTTCAGAAATTTTAAGAAGGTTAAAAAGTTGTGCTTTGTACCTAGACTAAAAATATTTTAGAATATGGCACATACATTTCTCAGAAAGCAAGATTTCATGCAATTTTTTTAAAAATAAAAGGTGTTTTGTTAATTAAATGATAAGTGATGCTTAAATCAGGGTCTTCTTTCTGTTCTTTATTAACCTTAGAAAACTCTGATTCTATGTAGAATGCATGTCAAAAAAGGTCAAGTTTATTTACTTAAATATATGGCATATGAACGTATTTGCGATTCCTAGGCAAAGCTGCGTTACTGAGGAGAGTGAGCTACATTCGGCGGACCAGGACTGCTGTTTATTTCCAGAACGCAGCTGTCAGAGCAAACGCAATTCTATGCTAGGCTTTTTTCCCTGCTATTAATAAATGCATGGATCTTTCCTAGCCAAGTTCACAAGAACATATAAGACAATTTGGTGAATGCCTCATTTCACATTAGCGTTGGAATATGTCACAAACGTCTTTAAACATTCCTTTGAAAAAGTTGAACCTTTCACATGAACATCATTAAATTCCTTAATAATAAAAGAAAAAATGATAGACACAAAGTTTTTTAAAGCATAAAAGGATACCCTATATTACCTTTGTAGAACTACATTAACTCAAAACAAAAAATTCTGTCAAAATGTTTATTCTGTTCTTAATTGGATTGAATGGTAATACAAATATTGTGAGCCAGACTTACATTTCTCATGTATCATACTTTAAATGCCCAAAACTTTATATAAAACGACACCTGACTTAATTTCTTTCACAATTCATACTAAATGAATCTAACTGTATGTGCTTTGAAATGAATTCTCTCCTTGATCGTGACTATTATAAATTTGAAAAGCTCTAGATAGAGAGAAATCTTGAGGAAAAAGCCCACAAACTGCTGAACAGAAACTTCAAGCCTCCTGTGACTAACAGCCTAAAGGCTTCCCTTAAAAGGGAAGCCAAAACACAAAAATACGGACTCATAAAATTACTGTAAACGGCAGGAAAAGTTTTATTACCACCCCAGAGCTTACAACAAGATACACAATTTGGAACTCTCACCGAATCGCGAATCGCGAGCACTGTCATCTGAGAAGGCATGAAAGAGGATGTAAACATCATCCTGATTATGAGGCAGCAACAACAACAGAAACCTAAGTGTTGGCTCCAGGGCGCACAGCCACTGCCTGGACTGTAATGCCCCCGACACCGACACCGCATTTCGGCTTAGGCTCCAGGGCGCGTGGCTGTCCTGTGACAGCGCAGCCCCGGGAAGACTGACAGAGCAGCACATCCACCACCTTACTCCGTTCTCAGGATTTTGCTCCAAATGGAGAAATCAAGGCAGGCTGCCTCCCACCAGTGTGAGCGAGGAGAGGAGCCGGAGCCCGTCAGCAGCACTGGGATTTGCTCTCCGCGGTCAAGGCCTTCTGCTCCAGTTTAATTTTGTCCACATCGTTTTCTTCATTAGGAAAGCTTTGCTGGTTCATAAGAATGTTCTCCACCAGAAACCGGGATGCTTCGTCTATGTTTATGTTATCCTGTAAAGCCGAAATACAGAACAGGGCTCTTAGAAGAAAGCATTAAGAACATTAATGGGAACTAGAAAAATTCCTTGGCGAGGACATTGTAAATACACCAGCTACCACCTTCTTCTCCGATCATCAGAGTAACTCTGATGGGAGTAACAAGTGTTTGCCAAGAGTTCAATGCTGTTGAGTAATGTGGCTATGAAACCTTCTTTGTTGTTTTGTTTGTTTGTTTGTTTTTACAAAGGATCATGCTTTTTAGTGTTCCTGCTTTACATTTTCTGCCACTGAGGGTCAAGGTACTATTGTGACGGTTGCAAATAAATCCTCGCCCTGCTCCGGGTTGTCACTCACACAATGCAAGCACTGAAATGAAAAACTATCCCTGACCTTGGACATCTAGCTCAAGTGTTCAGGGTACATTTTGAAGACAAGTGTCAAGGGGCTCAAGCCACACTAGAATGGGATAAATCCATCATGTTGCTCCCCCATTTCTGAGTGATGCCAGCGGGGTTCTCGGCTATGCACGGGAAGGAATTCAAGGCACGAGCCAGACAGACAAAAGGTGGAAGTGGAAACAGGTTTTACTGAGCAGAGAGGACTAGCAGGAGATGCCACTTCGTAGACACAGTGGTGGACTCAGCTCACGAGAAAAGGGAGACTCCAACCATGTCTAGAGGTGGAGCTTCCATGTGCTTATAGCTTTTAGGGAAAAGAGCTGGGATGGATCAATTCTTCCATAAAACAATTATTACAGTGGCGTTTAACGGTGATTTTCTGGTTTCATCATTCCTTCTACATTTATTAGCTGTGATTCTACTATTATGAAGATCTTTCTCTTCTCTCCCATTTATTCATCTATTTAGTCATCTCATTGACTATTATTTTATTCTATGGATTGAATCTATTCAGTTTTTTTTTTTAAGATTTTATTTATTTACTTTCAGAGGGGGCAAGGAGCATAGAAAGAGAGGGAGATGAAAGACTGATGTGCAAGAGAAATATCCATTGGTTGCCTCTTGCATGGCCCCATCTGCAGACCTGGCCTGCAACCCAGGCATGTGCTCTGACTGGGAATCGAACCTGTGACCTTCCATTTGCAGGCCAGTGCTCAATCTACTGAGCCACACCAGCCAGGGCACAATATTTTTACTTTGCTGCTCAAATTGTCTTACATTTTGGAGCTTCTATAAACAGGCCCTTGTGTCTTTTTGCCTCCACCACACCTTGTGAGGGTTCCTTACTCGGGAACCACAAAATAAATATCTCAGGCACATCTTTACCGGGTTTGTCCCACAGTCCTGAAATCCACCATTTGTCCAGGAAACCCGGTTCTTTTTGTTGGGAAACAGTAGTATTTAAAGTTACTGAGGACTCATAAGATCATCGGTTCTGTGGTGCCATTGCTTCTGAGCCCTTTCAGCAGACAGACCCAGTAAATACACATGTGTCTCCCTACACACACCAGTATGTGTCTATGTTTACCTCTCTGTTTATACATATGTAGTGTGTGTGCAGCATGTGTATGTGTGTATACACACAAACAGACATGTACACATAAGGTATATATATGTATGCATGTAACATCATGCTAACACTGATCTCTCCAATTCCAATCCAACACCACGAGGTTCGTTCTAGCCCTCTCCCTTACTTGATATGCCTTTCTCAGACACTGAGAAACCTGTAAGACCTGTGCTATTGATTAAAGTAACCTTTCCAGCATCAATGCAAGCTTTGTCACTTCCACTCCCAAGGTATTAACTTTAATTAAAGTATTGGTCTCTCAGTGTCCAAATGTCATTCAGTTCCCTCCATCCCCAGTATATCAATTATGTTTTCTAATTGCAGTTAGTGGCCATTAATTAGGAACAAAAGCCTCCATGTTGTAGCGTGATTAGTCACACGTTTTCATATGGGAAGGCATTATTGGCCACAGAGGTGAAAAGATGAAATTCATGAACTCAAAATAGTCGTTTGGCTATGTTCCTACTAGAATTCAGATCCCTGGAATTCAAGCAGAAATCAGACTTGAAGGCAGCTTCTGGCCAGGCCAGAAGTATAGGTATTGGTGACACCTGGACAGGGCCTTAAGCTTTGGCTAAAGTTTTTAACCTGAATTTTACGTTACTGTTATTCCCTCGGAACACTCCCCGCTTACTACTGAATTCTGCAGAAGGTGTCCCTCATGTATTTGTAGGAAGCACAGGATGTACCTGGGACTTCACTCTTAACCAATGCTTTCCTCCTCGCCCCTCTGTGCGATGCCATCTACAAATACAGGGGTGGGCAAAAGCAGATTTATAGTTTTTTGTATGGAAAACAATGAAATAATTAATAATAACACAAGAATAAATTGTTTCATGTATGCAGAACTGTAAACCTACTTTTGCTGACCCCTGTAAAACAAAGCTGACAACTCCTGTGGTCTCCCGTCACTGGCTAGGTGACACATTTGTTTACAAATCTTCCATTTATATTATGGGGATACATTTGGATTTATTATTTGAATGATTAGTTCAGATAAAGCCTAAACAGAAATTTTTATCTGCAATACACACATCCACTCCACTGAATCTCACACTGTATTAAACATTTGCACGTACCACTAACTTCTCCAGCAAAGATTAAGAAGCAAGCAGATCCTCTGACAGAGGAGCCAGAAAGCACAGCCTCTGGCACAAGCCCCTCTGCACACGGCCCTCCCCTGTGTGCTTTCCTGCTTCATGTCTGGCCAAGTGCTCATGAGGCTTCTTCTCTGGGCTTCATCTCTCTTCTGCCACTACTTTCTATATATGACACTAAATGCGAAGACTCTAGAATATACTTCCTTAAACAAATAGTCTTTAGCTTGGGAGAAAACGCTTCTGCCTCCAGCAGAAAGGAGTTTGCCCAGTGACTCCTTCTTCACTCAGTATTTTCAGAGCAGCGTGTTTGTGAGGCTTCCCCTGCCTTTGCTTTTGTTATTCTGATCATCAGTGGCACCGAATAATCTTCCACTTTTAGGATGGGTTTTAAAAGCTAAAAACAACTTGGCAGTACCGTAAGTGATGAGAAGGAACAACGCTTTTAAATATACAGATATGGAAGTCACAGAAGGCACACTAAAACCTGGAACTGTGTTAGGATCACACCAGACTTACGGTTTTGAGTTTGTCTGCCATCGCAGAATTTCTCAAACATTTCATCATTCTTACATAAGTCTGATTGTTATTTGACCTCTGAAGTGAACCTGCCAACGCACAGCAACCAGGCACCCTCCACCCTCCAACACCCACCGGTGCTTGTGATTTTCACACTCACTTCCTTGCATGTCAAGGCTGTTAAGATTTTCAACACCCAACTTAATGTGTTTTTGTTTTTCTTCAAAAAAACCATTTTATCTAGCTTGCTGTAATGGGTTGAAGAAAAATGCTCACTCTACTACTCATGAAAGAATTATGTCACAAATATTGGTACTTTCCTCTTGTTCAAATTCTGTTACACAGAGTTAATATTCAACTCTTCAAACATCACCCAAACACATCTTCTCTTCAATGCCTTAGTTAGTTGTGTACATGAACTACATCTTTATGAGGGATATGGTCCTATGTATTTTTAAGCCTTCTATAAAAATAAAAAAATGCTTGTGCTTCATCTTATACTCTCTATGTGCACAAGACTTCATTTAAAGACTCAAGTGCACAGAAAATAGGATTTGTTATTTGCTCTAAATGACAGTTCATTTTTATTCTAATGTGAAACCTGTCCTTCCAATCACCTCCCCACTGACCAATTCTGAAAGCATCCCTGCTGTGGACTGAGAGAAGCTGTAACATATCCATGCTGTGCTGCACTTTTTCCTAGGCTCCCAACACCCACTCCCGTCAATCCAGCTAAGTGCTTCGTGGTTACAGCTCACATGCACAAGCTGACAGCAGAGCAGACCCAAAGGCAAAGCAGATCTCACCTTTGCGGAGGTTTCAAACCATCCGGTGAAGCCATGCTCTTTGCAGAACTGGTCCATCTGGGAAGGGTTCTGCCCACCATCCTTCTTCTGGTCACATTTATTAGCTAAGAGAACAGCAGGAATAGGGCCACCACTTGGAAGATGGACTTTACTATCCAGATCATTTTTCCATTTTAAGACAGCCTCAAACGTGGAACCTCTTGATACATCAAAGACTACAAAAGCACCAACAGCTTCTTTATAGTAGACTCGGGTCATGTTGCCAAACCGCTCTTGCCCTAGAAATAAATATAATAAGAGGTTAAATACTCCCAATTTAGACAAAGTCTCTACTGAACACCTTTGGCCCTAAGAATAAATCTATATCTTCTAATCCGTAGCAACTTAGACTGGCAAGATTAAGGATATACACACAGAACGGACTCACAAAGCAGAAGTAGCTGATCATGTGGTCTGAGTACACAAGTAACTAGTTTTTGTTCTGCGCTTGTACAGCAGATTCTCCACAACCATCAATATGACAGTACTTAAAGCTACAGAGTCCACCATTTCCCCTTCCCTTGGTCTAAGACAAGAGAGGTTCTAAAGTAAAAAAAGAAAGTTGGGGGCAGAGGAAGAAGAGATAAGAATAGAAGAAAATGAAGCTTGCAGGAAGAAGATAAGTGCAGTAGGTTAAATGTTAGCTAAAAAGATTAGGACTGGACATGAGATAACGACTCAAGTTCTTTACTCATCTTTCCTTTACATCTCCACCCGCTTTTGACTCGATATGCAAGATTGATCTCCTCAAAAGAGGCAGACACGCAAAGCTGCTCTTTTAGAATGAAACGTGGCTTCATAGCTGTGTCATTAAAAGATCAATTACAGAGTTCTTAAAATACTGTACTTTTAAAATAACTTAATAAGTGAAAAACGGGGGAAAATCTACCGCTTAACCTATCACATAGGACTTTGCAAAGCATGCTGTTACTACCCGACGCCACACTATTCTCTGACGTAGGAGGGATCCTAATCTTAACCTGACAGATGAAAAAACAAGCCAAAGAGGTCTTTGAGCGGGATTCCAGTAGCAATGTCTAAAGAAGAAGGGACTTGAACCCAGGTCTTCCAACTCCCACACACCTGTGGAAATACGACGCCAGCCATTGTGAACTATTTTGCAGTTGCCTTGACTTATAAAGTTTATACTTTCAAGAGGTCAGTTTACAGAGTAGAGGTCAAAGGAAAAATAAGTGGCAATCCATGTTAATCAAAGCTTAACAACTCTGACCAATGAGTAAAAACACTATAATAAGAGGGAGGTGGGTTTGGAGGGGGTGGGGAGAAAATACAGACAACTGCAACTGAACAACAAGAAAATAATTTAAATTAAAAAAACACTATAATAGTACACTTTCCTATTAAAACACATGATGAAAAACACACTTTAACTACATTTTATTGATAGTAACAAATGCAAAGCTACTCCCAAATTAATATTTTTCTCCTCCAAATTCCACTATGCCACCATACAATTTTAGATACTGCTTAATGGAGTAATGGAAAAATAAAATAATCAGGTTAAGTTTAGTCCAGAAAAGTCTTTATTATCTGGGATGATATTTTCCACAAAAACAAGAATAAAATGCAGGCAGCCCCAGCCATGGGACTAAAAAGGAAAGCACTGGGTAGAGAAGTCTGCGGTTGCTAACTGCAAGGACAGCTGCAGGAGTTTCGTTTTGCGTGGTGCGTTCTGTTAAGAATTGAAGCTTACAGAAACATGGAAACACAGCAGAACCCGGGAGACCCTCCTCTTCATGGGTCTGCGGAAGTCGTTGGGGGGCGGGGAACTCTTCCACAAGGCCACCTTCTTTGACCAGTCCTGTGGCCATTTCTTACTGGAGGGGGACAACGCTTTCACACTTTCTTGACCAAACACTTAAAAGAACATTTTTATAAGTGGAAGGCAACAACCAGTGTCATCTATTCCAACGTCTCTTATTTTATAGATGAGAAAATAAAATCCCAGGGAAAGTTCCTCAATTTTCCTAGACCGACTGGTTATCTAATGTGCGGCCTGACCTGTAAACCAAATATTCCCTGCAGTATATACACTGCTCCATATGTCCCTGTGTTTCCAGACAAGTCCGAGGCAGTGCCATCAGCCAAGGAGCGATTTTCCTTAAGGACAGCACAGCCCCACCGCAGAAGTTAACCCCTGCGCTCTGTCCCCTAGCGCTGTACCGGGGCAGCCGAGGGAGATGTCCCGCGGCTGAGTGCCCGAGGGGCCCCACCCTGGGGACAGCCCTCTGCATCCACATTGCTGTGGGCACACTGCCCGCATATTCCAAATGACTGAGAAGTGTTTTATCCTTTAAAAAGATAGGTTTCTCCCTTTTACAGACGAGGAAACCTTTATTATAACCACACGCCTTGGCACTGAGAAAGGAGAAGAGAGCACAGCGCTAGCCATCCAGGTTCTAGGATGTTTACAGGGGCACAACTCACACACCCCGAGGGCTGAGCCCCAAGTGACACATGGTGGCAAAAGGATTAAGATGCTTAGCTGGTACATATTTGGGAGTATCGAATGCCAGTGACTTTGACATGGAGTTGAGACAACATAAGCAATATATTTCCAAGAACATATAATCCATTAAGGAAAAGAAAACCACAAAATACTTGGCCTTACCTCTTTATACCTCAGGCAGATTTTCAACAGGACAGGGTTTCCCCTTGTATTTGAAACGGGAAACACTGCGCTCTGAACCGTTACCAGAAACCCAGCCCAGTCACGCTTTCTCTAGTGGTCTCAGTCACTGGTGTGTCTCAATATTTTATGTTCATGCCTCTGTTGGATGAATAATCTAAATGTGTCTTAAAGTTATCTGAAACTCAAAATATAAATGTCATAATGACACACACACATCAAAGCTACAGGACGACTGGTGCTTGGTTTTACCTCCCCTCCCACCCCCCCACACACAGAGAATCACTGAGCTACACATTCCTGCTCCAGGCGATTGGCTGAAAATGGACAGTTTCTAGTTGGTGCATGTGAAATCCTTCACAAAAACCCTGAAATCTCACTGCGCATTTCAGAGACAAAGCTCTTCTAACAAGCTGGTGTGGTGGGTGGCTGGTAGGTCAAGACCCAGTCAAAGTTTTAGGTCCAGTCATTGGTTCCAAAAGGGTAACTGTACATCCATTAAAAACTTTCATACTTTGATATAGCTAATACTGTGATGTCATAATGTGTCTTGGGCACCAAGTTTATGGCTCATTGCATTACTACTTTATCAAGCTATTATAAGCTTGCCCCACATTACATGTTGATATTAAATATGCTAGAATTGCAGGCAGTGTTTAAAACAATTTCTTAAAGAACCACCATAACATGAACCAATACAGCCGTGTAAGTAAGAACACACGGCGCTGCCACCTGCCCATTCCCCCATCCCCACACTAGTTTGCACAGTTTCCCACAAAACAGGTGGCTGTGTTATGCTCAGTAAAAGAAGTTTAAAAGTTAATGCATCAAATTAGCACCATCTGAGCTTAGACTTGCTATGCCCTGATTTCATAGTTTACTACTATACTACTAAGAAGGTAAAAGGGGTCACATGATATTGCACAATTCCATTTATTTCTCTGATTTTTCTTTTTATCATCCATGAAGTGAGAGGGAGACCAGGTAACAGGGAAACCTCTGATGTCAGACACATCTGGACCCACGCCCCGTGTCTGCAAGTCGCAGGTGCGCAGACCTTGGGAGAATCCCCGAACCTCCCTAAGTCTCAGTACACCCGCCTGTGAACTGTGAACAGTGCCCATTTTCCGGATCATTCTAAGTACAAATGAGAATGCAAGTAAACTGAATGACAGGGAGTAGAAGACAGTGTTTAAAAAATGTGAACCATTATTATGTGAGAGGGCCAATGACCCAAAGTTTCAAACTCTGAGATTCCACGCTTACAGTCAGAAACACAGTTCCACAGGGAAAAATAAGCATGATGGGAAAGACAGGCAAAGTTGCTAGTTAAACATACACAGCACTGTTTTTGCCCAGACCATCACCTTTTGAAATTGAGATGAAACCTGTTTGTCAAGCAGATTAACAAAACTGAATTCAGAAAAAATTGGACAATACCTAAACTAAAAGGAAAATAAGCAGCTTTTGAGATGGAGCAGCATTATCACTAAGTAACCCTCAACATCACCAGTTCCCAGATACGTGTCAATGCGGACTCTGGTTCGTTCCTTTCGCTCACTGAGAGGACTGGGCTTCGGTGGTACTTAGTCACTGTGTAAGGTCTGCCTTATCCAACTACTTACATCGTCTGTGGTGACTGTAAAAAGAACATCCAACTGTAACCAATTTAAAGTAGGGAATAAAATCAAAATATTTTTTTGATATATGTCCAAAGTCATAATAGTTGTTTTTTTAAAGATTTTATTCATTTATTTACAGAGGGAGAGGAAAGGAAGGAGAACGAAAGGGAGAGAAACATCAATATGTGGTTGTCTCTTGCACACTCCTTACCCGGGACCTGGCCCGCAACTCAGGCACATTCCCTGACTGGGAATCAAACTGGCGATCCTTTGCTTTGCAGGCCGTGCTCAGTCCACTGAGCTACAGTAGCCAGGGCCAAAGTCATAATAGTTTTATAAATTTACGATGTGGGCTTTTTTCTCTCTTAACTAATTTATTCAACAGGATGAAGAAATGTGCCATCTCTGTCCTGTAAGTCCTCATCTCCACACACTGCCCTCGTGGGGGCTTTTGAGATGGCCACACCTGAGGAGGAGGTGATGCAGGCAGAAAGGAACTTCAGGGTCATGGGAGGTGGGTGTGGGGGAGCCTCGGGAGCAGGCAGCTTTGTCCTGTTAAGTGAAGAACTCTGGGGTGCAGTGACAGGGTGGGTTTTTTGGAAGGGTGCAGCAAAGCCAATGACCAGAACAACTGCCCTTAACTTGAGTATAAATCAGATAACCCACAGGGCTTGGTAAATCGCAAACTTCCAGGTCCCACCTCTGGCAATTCTAATTTGCTAAGTATGGAGGGTTGCTGGTTGCCTACTCCAATATCCCTTCCCAGAATTTTATTTGGGGAAGCAATGTATTCAATTAAAAAAAAAAAAAAGCCTACGCCCTGGCTGGTGTGGCTCTCAGTGGATTGAGTGCCAGCCTATGAACCAAGGGGTTGCTGGTTCAAGTCCCAGTCAGGGCATGTGCCTGGGCTGCAGGGCAGGTCCCCAGTTGTGGGCATGTGAGAGACAACCACTCACTGATGTTAATCTCCCCCTCTTTCTTTGTCTCTTCCCCTCTCTCTAAAAACAAATTTTAAAAATCTTTAAAATAAAGCCTAGATTTCCTAGCTGGCCTGTAGCAAGGCATGTACATCCAATTGGACCACAGAGACACAGAATACTGCCAAGGAATAGCTGAGTGGAGAAATGAGAGCTCTAGTCCATGAAAACTTCATGGCCCTGCTCACCAGCCTTGGACAGTCCAACCATACACCTGCCAGGTGGGAGGACTGACTTCTCTCTTGAAAGTCCAGGTGGATGGGATGTTTGTCAGATGAGGCCAAGTCTGTTGATACAGGTGATGCTAAAGAATCTGCATTTTAAGCACCTCAAATGACTGTGATGGAAGAGGTGCCATAGAATCACACCAAAACAACCAAACATGTTTAGCTTAATTTCAAGAAGCAATTAAAGTTCACTGCACAAGACACTTAAGGCAAACATCTGGAGAGAAGTAAATGTAAAGAATGGGGAAGAAGAGAATGTAAGGTTGGCTGGCCTCTAACTGATAGAAAGGCCAACAGAGATCCTTAAACTAACCCTGCTACCCATTTATTTTTATGTGGTTTGTCTCTCTCAGAAGAAGGGGGAAGAAATTACAGATTTCTGGCCCACTGGACTGCAAAAAGTCAAAAGGCTTTTTTGAAAATATAATTAAATAGAATTGCCAAGAACCGTTTTTCTTGAATTTCTGTCCCTCGAGAAATTCCCCCACATTTATTTCTTCACTTTTTCATCACCCAGGAGATCTCTAGAACCATAACACAACTTAAACTTGTGGACTTAGCCCATTCTCTGTTAGTTAAGTGTTGTTTAAACATGAGATTCTCACTATTTCAAGGATATGCTATTTTGGGGTTACAAATCTAAGGCCTCCAAAGTCTTCTTTGCAAATGTACTTTCTCTCAATTTATTTTAACAAATGCTTAGAGATATGTATTAAACGTTTTTTAAAATTTTCTATATTTTATGAAGCTTTGACATCTTGGGGTCCTGTTGACCAGGGGGTACTGACTGTCCCAGGGTTAGCTTGTTGTCAGAGACAGCAGACAGCCTGTGACAGCATGTCTTTGATGTTGTAAACCAACCAATCCACAGTCCACAGCCTCCATCTGCCTCCTGTTTTCAGGTTCCTGCATTCTCGGACTCTGTCCTTGGGCCCTAAATCACCCTGTGGTCAGGTATTAGGCAACTAGGGACCAACCTATAGCCCAGAATCACTAAAATCTTTCAAACTACCCAAACCTAAGTTTGCTCAGCTTGTCTGCGCTGCCTTGCTCATTTCTTCCTCCAGAAACCACAACCAAAGCTCTTGCCCATGCTTTCCCCTTGCTCATTCTGCCTCCAGACCAACCTGCTGCTTCCCCAGGAGGTCCTGCGTGGGGTGGCCTGCTCCCTCCCCCTGGGAGCTGTAAGTAGCCAACTTTGTTTTCAATGGCTATCATCTCCTGCTGTGCTGATCACATCACACCTGAATAAAAACAAGTCCTGGGAACATTTTAAAATAGAATAAGAGTCATCGAAATTCCCTTATCAAAAGTTAAGAAAATTGGAAGATCAGAATAACATGTACACAATGGATAAAAGTTCTAAAATATATTTGAAACTGACACTGCATCTCTAGACTACTGCACGGCTACAGGTATCATCAGTGACGTCACAGAGCAGATCAGGCAAACACCTGTGATTATCACCTTGCTTTCCTGGGTGTGCTCTGCAACCCTGTACCATCACACAGCTTTGCTATCTTCAGAGAAGTCCACAGTTTGGAAACAGTCTTTCAAAATGCACACGCCAAAAAGAAGGAGCCAAACAAAACGTGTCTACCTGGTAAGTACCGTGCTTCATAATTAAGAGAATGATAATAACGGAAAGTTCTGGATTGAAACATAAGGACATGATAATTATTACAATGGATATAAAATGTGAGTCACATGCTCTAAATCCAGGAATGATCAGAACATCTGCAAATTTAAATGAGGGTTCACACTACTATTTGACATCAGTGAACACACAATGGGCTATGTTATTAACAGCTTATTGTTTCCATATCTCAGCGTCTTAGGACCTGTCTCTGTACAGGCCATTGATTACCTACGTTTTCTTGGTCCAGTTACTATTACCTCTATTGAGACTATGGATCTCTAAAAGTTTCTAATTCAATTCAAACAATAGAATGATTAGGCATATGGTTGGGAGCACAGTCAGGTTTTAGTACTTCTTATCAGTGCTCTACTGCTAACCTGAGCATCTTTTTGTTGGGGTTAAATGAGGCAACTAAGAATGGTAACATATTCAAAGAAAGAGGACCGGAAATAGGCATGTCAGTGTCAGGGAGTTTCAGTACTTGTAACAAATGCATTGTTATGCCGATCATCCTGCCTGCGTTATTAGGAACTCACAGTCCAGGCTGGGGCACCCAAGGGTATCTCAAATTAAGGATGGTTTTAAGGTATAAAATGGGACGGTAGGTTTTGCTTGTACATGGCAGAGAATTGAGCCTGAATAAGACTGACAATGGCAAGATTGTATGGGAGTCAGATGTAATAAAGATTTTAAAAATGCCTATAAATGAGTTATTAAGTTACTGGCTACCAATAGGCCCTAGGAAAGTTACTGCAGTATTCACTGTTTAAGATAGAGACTATAAATAACTATTGTACACAGTCTAACTTCTCAAAGCCCTGCTTCTTCCTATTTAAAACAAACTTGAACATTAATAATCTGTGATTGATAGATAATTTGAAGGTCATTAGAGGTAATATTCCAGATTCTTGCTCATGAAGGGTTAAAGGAAAGTTATTAAATAAGACCAGAAGAGGCCACTAGGGATAGTAATTGGCAATATGCAAGATGAAACATGTAAATCATGGTCAACATTCTAATCTAGGATGGAAATTTTACAAAGTGACTCTAAGTATGATTTACATCATTTAAAATGTCTTCCAAGCATGAATTTTATGCTTTGGTAAATAATATTTACATAAACTTGAGAGTAAGTTGTTTCTGATTTGTTTTATGGCCCAAAGGAGTGTTACTCAGATTTATATAAACAAATTTTAGTCCAAAAAAGTAAATGGTAGCAGAATAGGCCAGCCGCGCCCCCCCCACCCCAATATGCCAGTTAGCATAAGGATTATTTCAAACTAAAGGCTTCTTTTTGTTTGACCTAGGATAAAAGTACTTAGGCTTTGCCACTCAGGTCTTCATTTCCTTATGAGGGCTCTTGGGTCATGTAAAACTCATATTAAGTAACTTTCTGCTGTTAACATGTCTTACATCAGTTTAATTCTCAGGCCCAGCCGAAAACACTAGGAGGGTAAAGATAAAAATTTATCTCTTCGACAAAGGCAAATCACTTCAATGAATACATGAAGGCTAAATTGTATCAGCACTACCTGGGACAACTTTTATCTTGTAAAGATTTAGTCTACACCAGCCACTCAACCTACACCTACGTGGAAAATTCTACACTTGCTAAAAAGCTGATGATAAGTAGTAAGCCAAATACTATTTCACCTATAATACATCACAATGAAGATAAGAGATATCTGTTCCTACACCTTAATTTAATATGCAGTTATTAAACTCTCTTTAAAATCTTACCAGAGACGTCAATATTTTATTATTCTTCAGTATGTGTTGAGAAGCAGTCTCAAATCAAGTAGGAACTGAGAGATGGCAATCACATTACACAAAAATTATATTAAGCAGCGTCTGTAATTTAAAGCCACATACGTCTGATGTGAAAAGAAAGCATTCGTAAGGCCTGCACACAAGAGTCACTATTTTTCTTAACTTGGAGAGTTTAGCTCAAACTGCTTGGCCACACTGGTGGAAAACATTTGGACAACTCCTGCCTGCCACACTTGCCAAAGCTTTCAATACAGAGACTGAGTAGAGTCTCTAAAACTACAGGAAAAATCTAGTATATAACACCACAACTTAGGTCAAGTCAGATCAAGTGGCTCCCTCTACCTACTATTTTGAAAGTAAGGAATATTTGTATCCTTTGAGATTTAAATATGATTCACTTTTGTTACTACATGAGGCAAATATGCTTAGCCACAAGTTTTTGGAGTGGCCTCCAGTTCGCCTCTGTTACATCGTCACTACTTAATCCCAAAGGTATGAACTAGGCCTCACTAGTCGCTCAAATACCCAAGCCAAACACAGTTAACGATGTCGCTCTTTAAACCTTAATGCCAAGTTATTTTCGTCTCAGTTTCCTTATATATTAAGACTCCGTCTCTGAAAACCTTATTTATAAGGTAACTAACAATCTCCAATCACCTCATAAGTTTACCTCTAATCTTGTTCATTTGCTGGGGTGTATGGGTTGAACAGTATCTAATGCCCAGGAATGCCTTGGGGAAATCCTACAATTCTGCTTTCCTTGCTGGCAAAGCTCCAGTTTTTATTTCTTGTTTATTGTTTTAAGGCAGAAGAGCAAGGATATTCCATCTGGATACATACCAGAGTCTGATAAAGACTCTCCCCCCTCCCCAGCTCTATAGGGCTGCTCAAGAGGGATGAAAAATGAAGAGGTGATGCCCAGGAAGAAAACTCTTACTGATGTTTTTGCTTTCCCAAGTCTCCAAATATCAGCATTTTCCCTTTAAGCATAAAGACACAACTGTGCCATAAAAATCTTTCATTTACCTGCAAAGGGACCCAATCATAATTTAGTAGCTAAATACTACGTTATTTTCCATGAAGACTCATGCAAAGTCAATGAGCCTCCTAAGCAGGGGTTTAAAATCATCTTCATGGAAATCCACAGCTATACTGAAGATTCCTGGAGAATGAGAATCACATGGTAAGGCAACCGTTAGAATCCATGACTTTGTCATAAAGCGATACAACTGTTCATAAGTGCTCTGTGAAATAGCAGGAAGTGTTTCAAAAGAAGCCTCTGGCTTCAAAAGATGACTTTTCAAACGGACTTTTGGTTTTCTGAAAGAAAGAAAGAAAAAAAAAAAAAAAAAGCTGAGCCGGAGGCTGACTATCCCCCTTTCTCTGAGGTATTGATGTACATAAATTTATTCTCATATCCGAGGTAGAGAAGTCTGTTTTAAATAAATGAGTATGTAGGTTATAATTTTTCAAAACTTTCCCATATGTAATAAGTGTTGGGTGAGAAGAACACTACCTAGTTCACAGACCTGTGTCTCCCCACCCTCCACTATCAGCTGGGTACACTTCAGTTTATGCAAATGTAGGATGAGGGTATTCTCTCCAACCCTGAATATGCTCCTAGCCAAATGCTGAGCTTCTTAACACCGGTAATGACTGAGCAGGGCAACTCTGGGTACCAAAATTCCAAAAGTTAACATCTTTGTTAATGCCCACATCCCACCCCATCACACCACCCAGAATTCAAGTTTTCACAAATTAGAGCAAGAATATGTACCCCCTCAAACAGGGTTATTATGCTCCAAAATGACAAATGAAAGCAAACGCCAGGGAAACATAGGAGGGGGGTCAAGGGCGAGTGACAGGAGTGTTGGTTTAGAGAGTGAAGCAGGAGCACAAAGTTTCAAGAGAAGCTTTCCCAAATCCTCACCTGCGTGGTCTGGCCTGGGAATGAGCATGGTGTGTGAAAAGCACTGCCTCACAAAGAAGGGTCTCAGATCCCAGGTAGGTGATGAAAATCGTGCTGAAAAGGAACCTGGTTTCTATTTTGGTTATGTCACAAGGGGCAAGTGCACCTTTGGGTTAACTCATGAACTTCAGCTCTCATCTGTGAAGGAGAAAACTGAGTGAGAGCAGCCAACCCCTTCCTCTGCTCTACCTGGTGTATTATAAGATAGTTAACATTCAGAATTAAAACTTCTGGAAAGGCCCCTCTATCGGCCGGTGAGAGAGCGCTGGAGTACAGGGCTCCTTTCCATCCTTTAAACAGTATAAAAGGCCTTCTGCACACTTAGCAGAAGTATCTATCTAACCAGCGTTATGTGTTTATGCATTTATTTTGTCCTGCTGTTAAATTCTTCAACTACTGCCCGTTCCATTGCCCCGATCCACTGGAATCCACTCCCTTTCCATCATCCCATGTGATTTAGTCTCTTGCAAACGTGCACAGGCGTGTTCGTGCTGAGGACAGAGAAAGAAGACAGAAGACCGAGCAGAGTCGCGACGGTTGGGGAACCAGGCCGACGCCCCTTCCCGGAGGTCGTCGCTCCCCCGCCGCGGGGTTCCCGCGTGTCCGCGGCTCGGGCCAGTGGCTTACCCGCGATGTCCCACAGTTGCAGGCGCACCAGCGTCCTGCTGTCCCAGTTAAGGACTTTGAGTGCGAAGTCCACCCCGATGGTGGCCCGGTAGTGCTGGGAGAAGAGCTGGTGAACGTAGCGCTTGATGATGCTGGTCTTGCCCACTCCGAGTTCGCCGATGACCAGCACCTTGAAGAGGTGCTCGCGGATCTCGGGCACCACGGTGGCGGCCACCCCCAGTCCCAGGTCCCCGGCCCCGCCGCCCGCCATGAGCGCCTCCTGCCCCGCTCCAGCCGGCCGGCTGCTCTCGGGCGAGCTCGGGCCCCGCGCCGGACCCCCGCCGGTCGTCGAAACTTCCCCGAGGCCGTGCCCGCGCCCTCCGCACCGCCTGATCGTCACAGGACCCGGAACAGGCCGTCGCTCACAGCCTTGGAGGGGCGGGGAAAGCACAGGGGCTAGCCTGGCGGGGGAGGTCCCGGCGAGGTGGCCGCCCCGCTCTCCCGCCCGCGCTCACGCCGGCAGGGCCAAGCTCTCCGCACTTCCTTCGCTGGGGCGGCGCGGATCCCGCACGCCCCCTAGTGGCCCAGAACCAACTGGGAACCAGCCGCGGGCCCAGGCGAGCCCACTAGGGTCAAGGTCAGCCTGCCAAACTGCTGGGGCCCCTGAGTCAGAGCCGAGGGGCGGCGCAGGCCTGGGAATAAGCTCCTTCCCTGGCTCTATCTGCGCTGAGGTTTCACGCCTGAAGATCATTTCCTGAGCGAGGGAATCTATCTCCAGTACCTGTTTTTCCATGGTTACGCTATGAACTGTGTTGTTTCTCTTTTGTAAGTGCCTAGAAATAGCTACAAATATTTGAAGATGTAAAGCATGTAAAGAGCGGAAACTGACATAACACAGACGAGGATGTGAAATGTCAGTGTTATGTCAGTCTGTGTTATGTCAGTTTCCACTCTGCGTGCTTTACATCTTCAAGTATTTGTAGCTATTTCTCACTTCCCATTGTCTCTGTTCATGGTCTATTTCATCTTTTGGGTTTTTAAACTTTTAAAATTCCTCTGTTGTTATGTTACTGAAATTTTAGGAGCAAATGTCAATAACACGTGTGTTCAATTTGGCATGTTTAACCAGAATTCATAGTGGTATGTCTAAAGCTTCAAATCAAATTATTTGTCAACCCTGTTTAAAAATCATCAGTGGCTCAAACAGAAACAAAAGCCCGCAGTTGGAAGTGTACACTTTGTAAGAGGGCACTTCGTCCTCAACAACGGCTTGGCTGTCACTCAGAGGAGCTCAGCTGCTGTTACTGAAATCCCCCACCCCTCTTCCTGAGATGCTACGCTTTCTTTTATCTTGGGGTGTTGGTTCTCGCTTCCTCTTTCCTCTCTCTTCCTTTGTCTAGCTCCTAATAGTCTTCAGCTCTCAGCATAAACATCACCTTCTCTTTCCACTTCCCCTAAGCATGGGATGGATGCCCACTTTCTCCCTCTGCAATAGCAGCCTTGTGCTGTGTGAGTCACTCTGCCACTGTGCTATACTGTGCATTTAGAACCCCGTGTCCTGCTCTGCATTATGAAGGCTAAGCAGGGACTCGGTCTTCGCTGTAAGATCATCAGCATTCAGTGTTTACATAGCCAATACTCACTTAAAATGTGATAAGTGAATATTGAATTAGCATCTATTCCAAGACCTGAGTTCACAACTGAGCTTTATCCTTTGGCCAACTTTGTGATCTTTGAATAGAAGAGCGCAGGATGTAGAAGAAGTGGTGAGGTCAACTTCTGACTCTGCCATTTCTTTTATGATATTAGGAGATCACAACCCTTCCAATCTCCATTTTCTCGGTTTTAAATGAAACAAAAATATATGCTCTATTGTCTGTACAAAGCGATATAGAGATAATATTCACAAATATACAGTATATTTTATAAATGTATAAAATATGCTAAAAATCAGTCTCACTTTAAGGAGCTGTTTAATGTCCACCACTGTGTTCCTTGCCAAGTTCTTTGCTGTGCGAGTGTATGTGTGTTTTTGGGTGCCCTTCTGTTTAATAATCAGCCTCTCATCTTTCTGTGCCTGTAGTAATGTCATATGACTAAGAAAAAAATCATAAAGTGCCCATATTTTAACATAATTTTAAGGAATCATAAATGTAGCAAATATTTTAAAAAGATCAAAACTTAAATTTTGCCCTGTTTTTCTATAGGTTACATATAGCTATTTAACCATTATAATTCCGTGTTTATTTCATATGATTTTCAACAGTTAATGTAGAACAGCTTGGCAAAATATAAATGAAATTCTAGCCTGCTTGGACAATTGTCTTTATTGCTTTCTGTTTCTGTATTGTGCAGGATAATCTAATATTCATGAGATCACAGAGTCAAATACAATCATAATCTCTTCCCAGTTAAAAGGATTTCGTGTTTTGTGTTGCAGAATTTTGTGTGGCGGCCCCATAGTTTTCACTTTTAACTATTTCCTCATGGAGCTAGTTGGCACAATCTTCCAGAGAATGTGCAGTAATCAAATTTATGTCTGATTCCTATACTAAATTGAATATCCTCTTTGAGTCCACCAAAAACCATTTTTTAATCAATTTATCTACTTTTTAATCTGCAATATGATTTTCACGTCTAAACTAGTCATTGCAATGTTTATTCAATGGCCTGGGGATTTTAAAAGGAAATGGAAAAGCTCAGAGAAAGAATATTTAACAAATGCCTCTTTCTCTCTGAACCATTCAAGGACTTTACTTGAAAAGCTATGACTATTTACAAAACCTGGATTCCCTTGTTTTTATAGGAGTGCTGTCATGGTTTGGTGGAAACTTCAATGAAATATGTCTTGGAAGGCACATTGGACATAGATTATATCACGTTTCTAAATTTGTGATTTGACCTGTTTTGCACATGTTTTGAAATGTTCAGTTGGTAAAGCATGTTGCCCCTTTGGGAGCAGCAACTGCTTGCCCAGTTAATGTAAACAGCACTTTGAAGTAATTTTGTGCAGATACTAGTTCAGAGTCGCTACAGACAATGTAAGTTTACCTTATTTGAACACTGGGTCTGTGGCAAATAGTATTTTCAGCCCCATGTAGGTATTAATGCATTTAGCTGAGCAGCCCTGTGATATGGGCACTTTTGTTATCCTTTCGTTACAGATGTGGGAAGGGGTAATAGATGACACAGAGAAGAGGCCCCAGCCACAAACCCAGGTGTCGGGTTCTAGAAGCCCTGCTCCTCACTCCGGTGTGAGGCAAACTTCCGCCTTCAGCAGTTAGTAGCTTCAAGGGGGCAAGCGGACTACTCTCTCTTTATCATGTAGGTGTAACAGTTTGTGGATTGGATTGCAACTGATTGAACGCAAGAGGGCAAGCTCTGCAAATTCAGCCCTGCTGAATGGTGACAGAAAAATGTCCTGGAACTCAGCTTTACTAAGAAATTTCCTTGAAACCAAAGACCATGGAGTCTCAGCAGTGGGCTGTGCAGTGTATGTGGTTATGGCAAGATAACCATAGCCATCAGTCAGATAAAATATCAAGGGTTTCAAGATTTGCTACCCGTTATTTCCATATGTGTTAATGTTGAAGGATTATACACCGCAAGATGCCTGAGTCAAAATTTCCAGTCTCCGACTCTTTGAAAACAAAACCATGAGACCAGAACCAGCATACTTGTTGCAACCGGGCAGAGATACTCTGAAAAGCAGGACACTAGGTCAATAATTTTTTCCCTTTCTTCCACCAATCATGCACAAAAATATTTATGGCAGAGCTGACTGTTCTATTCCAGGAGTTGTTTGGGTTGAGTAGAAAGTACTCAATGCAACCAATACACTTTCATTAGTGTAGTGGCCAGGTAAGTTCTACGTTAAACTTTGTCAACAAACAACCCTCAAATTGCAGTGGCTTTTTCTAGAGAAGGTTGATCTTTTGCTCGTGTAAAATCTGATGTGGGCTTGGATGAGTCTCCACACAGCCAGCCCCCGTGTGATGCTCTGGAATCCGCTAGACTGCTTGCGTCCTGTGGTGTCACCAGCTCAGTGGCTGCTTCCATAGTCACTGAACCAGGCAGGGCAAGAAGGGCTGGATGGTCTTGCACCAGCCATTATATGCTTTGGGCCTGAACCAACACACGCAACTTCGATTTAAAAGGCACTGGGTTAAAGCTAGTCATGAAAGCCTGTCTACACTGGGAGTTGGGAAAGAACAAGCCTGTGTGTGCTGTAAAGAGTACACCAGAACTTTCTCCCACTTGTAGAATGCTGTTTCTAGAAGACTAAATGGAGTAAGCAAACAAGCAAACATACTACATAATGAAAGGTAGGAAGTTATCCCAATAGTTCTAAGTACATTAATATGATGGCCCCAACTTATGCATAAAAAAGTTAAAACTCAGACAATTGTCTTCTGGCAAATATATTAAGGTAGGTGATTTACCTTTCATAGGTTTTCGGGTGTGAACCAGGATTTCCTAACCTTGGCACTATTGGCAGTTTGAGTGGGCTAGTTCTGTCGTAGGGGGCTTTTCAGTGCATCGTATGATGTTTAGCAGCATTCTTAGCCCCTACACACTATAGGCCAATAACTAACACGTCTCATCCACCCCGATGTGACAAGCAAATATACCTCCGGATATTGCCAAACACCCTTAGAGGGCAGAATCGCCTTAGGTTGGGAGCCCCTGGCTAGAATTATCCCCTCTACCACTTTCAACACCCAGCCTCAGTGTTAACGCAGCAGCATATATGTAACTATAGACTCCATACCTAATATATAAAGTGCTGCACACGGCTTCATCTTGATTAATAAAATAATCAACAGAAAGGTGGTGTTATATTTACCATAGGAGGGAACAAGTTGAAAAGAGGAAATGCTTTGTCTGTATCACCAGCCAGGGATGGTGATTCACTCCCAGTAAATGACAGGGAGCCAACCTAGTCTAGGTCCTCTCATGCCAGATTCACAAATATTCACAAGTTTCAGTGAAGACCTCCTACGGGACAGGCACTGTTCTAGTTACAGAGGACGCAAAGATAGAAGATCTGGTTCCTGCTCCCAGGAGACTCCTAGACTAGCAGATGAAGAGGCAAATTAACATAAAATTACACCGGAGTGATTAAGTGCTCTGACGGAAGGGCTTCCAGCCCTCAGCGTGAGGCACCCCACCCACCGCGCCATCAGAAAAGCAGTAGAAGCCCGACAGTGGAAAGGAGGGAAGGAGAGGAAGTTCTAGGACAAAGAATGTTGATTTTATTTCTGAGTCACCACAGGAGAAAATAAACTGACATGTAGACAACTGCAGAGCAGATCAAGAGCAAAATTTTTCTAATGATATTCTGAGCTGTGAGAGGGAAGAATTGTAAAAATGCTACTGAGCCCTAAACACGGTGGCGGAAGGCGTCTGCACAGTTGCAAAGACAGAAACACCCCTCACTGCACAGGTGTTCTAAGATGTCGATGCAGACGAATCACACGGAGCTCAAGGGAGAGGTTCTATTAGGGAAAATCATTTTTTAAAATGTTAAAAGCTCAAATCGTATGTCTCTGATGCAGAAAAAAAAAAGTGAATGAGTAAGAACAGGTTAAAGAAGGGCATTTTCATATAAATAACAAGCCATGTAATTTCTGAAAATGCAGCCTGCTGGAAGCTCACTGGGCAGCCGGTGTATCCAAGGTTTGAACCATGCTCATTTGGAACCAACTTGATTTGCCTTTTGATTTGACTATGTCTTAATATTTAAATATCTCAATTATTTTGCAGTGGAAGAAAGATTTTACATCTTGGAGATTCATTAGCATGAGTGTGATTCCCTGTCCGGGTGCACCCTAATGATGTGGCCAATTAAGCGACTCCCAGCTTCATAAAGCGCACCAGCGGGCTTCATTCTTTCAACTCCCACTCACTGGGCTGGGGGTTGTCTTGAGTCAACCATGTTTTCAATTCCGAGTTTGGCAACCAGAGAGGGCGCTCACACAGGGGCGTGCAGGCCTCGGTGTTCCTTAGTCTTCGATATGAATCACTTCGTTTCTCTCTTAGCCTTTACTCATAACGTGTTGTTCCTTTTATCATCAACCTGCGCAATCAGCAAATAGTGACTCGTGCCTTCTCCTGTCCCTGTACTATCTGACCACCTCTCCCCCACTCTACCCACCAGGCATGTCCTACTTGCCATCTAGTCTGAAGTCTTACTTCTCCTTGGTGTCCCAATTAAACCCTTACTTTTCTGCCCAACTTTTCCCGATCGGAGGCACCAAAGTAGTCCCGCTTCCCGCATCCTGCTCTTGATGTGTGGGTCGCTGTTGGTAGGTACAGCATTCCTGGTGTTGGGTGAGGGCAATAATTCAACTCTGCAATTCATCCTGCGCAATTTCCACACTTGCCCCCCGCAAACAAAGCATACAGTGGGAGGAGCAGCTGCTACAAAGTCAGCTTGACAAATCTTGCAAGAGTAAAATGTTGGAAAAAAATCTAAGGGCGGTGTGGGGGAGGGACAGTTTAGGGTGAACTTAAAAGAGAAAGGGAGGTGAATTTAGGGAGAAAATAAGGGAGAACGTTTAAGGTCCTTTTGACTTGGGCTAGGGAGGAGGTCGAGGTAAGTAGCACAAGAGGGACAACCTCCCCTGAGCCAACTCCCCCAGGTGTGCCCACGAGTGCTGGGGAGTCCCTAGCAGACAGGCTCCTCCGCATCCAGAAAAGGGGGACCTCGGGCTATGGGGATGGACAGGGCAAGGAATGGCTCCTCCTTACAGACACAAGGACTGGAAAACAGCAATCTCTAAGGAGAGGAAAAGTGGAGGAAGAGAGGAAGAGAGAGGAGTTGGCATCAGGTACAAACTGCCAGATATGAAACGAATGAGTCCCAGGGATCTGATGTGCAGCACCGGGATCATAGTTAGTAATACAATGACTTTGTACATGACAGATGGGCACTAGACTTACTGTGGTGATCTCTTCCTAAGTTATGCAATGTGTAGCCACTATGAGCTACACCTGAAACTAACACCCTACTGTAGGTCAGCCACAATTTTAAAATACAGAGAACAGACTGATGGTTGCCAGAAAGAAGTGGGGCTGGAGGGCTGGGCGCAAAAGGTGAAGGGATTAAAGAGTACAAATTGGTAGTTACAGAACAGTCACAGACATGCAAAGCACCGTGCAGGGAACATAGTTGATGATATTGTAGTAACTACGCGTGGGGCCAGGTGGGCACCTGAACTATCAGGGGAACTGCTCTGTAAAGTACATTGTTGTCTTAACTGCTATGCTGGACTCCTAAAACTAATACAGAATAATACTGAATGTAAACTATAATTGAAAAAATTTAAAAAGTAACTTGGGAAGGCAAAGGGGGCTACTGAGCAATGAGGCCTCTGGCATAGCCAGGCCTTAGTGTCTGAAAGGTTTGTTATGATATCCTGGTTAGAAGCAAAAGCTAGGGTAGAAATCTCAGCTCTGCTGCTTCTGGCTGTGCACTTTGGAAAATTTACTTACGCTCTTTAAGACTATCACACGCAAGGTTTTGTGACCATCCAATGAAATAAAGCCTGTTAGGCCGTTGCACCATGCCTGGCACACGGCGGTACTCCACAAATGGTGAGCTCCTCCGCTTCTCCCAGTGACGGGGCAGATGGCTGTGGGCTGGTGCCAGCCAGGACAGCTTGAACAGTGGATGAAAGCTCAGACTCTGAGTCAGATAAAATTAAATTCAAATTTGGTTTGATTTAGACTAGATTCAGACCTTCCCCTTGCAATTGGGCTATCTTGATCAACACACTAGGTAAAATTTATGACCCTTGGTTTTCTCATTTTTAGAAAAGCCTTAATAAAATATATCTCAAAGAGGTCTTATAAGGATTAAAGTAAGGATTAGACATGTGTGTGTAGCTCTTAGCATAGTTCCTGGCGTAGACTGGGTCCAATAAATGCTAGCCGGTGTTCCCAGGACTCCAGTAATTTCACAGGCTTTTTGTCCCTGATTGAGCTTTCTCAGGCTGATGATCTGTGAAACAATTCAATCCCACAAAACATACATTGCATTCTTACTATGGCCAAGGATGGGATCCAAAGAAGAATAAAAGATGACGTCTGTCTTCAATGTGCTCGCGGTCCGATGGGGTGAACAGGCATGTACGTATCAGCAGGAAACATGCAGCAGAGCAGCATGCGGAAGAAGGGGTTGATTCTTGTCGTGGAGATCCATGAGTCCCCAGGAAGCCGCATCTTGAAACAGCATTTCAAAAGCAGAGAACTGGAGGAAGGCTGCCTTAGGGAGTTGGAATGGCTGTGCAGAATTTCTAGACACGAAAGTGCTCAATGCGTTTGTAGAATGACTAACGCAAAGCTTGTGCAAATGTGTGTGTGCATTTGTGTGGCAGGTAGCTACAAACAATTTCATACGTGATTCTTGTTTTTGGTTTTTCTAATCATGGGAACTATTTCTTATTCAATTACACATTTCACACAGTCCTCTCTAGTGTCTTGCATGAGGTAAGCTTCAGTAAATAAATTAAAGATGCTTTCTCATTAGATTTTAATTTCCCCAATACCCTAATGTATATTGCCTTTTCTTGCATGATACATTTATTTGATAACACCATTCCCATGAATATGCTTCGGTGTCTCTGCTGACAGTGTTTCAGAATAATAATGGCATGATTCTTTTTTTAAATTTTCATAGCAATTTACTTGGCTTTAAATAATTCAGCCTTCATACCAGGTTCTGTAAAACTGTATAATAACTAGCCATGACCCAGGCTTTAGATTCTGGCTGACACTTGTAAGGTTTCTTTTCTTCAAGGAGAAGTAGCAAAGGAAAGCTTCCTTTGCCTCTTTGAGAGAAAGCACGTGGGGGCGCGTCTGGAGACGAGGTTCAGGAAAAGGACCCAGCTGGCCCAGAGACGGGGGAGCTGAAATGGGAAGGAGCGCGGAGCACGCGGGACCAGCGAGCATCAGATGAACTCCGCTGCGTCGTTCTGTTCAGGTCTACCTGCATGAAGAGGATGGGGGAGAAGGAGGAGGAGAGGAGAAGGAGGGCGCCACCTCGCTGTTTGCTGTAGGTGTTGCACAGGCCAGGGCGTGGCTCAGAATTAGGGGTGATGCTGGAGGGCCCCAATCCTCACAGGTCTTTGAAGTTAATTTTGGTTCAGTAAGAACATAAGTAAATAAAAAAAACCCACGAATTATGAGATTCAAATGATTACTCACTCAATGTTCACTTTGTATCATTCATGAAATATTGTGGTGTCAGTTGGCCTGGAACTTCATGTAGCTCGACCTTAACTGGTGGTTGGTTGGTTCGTTTCCTCACTAGTGGATGGTTCCCTTGACCCTGCAGTCTTCTCCAGCCACCACCTTGTTTCCCGTTTACAGAAGATAGTTACACAAGTCCTCTCTACTCAGTCCTTCCATTCTCTGTCACAAGGGTAACAGGGGCCTTCCCATGATTGGTCTGCTGGTGGCCTCTACCCTCACTGGACCCCTCACCCCATTGGCACGTGGAGAGGCCTTGCTAACTGTCTCCGTTGGGAACCACCCCGCCTGGTTTCAGGAGTTGTAACCCCCCACCCCATAGCTAAGGTTGAGTGAGCGACCTTCAGACTGTAAGCCACTAAGGAGACAAAGCTTATCTCCCCGGCAGGAGCACTGCTTCTGCTTCATCCATAACTGGCCCTCAGTGCTTGGTCGGTTAGCCAATGATGGGTAAGACCCCCTCAAGGGAAGGGTTGCATAAGCCAGGCACAACCACTTGGAAGGCCCTCAAGGAAGGACTCGGGGGGCTGCAGCAAAGAGGGGGTGATGGACCCTGGCCCCCTGGCTATTCTGACATAGCCAGAGTCCCCAGTCTGTTCGGGAAAAATTTTCCTTATCTCTGGCTTCCTGGTCTTAATCCACTTAAGCCTGAAACTATGATGGAGGGCAGTGCAGCCCTGTGCTGGACAGAGTGGGCCCCCCAGGTGATTGGGCATAAGAAATAAAGTCCTGTGAGACCTGCTTTGCTAAGAGTGCTCTCATTTAAATGATAAGGGTCTGAGGAAACAATGAGTTTGTCTCCCAAAGTTTTGTAACCCCTTAGCTGACAGACCCTGACTCAATTAAGCCCTCAGATTTCTTTGAAATGTGATCTATTGTTTGATCCTTGCCACCTGACATTGATTGATGAGCTTTACCTGTATTCCTGTGTATTATGAACCTAATAAAAACCATTGAGGAAGGGGCTCTTGGCCCTTCTCCTTTGAGAGATTGGCCACCTCTCCTCCCCAAGCAGATCATGCCTTGGTAGTTTTATTCTCATCTGCGGCGGATGGATGGGGCTCTGCGGGCGGAGCCCCTCCACAGGTCTCCTCTCTGCCTGCTGGGCCCTCACTCCCCCTCCTCCTTCACCTTCCATGGCTGCCCTTTCTCAGACTTCTTTTGTGCCCTCTCCATCACCCTTGGGACCACGATGTGGTGGTGTTTCTCAGGGACCCCGGCTCTCTTCTTTACCTACATGACTCCCCAGCTGCAGTCATCAGGCTTATGGTTTTTATGTATTGTCTGCATTTTACTGGCTCTTAAATGGTCACCTCTGACTTGTGCCCTGAACTCCACACTTCTTTATCTACCTGCTTACCATGGCCAATACCAGACTCTCACTTCCCACCCCAGAATTTGTTCTTACAAAGTTTTCACCATCTCAGGGGTCATCTCCACTTGGCTGATGTTCAGGTCCCAGTCTCGGGAGCCACCTTTAACTCCATTCTTTCACTCACTCCCCACATCTAACCCACTAGGCACTGCCTTCACTCAATATTTTTAAACTACTAAGTGCCTCCCACGTGTCTGCTACTGTTCTGGAAGCTGCAGATACAGGAGAGAATAAAGCAGACAAAAGCCTTGACCTCTCACTCTGATGACTTTAAAATAGATCCACAGTCAAGCCACCTTTCACCCCTCGCACATCCTCACCACTACCACCGCAGACAGAACCGCTCACATCTCCTTGGATTGCTGTAGTAGACTCACGCTTCCACCATTGCCCCCCGCAGTCCCTTCTCTCCGTGCCAGCCTCAGTGATTATTTAAAAAAGAGAATCAAACGCCTTTTCTCTGCTCATAACTCTCCGATGACCTCTCATTTCACACTCAGCAAAATCCGAAGTCTTTAACAAAACCCACAAGGCTCTACATGGCCCGAGCCCTGCTGTTGCTGTGATACCCCCTCCAGCCCCCTCTGCCTGTCTGACGCTGCTCCAGGCGCATCAGCCTCCTCGCTCTTCCCCCGACACTACAAACAGCCCGCAACCCACAATGTTAGTTGTTGTTACCGGCACATTCCTGCACCTCGGATCTTCCCCAAAACATCACCTTCCTCAGGAGTCCTTCCCTGAGCTTTAATATGAAAAAGCACTGATGATGCCTTCATCATTCTCTATTCCCCTTACCCTGTTTTATGTATGCATGCACATGTACACGTATGAATGCATGCATGTATGTTATATATGCATGCATGTTTGTAGGTATGTACACCACGGCCGTCTCTCCCATCTGGAATGTAAGCCTTCGAAAGCTCAGGCTCCGCTCTGCTCACTGCCATAGATCTCCGCCTCCTAGAGCAGTGCCTGGGAAATATCACGCACTCAACAAATACGTACTGCATCGTCTTCAATCCTAGATTTTTATAACACGTTAATTTATAAGTGTGTTAAAAAGTTCTGTTTGATCAAGAGTCTGCATTCTGAGCCACCTCACTGCAGATAAGTATCCCATTTATGGCTCAAGAACAGGGAAACTCAGCTTCCCTGCGAACTGATTAACATTCTGTTCTATCCGAATTAAGTATACACTTTCAAGTCAATGATTAAGTACCCTTTCTTTTTGTTGTGACTAGTCTTCCATATTTGCTCAACTACTAAGTAGGAATGCTGCTGTAAATCTGCAGTTACAAAGCCCTCGGGAGGCAGCACGAGTGATTAGCTTTGGCTACATCAGATGAATCAACTCGAAATCAGGCCTGAGGGTAAACAGTGTGGTCAGGTGAACTACGCGCTTGCGCTCCGATCCTTAGATGGTGAGCTACGTCGGGCACCATTTCAACCTATCTCAGAGGCTAGAGCAGTTGAGAAGTCATGGCTAAAAATAGTCCATGTGCAGATATTCCCAGAAAAAAAACACCACCAGGGCATCAAAAGGAACAATTAAGTAAGAGACAGGGTGCCCGTGCCGTAAGAGCCCTGGCGTCTTATTTAGCTACCCCTGCCCGACCCAGCTCCGCCTCGGCTCCAGCCTCTGAGACGTTCTCCACGCCGTGTCTTCTTAGCTCTGAAATTTACACGTTCTGTCACGTGTCTGGTTCGCCCTTGCCCCCTAACTCACAAGCGGCACATTCTCTCTGTAAGATCCAGTTCCAGTACTACCATCCTGGTAAACTCTTTTCTGAATATCTTGATAGATTTAGTTGCTTTTTCTCCTCTGTTTGTCATGTCCATTTGCACATGTGTCTACTACAGGATGCCCTTGAATTAATTTGTTTCTGACTTTTTACTTCACTTTGCATCTGTTGGCTCTTTGAGGATGAGGGTTATTTTTGCTCTTATACCTCCAGCACCTAACCCATTGTCTTCTTATTGTAAAGTACCTTCTCATAAGTTTGTCTGCTGAAAGTAAAAGTCTTAAGTATTATGCCTTCTATGGTGATTTTTTTTTTAACTTTCAAGATTCAAGAATCTCATATAATGTGAATGTATTTATAAGAAACAGGACACTGTTTCTCAGCGTAATCTAGTTTCCTGTCTCATATACACAGGCCAGTGTATTATAACCTTTTTTTTTAATGTTAATGCCTCCTTAAGCAACCTGTTTACAAAAGGATCGATAATGTAATGCCTTTTCCTCTCTTTTTCTGCTGCAGAGCCCAAAACACTATGTTGGGAGCAACTGAGTCACCCTCCTGAGATTCTCCATTAAATAGGAAGGAAATGGCTAATTCCAGTTTGCTGTCTTTCTTATGTTGGACTTATAGATGAGGGACCTAAAGTATTGAGTGGCAGAATAGCTCGCTCAGTTAATAAAGTACAGATAGAAAATAATAGCTTTTAGAACTTCATTCCTAGTTTTTGTACTTCTTTTGGCAATATCTAGGTATTGAAAAAAATTTTATTCCCAAACTGAGTGAGTGTTCATTAATTATTCCTCAGATGACTCCGAAATAATTTCTCCCCTCTTTGTGTTCTAATAGACTAATGTTTTTTTTTCTTTTTTCCTTTTACTTAACCAAAATTTTGTTTGTATTATTCTGCTGTTTTATTATTATTGGCCAAGTTTTGCTTCGTATTATTACTAGATTTTCAACTCTTACATTTCTATCTGGCCTTATTTGTCAATGTTGATTGATTCTGTCCCCAGAGAACAGTGCTTTAGAAACCAGGACTTTCATTCATTTCTGTAAACCCCTAACCCTAGGAGCTTTACCCGGTAAGGGCTACCCATGGGCGAGACCATCCTTGGACTCTTTTGGACCTTAATGAGACAGAAATTTCAGGACATTAAAGAGGAACCAACAGCTTACACTCCCCCTTTATTCCCGGTTAACCACGTCGCTAAACCCTCCACAGCCAGTGCCTGCCACGTATTCAGTCCCCTCCCGACGATGACATCCTTCAGCGCTCATGCTCCTCAGCACATCAGGGCAGATGCAGCTGCCTCGGAAAAAGCAGCTGTTTTGTCCTCAGTCTGTAGCCAGACCCCCGAAGCCCACTAGAGGTAGTTCCAGCAGGAAGAGGTTTTTCTTGTTACTTCTATTTACATTCCCCTGGCCAGAATCTGGCCATTGGTGGCAGCATCCAGCTATAAGTTCCTGTCGTCTTGTTTGATCTACACAGGGACAAGCTTTCCCCAACATTTATAGACATATAAAGTACCTGTAAGCACAATTTTGCAACGATACTCTTCAAACAGCTCTGTGGACATTCCTTTTTCTTCCCTCATGGCAGGTAGGCAGTCCAGCTCCAGAAAGGGGCACTCGGACTGTACCTGTTAACCTTCTGCCTTCCTCTGAGAAGGTCAATTGTCACCTGGCAGGGAGTCAGGTCCCAGGTCGGGTATTTCCCACAGCATCTCCCTAATAGGGCACTTGATAGATATTAATAGAGTTAAAATATTAATCTTTCCATGCCCTTACTCATCTCTACTTCTCAGGTTAGCACAGCACTGAGTTTACCACAGTACCCAGCTCAGGGGTTTATAAAGATGTTTGTTAAATAAAATTTGGGTTGCCTTTTCTAAAGAGCAGCTGAAATTGATGCCTGTGATTTCCATATTCTCCATATGATTTTTTGCCATGATCAGTTTCACAATGGATCATAGATTCTGACTTTACTGTGATTTGCATTTCAGCCTAAGCAAAAAATTACCTCTTCTTTACCTTGCAGATACTATTACCCCAGAAACCAGTGGCATGTCTCAGGGTTTCCACCTCTACCCTGGAGATCCATAACATCTGAATATCTGGATGCATTTTGATAAACCGTCTGGCCTTTTAATTTTGTTCTGTCTTCCCATAGCAGATAAAACTATGTGTGAAGCTAGACTCCAAATCTTAATGTAGTCTGGCAAATGGATGAAACAAAACAATGCTTATCACATGGGCCATAATTCTAGGGAGACCTAGGTTATTTTTAATTGGAAAAAGTGGTTCACCCTTAGACAGGATTTAGTATTGCTGCTTGAGACAAGTGCCCTCGATTGGGCCAGAGTTAGCCCTCCCCTGCATTTACCAGAATTCCAGAGAACCACATCTTGGGCTATGTAGAAAATAGTCATTTCCCCAAAGTCTAACTTTTAATATAGTGCATCCGTAAACTGGTTGTATCCCCAGTTGAAATGGGGCTGTTGAGGTGACTGGATTTGGACAACACTATCAAATTCCCTCAGTGATATATTGCATTGTGATGATCTTTGAATCTCTCACTTGATGCTTTAAGAGAATTCCATTCATCCCTTCCTAGTAGATCATAGATTTAAAAAACAAGCTTCATGGTTTGCAGACATGGGGGTCTCTCCCCCTCTATAAATAGCAACCCTAATAACAGCGATGTTGGACAGGTGATCCACGAAGTATCCCGCGAAGTGGACGCAGCAGAGAAGGGTTCCTACAATTACATCAAATTCAAATCTTAATATTAGACTATTTAAAATGAATAATAAACCCTTGCAGGATATACTAGGACAGCTGGCACAATAATCAGAGCAGATTTTTGGTTAGAAAGGTGTAACAGATAAATGGCAATTGATTTATGGAGTTGGGGCTGGAGGCTCTCATTTTTCTGTTTTAAAATCCAAAGACAGCTGCCCTCAAAGTTGATGTTGTTCACTTAGATGGAAAAGGCTGCCTTTCTTCTGTACTTTTCCCAACAAAATGAAATTAACTTTATGAAGATTATTTTAACATGCAAAGTCATCTGAATTACCTGAACTCCAAACATCATTTGATATCGTATCACCTGAATTAGTTCCCCTGGAAGAATTTAGTAGGAGCTGACATCACGGTACCTCATGTCATTTGCTGAAATAACCTCATCTATTTTAATTGATTTATGTTACGCCTGACTAGGGATGGTTAGGGCTTTTTAGAGCTTCATATGGATTTTCCCACAGGGAACGTAGGGGGACGCTGTAGCTTCTGAACTGTCTCAGTGTGCTGACAAGCTGAGAGCTGTGTGTTGTGGCTCTGGGTTAAGAGCCTAGGCTGGGGTATATTTAGACTATTCCTGATTCTCAGAGGTGTGAAACTAAGTCCCAGGGCAAATGTTTTGGTTTTTAGTTTTTGTTTTCAGCATCAACATCATCAGGGTGCTCAGACTGAAACTAAACCTTTTGTACTTAATCTGCTTTTCCTGTTCACAAGAATAACTTGTGCTTTAATCAGATATGGTCTTGTATAATTCCCCTTGATATGATCTTTCTAGTTTAAGAATCGTTTCACATTGGTTTTTTTTTGTTGTTGTTGTTGTCGTTGTCGTTGTTAATTTTGAACTATCCAAAAGCATTGCTCGGAGAATCTCTTCAATATTTTTGAATATTTCTTTTAAATAGGCAACATGGGGATGACTAGAAGGGAGATGAGTGTTTCTACATCACATCCTGTGGTCGTTTTGGGTCTCTCTCCTTCGCTGATTTTTCTCTTTCCAATCTCAGCTGCAAACATTCTCCTGCCTCTCCTATATCTCTGTTCAGGGGATTCCTCACGATTTGTCTCAGGAGTCATATTATTTTTAGTAGCTCAGTCAGGGGTTTAGGGACGCATTTTGAACAAATGCTACAATTCAAATAAGGAAACCCTCACTGTCAGGTTCCCAGGCTTCTGACACTGCAGCAGAGAGGCATGGGCAAAAGAAAGCGATGCGAACCTTACCGGTCATTTGCGACCCTGACGGGCTCCTGCATCTTCTGTGTTACTGGATCCCTTACAAGAGTGTGCAGGCACAGGCCTCTCCTTTCATTTTCCTTGTAGAAGTTTGACCGCTCCCCACACCATGCATCTCCAGAAAAAATATCTTCAACCCAGAGGGTTTTCTCCCACGACTGTCTCCCAGAGATGCTTGGAGGTGGCAAGAGTAATAGATTTGCCTTCTAAACAGCAGCTTGTCTGGAATGTCATAAGGCCAGCATAATCTTCTTCTTGCATTTTCTTTTAAATTAGAAACATTTCCTCTGGCAACCTATTATAACCCACCCCAGGGATTTCCCTCAAATCTTCTTAAGAGAATGGATAACAGTGGAACAGAGGTTCTGTAAGGATGATGGAGCAGGAAGGGGACTGCTGTGCATCCAGGGAAGATAAACACATGATCTGCAGCTGCAACATGCAGACCCCGACAGCAGCTGTGGTGTCTGTTGGGAAGGAGACTGTTGTAAATCAAATTTCCATTACATTGAAATCCTAGCCCCACTGTGACTAGGTGATGGGGACTCCGGGGAGTGATTAGGTCGTGAGGGTGCAGTCCTGGTGAATGGGATTAGTATTCTTATAAAAGGGACCCTGCATGAGGGTCAACTTCTCCCATGTGAGAAGGACACTGAGTAGGTTGATGCTTTCATGTGGACTTCCCAGCCTCCTCAACTGTGAGAAGTAAATTCTTTTGTTTATAAAGCACCCAGTCTGTGACACTGTCACAGTGGCTCCGATGAACTAAGACAAAACTGTGTCTAGTCCTGCAGAGTCCCTATTACCCCAGAGCTGTTGGTACCCACGTGGCAGTGGGTAAAGTCTCCCTCCCCCTTTCTCTCCCCCCTCTCTGTATAAACACACGTACATACACTTTCCAAAACAAGAGTTTCTTCTGTAATTAAATATAAATAAATTCTTTTTCTGTGCCTGGTACACTGCTTTGCAAGTGAAAAATGATTTCAGGAACTGGGAACGCCCAGCTTTTAAAAGAGAAGCTTGATAGAAATCTCCGTAACTTATTCACATATTTGAAAACCTGACTGTGGATAAGGAATTCACTTTACACGGTGTGACTCCAGAGGCAAAAATACTCATTTTTTTTTTTTATTCAGCAGACTTTGACTGAGAACCTTCTATGTGCCGTAGATGCTGTCATAGATGCTGCAGATACCAAAGTAAGACATTTCTCTATTCTCAGAGAGCAAACTGTCCATTGAAACTCACAGATAAGGCATTAGATAAGATCTTTCAGTCCAACACAATGACATAGTCCCTAACAATGAGGACTATTCCCAAACGTAACAGGGTGTCTTGTGAGCTTTCATCACTAAGTTTAGCTGTGATTCTCTAGAGTGGAATACAGTAGATGAAGAGTCCAGGGCAATGGACTTAGTAGCCATTCTGATTGGCTGCCAGCAAAGTCTGGGATGCTGGGGCAGGTAGCGTCACATCCTCTGGCTGCCATCTTGTTCCCAGGGGCAGTTGGCAAAGGATCACCGTTCCTGGTTGTCCCCTCACCTTCTTCCAGGAGTTCTGAGTTCTGAAGGCTTGTGTCTCCACGTCTGCTCTGGACATGGAGTTCATTTGCGTGCATCCTTGCTGCCCTTTCTCACACAGCTGGGGCGCAGTGAGGTGACCCCCTCTCCCAAGGCAGTCTATGCAGTCAGGTCACGTGTATTGGGACACTGTCTTTGAGACACTGAACCCAGAGGAGTGACTGGCCATGTCACTGTCCCATTTGTACCAGGCCAGGGAAGGTCACATGGATGAGCATGAGAAGGGGGACGTTGAGATCTCTGAGTAGGATCTGCGTGCAGAGCGAGTTCAATCTCAAACAGCAGTGGCATTGATGGACCAATGAAGAGGCCACCTACGGAGTGTGGAGAGAGCAAAACTTGGGTGGAGAGAGGCTCACCTTTGGAGGTAAAGGGGCTGGCGACTACTACTTGCCAATCAACTTCTTCAATTTCAGAGTTAAGAAAGGGGTGACACCGGATGCATAGCTGGAAAATTCTGATGGTGAAGAAAAAGGGGTTAAGCAGGATGAATTTCCTAAGGATTTCAGACCAAAGAAGTTAAAAACTGGTGCCAATTTTATACCCAGCCAGAAAGGGTTTGCAGGGGGAACCAAATTGTTCATGGATTTTGGTCTCTGGGAGGGACACACAAAAGGAGTTGGATGGAAGCTTCTGCAGAAGATGGGCTCCATCTCTGTAAGGGGTCTTGGGAAGAACACTCAAGGTGTCATTAACCCAGTCAAAGCTAAAGAGAGAACAGGAAAAGGCGATATGGGAGCCCGTGGCCTGGGGTGGATCATTCAGTCCCTGAAAGACATCCCTGTTGTTAACTCTGAAGAAGAAGCTGAAGAGGAGTTTCAGAAGGAGCTGAGCCAGTGGAGGAAAGATCCCAGGGGAAGCAAGAAGAAGCCCATGTACTCTTATAAGACCATGGAATAGTTGAAGGCCAAGGGCAGGGTTAGCAAGAAGCTCACTGATCCCCAGAAAGAGTTTTCTCAGTTCAAGGTCATAGACACGATTGGCCGGGAGCAGAAGGTCTACTGCAGCTACAGCCAGATCAGCTGATGAAAGGCTTCCACAGCAGTCACAGCAGCTGCCACAGCCCAGCAAAGAGACCAAGGCCCTAGGCTTTGTACTGCGGGAATTGGAGCACGACCTGCAGCTGCTCATCAATCTCACAGAGCAGATCATGCCAACAGTTGGCACACTTGTCTGCCAAGGGCAAATTCAATGAAGCACTTGATATCATGAATAGGGAGATGTCCTCCAACATTGGTGGCTACATGCAATGCAGCCTGACGCATGGGAGAGCATCACTTACCTCACTCACATGGAGTGAGGAAGGACTTCCAGTACAAGGCCCGGCAGGAGTGACAGGAGATCAAGAATATAGCCCAGAGGGTCATCAGCATGGCCACTGGCTCCATGCCCATGAACTTTAAGGACTTCATTGAGACTAAGGCCAAGAAGAACAACATGGTCTTCATGCTTGTCACTGGGAAGTGACATGAAGGGAAGCAGCTCTACGCCTTGGGCCACATCATCACCTACATCAACAGAGGAGTGGTTTTCATCCACGGTAAGAAGCCCTGGGTGCCCATCTCCCTGTAGCACCTGATTGACATGGTCAAGTAAACTGCAGCAGGCCTGGAGCAGGCTGGACATTTGCACCTTAAAAGAGAGAGGTTCAAAATTTCAAGGAAGACTCACCCAGTGTAAAGCGAGGCACCGATGGGACACAACAGGTCCCTGCTGGTACCTAGTGTGCATCTGGGTCTGCAAGGTGGTCTTGGCTGGGCCTCCCTGGTGCCCTGTCACATGGCACTGCAATGGGACAATCTGAGTCACAGCTCCGTGTGCTAGCAATTCAGCGACACCAGGTGCTAACCAGTGGTTACATGGCCCTCAGTTCAGTGGCCTTGGTTCATGAGTTTGGCTACGAGAAGAATTCAGAGTCAAGAACTCAAGTTATAAGAGGAAGTTTATTTAGAAAGTCACAGAGGTGGAAAGAAGTGAGCAGCTGGGCTGCATGGCCTCAGGAACCAAGTTACAGCGGCAAAAGAAAGGCCCCTGGAACTTAGTCACTTCAGTTTTATACTTGGCTCTTCCCCCAAGTACTTCTAAAACCTTCTATTGGATTATTTCTTTTAAAAATTACTCTGCAAATTATCTTGAGATGTATGGTTTTTTTAAAATTTCTAATTATTTTCTCCTTTTAATGTTTTTGTTCTGTTTTGTTTTGTCATTTCAAATTGAAATGAGTTTGCTGGGCCTGATCTATTTTAATGGTAACTGTCTTTTTTTTAAAGATAAATATCCTCCAGTGTTTTCATCTTTTATGACTCTATTTTGGAAGTTGGTGACTGCTGTCTCATAGCCCCTTCCAGATTGTATTTTTTATCTACCCAGAAAGCCAGTATCTCTATGACACATGGAAAGGAATGACTTTGACTTTTCAAGATAAAGTGCAGTCTTCATTTATAAAGTTGTTTTAACATGTCTGCATATTTTTAAGCCTGTTGACTTTGCTTCTGGCATCAGAAACCGTGTTCAGGGAACAATAAAGATTGCCATTTAAACTGTGTGCACACAAATCTCCTGGTAGCGTGCACTGAGCCATCTGCTCTGCCCAGGGACTTTTTTTCTTTTTCTATGTGTAACTGTGATGTTTCACAAAGTAGTTTCATTTCAAATGATATTTCATGCTACCCAGTTCCTTCGATAAATTTTCAATGCTTGTCTCATGAAAAAATTACTTCTGATGAGCTAGGTGCAAAATTCTAGCATTAGATTAGTCCCTTCCCTTCCACATGTTGCCTGGTATTTAAACAGTGGATCTTAAAATATTATACAGTCTCTACTGGAGCATAACTGTAAGTTTAATAAATCGGATTGCTATTTGAAATCTATATGAATGAATACATTCAGAGCCCAATTATTTCAAGGGGATGAAATACTCCATTGCTGCCTCATACCGGGTCAAAACACAGCAAAGTAATTTTAACAATTCTGATTCTGAATGGAAGTGAGACCTGCTTTCATTATCTGGACTTTCTTCCTAAGCCCCTACATTCTTTTTGTTCTCTTCTCCTAGTCCTGATGACTGATGAGAATTACGGTATTTTTCAGACTATAAGACACACTTTTTTTAACCACATTTTTGCCCCTAAATTTTGAAGCAAAAAATGTGGTTAAAGTGCATCTTATAGTCTGAAAAATACGGTAAACCATCTGCAGTAAAAATTATCATCACTGCCTTTTGTATAGTAAATCATGTTTATTCTTAATATAATGTCAATGGTCTTTCGAAGTAAAAAGCAAAGATTTTTCTTCTCTCAAATTCCTGGGGAGTAGTTCTGTTTACGACTAAGCCGTCTTTTGAAATCACTTCCTTCTTACATCCTAGAGGAAGAGAAATGTATCAGATATGACCTAACTTCTTACAGTGCTCAGCCAAAGCGTTCGTCTGCCCTCAGACTGGTATCTAAAGATGATGGGTAGTGCCGCCATCTCAGTATCGGGGGCAGTCAGAAAGATCTACTTTTTCTTTACCAGTGTTTGTAGAAAATCCCACATCTGTCATCCAGATAATAAAACAAAAACAGTAGCTTTATTTCAAATAACAAATATCAGAAAACTTAGAATCCTTGTTTTCCTCATGACGCAGATGGATCACTGCCAGCAACTGCCTTCAGAATTCATGGGATGAGGTCTCTGGAACTTTCCAATGACAAGGACTCCCCAAAGTCTGTAATAAACATGCGGGACTACTTTGGAGATGTAATGTCAGAGGTCACCAGAGACCGGGAAGCCTGGCCTCTACGTGAATGGCTTTTTCTGTCCTCAAAGGCCCCACATTCTTTTCCTCTCTCACGCCCTGCATCTGTTAAAAACCACTTCCTTGGGGTGGACCATGCTACATTAACATGGTTGCGCTGATATGTGACTAACCAGGAGATTTAACCTAGCCTAGAATTGTTCGCAACATGGAAGCATGGCTCTTATATTCTAAAGGCTAGAAAGAAGGAAAGAATCGCACTTGTACTGTACATCCTCCGAACATCAACGCCGTCGCAGAGAGCATGACCACTTAAAGGATTTCCGATAAACAGAGAGAACGGCCAAGGAGAACAATGTTTCTAAGTGGCTATTCTTGCTGGAGCCACTGCATTTACTATGGTTTATCACTGCAAAATTTTTAGAGAAATCACCATTTTGCGATTCTGTTTTACTGAAGTCACAGGCTGAGGAGGAATCTTCTATGTTTTCTGATTACTCTGTGTGCAATGAGGATGGACAAGAAGAAACTAACATGTTAAATATTTTGTATGTATTTCCTTTCATCCTTAGAATAACCACATAAGGTAGGTTTGATGGTTACCTCATCTTTACCCAAACTGAACTCAGGAAAATTAAGCAATTTGTTCAAAATTCTTTAGAGACAAAGACCAACACAAATCTCTGAGCTGCCATAGTCCGAGCTGAGTGTGCCAGAGAGTGCGCAGAACAGTAGAATTGCATTTCATTTTACCACTGACCTACACAAGGTCGTGGCTGGATGTGGCCTTTTGACAGACCAGTCCATCCCCTCATGTGACAGACAAGGCTGGAGGCAGTGAGCTCACAGTGAAATGCCAGGCTCAAGCTCGAGCCGGATTGCTCCTCACGTCAGATACCACGGCCAAGACGCTGATGTTTCATCATTTCTGTATAGGGGCCCAGGAATTCTGACTCTGTGAACCACGAGAACATGAAACTTCAGAGGCTCATTAAGACCTTTAACATTTGAACTAATACGTTTGGCTTCTGTGCAGTCAGATACTCTGGGCTGTGTACTGGCTCCACCACTGGGTTTGGGCCTTTGGGCAAGTTTCTTGATTTCTCTTGACCTCTGTTTCTTTATCCATGAAATGGGAATAATAATAGTTACCTGTTTCATAGGGTTATTCTAAGAATTAAATAAATTAATATAAAATCTACCAAGAACTGAAACATATGGTAGAATTAACAGATAAGTACATTAAAATAAAGCCTATATCAAACTAAAAAGTTCTTGCACAGCAAAGGAAACCACCAACAAAATGAAAAGACAACCCACTGAATGGAAGAACTTACATATGATAAGGGGTTAATATTGAAAACTTATAAAGAGCTCAGGCAACTCCACACCAAAAAAAAAAAATCCAATTTAAAAAATAAGTGACTTCCAGCCAAGATGGAGGTGTAGGTGGACACACTGTGCCTCCTCTCACAACAAAAATTAAGGACAACAAAAATTTAGAACCCCCCAAAAAACCAAACAGAACAGATAGAAAATTGAATTGTACAGAAGTCTGACAACGATTCACCCAGACTGGTAAGAGGGGAGGCATCATTGGCCAGTGGAGAGGGATCACGGCAGGAAAAAGCAGTGGCTAGTGGTCCCAGGTGTACAGGCGGCGGTTGGCACACCCTAGGCGCATAGGCAGGGGTTACCAAGTGTGGGGAGGCAACGAGTAGACCAAGCGAGGTGCACAAGGAGGCTGACCGTGGTCACACATTTGCATGTAGATAAACCAGGTGAAAACAGGCAGTGAGACAGACTGCACAACCCAGGACCCCAGCACCATCAGGAAATAAAGCCTAAGAGCACCAATTGGAAACACTTGTGGGAATTGAAGTGCCAGGACAGACTCTCAGCCTCACAGGAGAGTTTGTTGGAGAGACCCACAGGGTTCTAGAACATACACAAGCCCACCTACCTGGGAATCAGCACCAGAAGGGCCCAGTTTGCTTGGGGAAAGTGGCAGAAGGGACTGGAATCTGAGAGAGAGCAGAGCAAGTGCCATTGTTCCCTCTCAGACCCCGCCCCCACATATAGGTCACAACCCAGCAACTGGGCTGCTCCACCCTGGGCAACACCTATGGCTCCACCCCTCACTACGCAACAGGCATGACCAGACCAAACCAAACCAAACCAAACCAAAAATGGCTCAAATGGGAGAACAGATCAAAGCCCCAGAGCAATTCATCTAAGTGACCAAGAGATAGCCAACCTATCAGATGCACAGTTCAAAGCACTGGTTATCAGGATGCTCACAGAATTGGTTGATTTTGGTCACAAATTAGATGAACAAATGAAGGCTACAATAAGTGAAATGAAGGGAAATGCACAGGGAACCAATAGTGATGGGAGGAAAACTGGAATTCAAATCAGTGGAGTGGACCAGAAGGAAGAGAGAAACAACCAAACAGAAAAGAAGGAAGAAACAAGAATTCAAAAAAATGAGAGAGGCTTAGGAACCTCCAGGACATCTTTAAATGTCCCAACATCCGAATTATAGGGGGACCAAAAGGGGAAGAGGAAGAGCAACAAGTAGAAAACTTATTTGAACAAATAATAAAGGAGAACTTCCCCAATCTGGCAAAGGAAATAGACTACCAAGAAGTCCAGGAAGCTCAGAGAGTTCCAAAGAAGTTGGACCCAAGTAGGAGCACACCAAGGCATCATAATTACATTAGCCAAGATTAAAATGAAGGAGAGAATTCTAGAAGCAGCAAGGGATAAAGGCAGAGTCACGTACAAAGGAATTCCCATCAGACTGTCATCTGATTTCTCAAAAGAGACCTTCCAGGCAAGAAAGGGCTGGAAAGAAGTATTCCAAGTCATGAAAGTCAAGGACCTACATCCAAGATTGCTCTATCCAGCAAAGCATTCATTTAGAATGTAAGGGAAGATAAAGTGCTTCTCAGATAAAGTCAAGTTAAAGGAGTTCATCATCACCAAGCCCTTATTATATGAAATGTTCAAGGGACTTATCTAAGAAAAAGAAGATCAAAAATAGGACAGTAAAAAGACAGCAAACTCACAGATATTAACAACCACACCTAAAACAAAAGCAAACTAAGCAAACTATCAGGAGCAGAAACACAGAAATGGAGATCACATGGAGGGTTAGCAACAGGGGAGTGGGAGGAGGAGAGAGGGGGAAAAGGTACAGAGAACAAGTAGCATAGACGGTGGGTAGAAAATAGACAGGGGGAGAAAAGAATAGTGTGGGAAAAGTAGAAACTAAAGAACTTATGACACATGGACATGAACTAAAGGGGGGGAATGTGGGTGGGAGGAGGTGTGTAGGGTGGAGGAGAATGATGGGGGACAACTGGGACAACTATAATAGCATAATTAATAAAATATATTATTTAAAAAATAAGCAAAAGACCTGAATAAACACCTCTTCAAAGAAGACATACAGATGGCCAATGGACATATGAAAATATGTTCAATGTCACTAACCATCAGAGAAATACAAATTAAAACCATAATGCAATATCACCTCACACCTATCAGAATATCTATCATCAATAAATCAACAAATGCCAAGTGTTGAAGAGAATGTAAAGAAAAGGGAACCCTCATGCACTGTTGGTGGGAATGCAGACTGGTGCAGCCACTGTGGAAAACAGTATGGTGTTTCCTCAAAAAACTAAAAATGGTATGATTTCGTTCACATGTAAAATCTAATAAACAAAATTGAAATAGGTGCAGATAGAGAGAACAGACTGACAGATATCAGGGTGGGGGGTTGTAGGGTGGGTGAGAGAGGTGAAGGGATTAAGCCAGAGGGAAATGGATTGGGGGGAGATAGAAGAGAATAAAAAGGGGGTAAGTGGTGATGGAGGGGGCTGGGCTTTGGGTGGTGAGCACACAATGTGGTACGTAGATGATGTATTATAGGGTTGTATACTTGAAACCTATATACTTTCATTAACCAATGGAACCCCAATAAATTCAATAAAAATATAAATTACTACAAACATATTCTATGTATTCAAAAAGTTAAGTAGAGACAGTAGAGACATGATGACTAGATGTAACATAATTTCTTAGAACAGAAAAAGGGCTTTAGGCGAAAAGTAAGAAAATCTGAAGAAGTATGGGCCTTCACTAATACCTACGTATCAGGACTGGTTCATTAGCTGTAACAAATGCATGGTACCAAGGTAAGGTGTTCCTGAGAGGGAAAACTAGATGTGAGGTCTGTGAGAACTTTGCATACAATCTTTCAAGTTGTACTGCAGATCTAAAACTGTTATAAAAATACTGTTTACTTTTTTAAGTGACACTTAAAAAAATAAGTCAGTCAATCAAAAATTTAAATTTCCTGCCTTTGCCTTCCTTCCTTCCTTCCCCAAAACCCTTCCCAAGGGGTCAGAAAAGAACAGGTAATACCTCCTCGGTGTGTTATAGCGGGAGCCAATCTTCATGTGCTGGTCTCCCACCCCTCCAGTTAAGCTGGAGTAACTCAGTCTTTTATCCTGCTCTCTCCCCATGCTCTTCCTGTAGGTCTTCAGTGAAGGTTTCTGTAGCTCATTTTTAAAGGAAGTCCTTGAAAAAAACAACTCTCAGAATATTGGACCTTAAATCAGACCTCTTTCTTTCTTTTTTCTTTCTTTTGTTTACTGTTTAAAAAAAATTTACACTGAACCCATTTGCCCTAACACCAGCCCTGTTAGGAATGAGTGCCTGGCCAGTGGGGAGGAAGTGAATCCATGAGCATCAAACCCTGGTTTCCTTCCAAATTCTTCTCTTTTCTTACAAAAATCCCCAATCTCTACTGTCTTCCTAGATGACTGTGAATTCCCCTATACTTCATTTTTATTCTTTTTTTTTACCTATGAATTATGCTAAAACTCTGTGTTGAGAAAGAAACTGTTCCCTCCTTCTGTGTAAAAAACATGCAATATTTATAAATATGCATATTAAAAAACATGCAGTACCAAAAAGATCAGGGGTACTGACCTTTTTCCCGAGAAGGTGAAAATAAAAAAATGACAACACTCAACACAATAATAGCTGCCTGGTGTTAATGAATCAAAATTGTATCTATTTTTTGTCTGATCAGCAAAAAGTATATTTTTGGTGTGCTGCAGAATTTTAGGAGTTAGTTTAGTGTGCCATGAGATGCAAAATGTTGAAAATTGCTGGTATAAGCAACACTATTAAAATTCACAACATCCTTTTCTCTGTTGACAAACTTTGGTTTTAAAGACATTGTCATAGTACCAAATTAGATGACATGGCTGATCAACGACCACCTGGTTTTAGATTGTGCCTGCATGATTCTAAAAATTTTAAGTTGTGTATTCAATAATTTTCCTGTGTCATTCAAGATAGTTTGAGTCATATTTTCCATTGCTTGTAATCTAAAGATTCCAAAGTATATGCCTCTCAATCTTGTGTTCTCGGCACACTGTAAATTGTTGTGGTTCAGTTTTTATGTCACTTGCTGGAGTTTGCATTGTAATAGTATGTATGTGTTTATTTTATGTTATCATTTTCCCAGTATTCAGCTCTTGAGCTCTTTACCTTTGTCTTTCTGAGCATCGCATTAGATGCCTGCCCATAGGAAATGCTGTACAACTTGATTATTTTCCCATTCACTTATTGTTTTGGTATCAGGCAAAATACTTGTTGAGTTCTTTGGCCTTAAGCTACCTCTTGTTTACCTCTTGTGTGATTTTGAGGTTCAAATGGGGTAATGGTCATGAAAGATGCCTGCTGGACGTTGGCAGGTACCCTCTTAGCTCCAGGGACGTTAACTAGGATTTCAAAAAGAGGAGCACATAGTTTTGTCTGCTCTAGTATTTTATCCCATTTTTCCTTTCCTTTTCTCTCTTTTTCTTTTCTTTTCTCTTTTTTTTAAATCAATTTTACTTATTTATTTTTAGAGAGGGGAAGGGAGGGAAAAAGAGAGGGAGAGAAACATTAATGTGTGGTTGCCTCTTGTGCGCCCCCTACTGGGGACCTGGCCCACCACCTAGGCATGTGCCCTAGACTGGGAATCAAACCAGCAACCTTTTGAGTTGCAAGCTGGCACTCAAGCTACTGAAGCACACTAGCCAAGTCCTTTTTCTATTTCCATCTTGAAAAGCTTTATTGCATCTCTGTATTTATTTGTTGGGCATAGTAGTCCAATAAAAATCATTCAAGAAATTGTTTGCTTTGGAAAGCAGTTAGAAAGAAATTTATGACCTTGATTTCCTAGATTCAGTTTTCAGGAGCATGAGTATGACATGGAAAGGTTGTTTAGCTTCTATTAAGTACCTAGCATTCTGAAGTAGCTTTCATGGCACTGGTGAGCCAAAATTAGACTTGAGAGACCAAAGGGAGATCTCACCTTCATTTCACCTCATTCTTTACTAATGCTCTGAAAATAAGCACACGTGGACCCTGGGTCCTGATTTTATTCCAGCTGGTCCTCATGCTGACATTACTGTGATTTCTGAGCTACAGCCCTGAGAATAATTTCCTGCCTGCTGAGATTACCATGTCAGATTATGTGGAATATGAGTCTATTTAATAATTCCTTCTGTAAAATCTATTCCATTCTCTTCTAAGAATTGTTTCTGAAATGCTCAACTTGGTAGGCTCGAAACACTGTGCAAAGGACACGTTTTCTTTTCCCTCACATATAGCCATTTACTTATACCTACCCAGGAAAGCTGAGGTACTGGAATGAGAAACTAGGAAGGGGCAGTTTTCTGGATTTGTTTGCTAGTGTCATCATAATAAAATATTACAGCCTGGGTGGCTTAAACAACAGAAGTTTATTTTCTCACATTCCTGGAGGCTAGAGGTCCAAAATCAAGGTGCTGCTGGCAGGTTTGGTTTCTTCTGAGGCCCCTCTCCTTGTCTTGCAGATGGCTGCCTTCTGGCAGTCTCTGCAAATGGTCTTCCCTCTGCATGCAGACAGCAACCCTGGGGTCTCCTTGTGTGTTCAAATTTCCTCTTTTGTAAATACACCAGTCAGATTCATTAAGGTCCGCCCTAAGGGGCTTATTTTAACTTCATCTCCTCTTTAAAGGCCCTGTCTCTGCAAAAAGCCGCATTCAGAGGTACTGAAGGTGAGAGCTTTAACAAATGAATGGTGAAGGGACACAATGCATCCCATATTTGCTACAGCACGCAAATACTCAGTACTAGGTATTGTGGTAATGTGTTTTGTCATTTAATTTTAAAACGACTTATTGATATTGTTTCTATCATTTCCCGCACTGTAAATGAGATAAAATTCATGCTAGGTAAATTTCAGAATATTTAATGGAGTCCAGGCTTTGTGGACAGGGAAGTGTTCTGTGGCGCGAAAAGAAATATGAGGAAATCATAGACTTGGAGGAGCTTCTGTCCATGGATTAGGGAAGAGTCTAAGGAAGTAAAGAAACAAGTGGTACTTCGGTTCCACATTGTCTTCCTGAGACTTTTCTATGGTTTTGATTTACCCAGGATCCCACTCCACAAAAGTGGATCATGCCAGATATCCAGGAAAGGTCCCCTCCTTCAGACCTGTTTTCTGCAGTCATCCTCAGTCGGAGGGTTCCTGGAGCTCCGTCTACTAGGCGAGCAGAGAGGGCAAGTGCCTGCCAACTTAAGTTCCCTCTACCTAGGGCGGCCCATGTGCCGCAGTCCCCTGCCTGGGGCCTGATAAACTCCGCAGTGTGATTTACACTTTTTAAAGAGTTCCCTCAGAAATCAGGCTGAGGCTCGGGTTTTACCAAAAATTTCACTCTGGTCTGACCCCTCCTTTCTGGCCCTGCCTTCCTCCTGCCTTATTAGTTTCCTGGGTAGCAGTCCTTACTAAATTACTTGCAGGTAAATCTTTCACTTAGGGTGTGATTCTGAGTCACAGTCTGTGGTTAAGTCACCCTCTGAGGCTCAGTCTTGTTCTACCTTGTTTTCAGTTCTTTAGAGGTAAAAAGGATGACATTAAATCCCTGTGCAGTGATGTAAAGGAAACAGAATGGGAAGCCCGGGTTTAATTCCTGGCTCTGCCGTGCATCCACTTAGTGGCTGGGCCATGCATCACTCTTCCCCAAGCAGCAGTGCAAATCAACTCAAACAGACTCTAAAAAGGGCAGTTGTTCATTTATGTGACCCCCCAAATCCAGGAGTAGCTCCGACTTAAGACATCCCTGATGCCACTAGGAATTTGTCTCGTTCCTTTTGACTTGACCCTGCATTGTGGCAAGATGGCCACCATCAGCTCCAGTTCACCCCTCACAGTTCAGCAGCCTCCCCACAACGAGGGCACCACCACTGGCCCTGGGATTGACTCAAGTTGTTGCAGTTTAGGACATGAACCTACCCTGGAACCAATGAATGTTTCTGGTTGGCCTGGCCTCGGGCAGATTTCCTTTCCTGGAGTCAGGGAAGGGTCCGCTTCATGTGAATCACAACCGCTCTATGCAAAAGATCCAGTAATTATCTCCAATTAATAAGGATAGAGTGGTTCACAAATGTTAAAAGTATCTTGTTCAAGCTCACTGTAGGAGCTAGTTAATTTTGTCTCCTTGGTATTTATTTGTGTTTCTTCTCATACCTCAGTTTTTCTTAAAGGAGCCTATCACATACCTCATTCTCAGTCAATATAATTAAATGAAGTAATTCAGGAAAAGTTCTCAGCACAGTGCCATAAAGATCACCAAGCACATTATATTTGTTGAGGGGGAGGATGGTTGGGAAGAGGAAATGCAAGAGATATGCAAATACTAACATTGTCATATTTTCTTCTCTACATAATAATGCCAATTAGTTGCTAAATAAACAGTAGAAAAATACAAGATGTATAGATTTTTTTTTCTGATTTTTATGTGCATAGGTATGGGATCACAAGTAACATTGTCTATGGCTTTGAACAGGAAAAATAAAATTGGCTTTGCTTTATAGTAAGGATCAGTCTTATCATTCCATATAGCAGTGTGCTAGGAGATAGTAAGAAAATACTGTTTCATAATTTATTATTTCTGGTTGAATTCCTAGATGTCATTTAATCATCTTCTTATTTGAATTCAAATACTCAAACTATAAAGTGCATATTGCCTTTACAGTTAAGTATCTTGCCTTCTTTCTTGAAAATAACCTTGAACATTACAATATATAATATTTAATAATGTAATGTTTTAGAATAGTTTAACAATGATTGCTGTTACCTTAGCAGAACACGGAAGGAAAGAGAAAGTTAAACTAAAATAATAGATTTTGCTTTATTTTGGTTTCAAATTTCTGGAAAATCTGCATTTCATTCTGAAAGTTATTCTGTGTCTAGAATTTTCTGGGTAATACAAATTATTTCTTTTAAATTGATCTTTAATTTGAAGTTATTTCTTTTTTACCTTGGGAAAATACGTTTTCTTTTCTGAAAATACTTTTCCTTCTTGTGACTGGAAAACATTATTTCATTTATTCTGAAAAAATACTTTGTCAGATACCCAGGCATACCCTATGTTATGGCATTTGGGGTTCTGTATGGGACAGGAAAGCCCAGGACAGGATAAAAATATGCCAATTTTCCCATTAGTGGAGGCCACACCCCCATGGCTGCCCTGGTCAGGCAGGCATGATTGGAGAGTGGGGGAAAGTGTTTCCACTGATTTTTTTTTTTAGCCCCAAAGTCATTTTCTCCATCATGCATGTGAATGAATAAAACAACATTCATTAAAACCGTTGGTGAGATGCGATCACATGCAGACATATGCAGCCCCGGACAGCTCTATATGTAATGCTAGGCAAGTTCTCAAAATAAGTGCAAACACAAAGCACAAAATGGAGTAGGTGGGATTGTCTCATAAATAGAGTATAAAATACTACACTTATTGATATGCCAAGTAATTCTTCAGAGATAACAAGATCCGGGTTAAACAGGTCACCTTTCAGTGAGAATTGAAACTCTGGGCTCAGCTTTTACAGGGTATCATTTTCTTGTTGTTAAATTGTAACATTAAATAAAATGCAACATGAAAGTATAGAAAGTAGTAGAATAATCTTCTAATATTCCTCATTCATATCAATGTATTCCACACTTGTTTCTGATTTTGTTTCTTTTTCCTATTTTATGTTTGAATTATTTTTAATGTATTTTTCTAAACATATCATTTCATCCATAAGTATTTCAATGAACATTGCTAAAAATATACAGACTTTTTTACTTGCATATCCACAATTCTATCTTTCTTAATAAAATTAACAATGACTTTTACTTAAGACTTTATTTTTTAGAGCAAAATTGAGATATGTTTAATTTTGTAAGAAACTGCTGCACTGTCTTCCCAAGTGGCTGTACCATTTTTAATCCCCACCAGTAATAAATGACAGTTCCCATTTCTCCACATCCGCACCTCGGTTGAGGTTTTCTTCAGTATTTCACATTTTGGCCATCCTGATTGATGAGTAGCGATAGCTCATTGTTGTTTTATTTTGCATTTCTCAACCTATTACATGCACCATCTTTTGTACGCTTATTTGCCATCTGTATGTTTTCCTTTGCGAGGTGTCTCTTAAGGTCTGTGGCCTTTATTTGGCTCAATTTTTAAAATTGGTTTGTTTGTTTTCTATCGTCAAGTTTTAAGCATTCTTTGTATATTTTGGATAATCATCCTTTCTCAGATGCTTCTTTGGAACTGTTTTCTCCCAGTTTATGGCACCTCTTCTAATTTGTTCAACATTTGTCTTACACAGAGCAGAAACTTTTGACTGAAACTAAATCCAGCTAATTAAGTATTTTTTTCATGCATCATGCCTTTGAAAATACCAAAATATCATTGCCAAACTTCAACATTAGCTAGATTTTGTCTTATTATCTTTTAGGAGTTTCATAGTTGGCACTTTAAATCCAGGTCTATGATCCATTTTGAGTTAATTTTTTGTGAAAGGCAGGAGCTCTGTATCTAGAATCATTTTTTAAAAAATATATGGAGGCCTAATTGTTCTCACAACACCATTTGTTGAAGAAACTACCTTTGTCTATTACGCTGCCTTTGTTGCCTTGTTAAAGATCCATTGACTATACTTATGCAGACCTGTTTCTGTTCTTTTCCACTGATCTATTTGTCTATTCTTTTGTCAATAATAACACAGTGTCTTGATTCATAGTAAGTTTTGAAGTTGGGCAGTATCAGCCCTCCTCCAAAATTGTCCTTCTCCTTCAACATTGTGTTTACTATTTGGGATCTTTTGCTTCTCCATATAAACTTTAGAATCAGTTTGTCAATTATGACAAAGTAACTTGCTGGGATTTTATTTAGGACTGCAATAGATTTATAGATCAAATTGTGAAACACTGACTTTTCATCAATATAGTCTTTCTATCCATGAACAAAGAATTTCTCTCCATTAATTTAGTTCTTTGATTTTATTCTTCAGAGTTTTGCAGTTTTCCTCCTATAGATTTTGTATGTATTTTCTTAGATTTATACCTAAGTATTTAATTTTTCTGAGATGCTAGTATAAATAAGATCACATTTTTAACTTTAAATTTCATTGTCCATTCCTGGCATATAGGAAAGCAATTGACTTTTGTATATTAACCTTTTATTCTATAACCTTTCTATAATTCCTTATTAGTTCTACAAGGCTTTTTTGTCTATTTTTTCAGATTTCTACATAGACTATTGATTATGCCATCTTCAAACAAAATAGTTTTACATCCTTCTTATCAATCTGTACAACTTTTATTTTTTCTTGCTTTATTGTGCCATCAAGGATTTCCACTGTTGAAAAGGAGTGTTGAGAGGGAACATCCTTGCTTCACACCTGGTCATAGTGGGAAACCTTTGGTTTTTGCTCTTCATTGTTATATCAGCTGTAAGTATTTTATAGATGTTTTTGTCAAGTTGAGAAAATTACCCTCTATTCCCATTTTACTAAGAACATTTTATCTAGTCCTTCTTGTCTGAGTTCAGTAGATTGTGTCTTTCAAGAAATCAGTTCGTTTCACCTAAGTTATCAAGTCTGTGGGCATAAAGTTGTTTATGATGTCCTTTTATTATTCTTTTTAGTGTCCATGGAATGTGTCATGATAGCCTCATTGTCATTCATGATATTGATTTTCTATTTTCAATTTCATTGTTTTCTGTTCTAATTGTTATTTCTTTTCTTCTGTTTCCTTTGGGTTTTATTTGCTCTTCATTTTCCAGCTCCCTAGTGAGAATTTTAGATCTTTTTTCTTTTCTAATATATGTATATAATGTTATGAATTTCCCTTTAAGGATTCTTTTTGCTTCATTCCACAAATTTTGATAATTTGTGTATCTATTTTCATTTAGTTCAAAATATTTTTTATTTCTTTTGAGATTTCCTCTTTGACCTGTTTGTTATTTGGAAGTGTGTTGTTTAACTCCTGTATGTTTTAGAATTTTCCAGTTATGTTTCTGTTGTTGATTTCTAGTTTAATTCCATTGTGATCTGACAGCAAGCAATGTGTGATTTCTATACTCTAAAAAATTTTTAAGATGTGTTTAACAAATGAGAATGTGGCCCATCCCTGTGAGCTTGAGAAGAATGTGTATTCCACCATTATTAGATGAGGAGCCTCTGGTGTCAATTATATCCAGGGGATTGACGGTGTTGCTGAGTTCACCCAAGTTCTTAATGATTTTCTGCCTATTGGATCTGTCCGCTTCTGATAGAGTGTTGCAGTCTCCAACTATGGCAGTAGAATTACCCATTCTCCTTGAAATTCTATCAGTTTTTGCTTTATGCAGTTTGATGATCTGTTGTTAGGTGCACACACATTAAAGATTGTTTTGTCTTCTTGGATAATTGACCCTTTTAATACTGGAGAAAGGGAAAAGGAAAGAGAGAGGGATATAGAAACAGTTAAATAGAAATAGAGGTAAGGGAGAGAAGAGGAGGAGAGAGGAGAGGGGGTGGTGGGGAGAGACTAGTCTAGAATTAGGACCTTGGGGGTTTGGAAGTTATTGGTAATCCCCAGATCTAAACCACAGTTTTTTAACCTTAGCTGCATTCTGGAATCACCATGACATGTTACAAATAGTGATGCCTGGGCTCCATCCCCAGAAATTCTGAGTTATTTGGTCTGGAGTAAATTTTGTAAAAACTATTTAGTTTATTCTAATATGCAGCAAAGATGAGAACCAATGAACTGAAGCAGCGTTTCTCTAACTTAAATGTGCATGCAATTCACCTTAAAAAAAATGCGGGTACGGAGTGGAGCCTGAGATTCTGAATCCCTAAGGAGCTTCTAGCTCCTATCATGCTCCTGACAAAGCTTTCTTTAAGCAACTGACTAACATTGCTAATCACTGGTTTGGAGTGCGGGGTCCTGGGAGGAAATGGGTGGCACTGATGATAGGGTCCAAATGTCCGGTTTCCTGGGCAGCCTACCCTGGCTGCCGGAGGCATTTTTCTTTTCTGTCTGAACTGCTCTGGCTTCTCTCCCTGGTTCTCTAGGAACAGTGACCACATTCTGCCTTTAAGATGGGTATTTGGGGCTTTATTCAACCTCTTGAAAGCCTGTAACTTCTGAGAGCAGTATAGTATTTTTAAAAAAATCACAAAAGGTTTTTCCCTAGGCAGTGTCCGCAAGAGAGTTCATTGAAAATAAAGATTTGCATTTTGATTTAACCACTTTAGGTAGCATTTTACACATATGGTAAGGAAGTATCTTTAATTTCATTTAACTGGGGTTTTTCAAAATTATTTGAATATAAAATACTTTTGATATTTTGTTTTTATACAGAAAATTTAAAAAAATTATTGTTGTTCAAGTAGCGTTGTCTGCATTTACCCTGCCACCACTCCTCCCCACTCCCACCATCCCCACCTCCGCCTCCTTTGTTTTTTGTCCATGTGTCCTTCACACTTGTTCCTGAAAACCTTTCCCACTTCCCGTCCATTATCCCCTCCCACCTCCCCTCTGGTTACTGTCAGATTGTTCTTAATTTCAATGTCTCTGGTTATATTTTGCTTTCTTTTTTGTTCTGTTGATTAGGTTCCACTTAAAGTTGAGATCATATGGTGTTTGTCTTTCACCACCTGGCTTATTTCACTTAGCATAATGCTCTCCAGTTCCATCCATGCTGTCATAAAGGGTAGGAGCTCCTTCTTTCTCTCTGCTGTGTAGCATTCCATTGTGTAAATGTACCATAGTTTTTTGATCCATTCATTTACTGATGGGCACTTAGGTTGCTTCTAGAAATTTTTGTGGGGAGGAAATTCTAGTGTAGAAAAGAGAAGGGGCTTATGGAGTAAGATCTGGTTACAAATACATGAAAAAATAATACCAAAATTCATAAGGTTATTGTGAAGGATTAAGCCAAATGAGGTAATAAATAATAAATAGAATATGTATGAACAAAGTAAGTGACACCATTTGTGTAATGTATCTATTATAATGCCTGATGCTGTGGGCTCCTCTCTTTTTAGTCTTTGTCTTATCAGAAGCACCTAGAACAAGCATCGTGTTATACACAGATGCACATCAAAATTTCCATGAGCCATGATCCTAGCTGTATTTCTTTTCTCAAAATAGTTTTAAAAAATTCCACAGTTCATAGGTGGGTGTCAGAATTAAATGTCACCTAAGCTGACATCTTCCTTTGCATGTCCTCTATTACTAATGGTTATAGAATAAGAAGAAACTATGAAGACACCCTCCCTTTGAAATTCAGCACTTGATATCCATGTATTGATCAGGTATTTCACTGGACAATAGGTGCGTGCAAAGCCCTCTGGGGGATAAAGGCATCAGTATGCCATGGTCAAAGCATGGGCTGGCTGGGTGCCTCTCGCTGCACGGCTCTCTTCTGTGCTGGCAGCCCGGAGGGCTGGCCAGGCTGTGGACGCCGGCGGTGGTGGGCACCCTTGCTGCGCAGTGGGAGGCTCGGAGCTGCACCAGGTCCTGCCACTCCCACCTTTGCATTCCTGCACATTTTGTCTACACGTCTAGTTTTTGAACTTCCTTGAACTCTTAGAGAAGAGCACAATTCCTATCTCTCTGTCCATTCTTTATATCTTGCTCCTTGGTAAACACAGTAGGGATTTTTCTTACATACACAAGAACCACAAGGAGTCTGATGGGACTTAGATTAAGAGAAAAGTATGTTCAGGTCTATGTGGAAAAAATACATAAGGAATAAAACTAGCGATGTCGTTGTTGACAGCACATAGAGTTCGTCTCCCAGCACTGCCTCTTGCATCCCCCCTGCCTGGTTGCTATTCAGTCTAAATCCAGCTCTTACTGAAGGACACTGGTTCCAGTGGGAAGATGACCAGGAATGAAGACCGAAAAGAAAGTTCTCCACTTTCTTCCAAGTTGTTGTTTAACGTAGCTTTTCTTTCCCCGTTCAGCAGATTCTCTGGGGGACTCTTAGATTGCTTGCTATACAAAATATAAGCCAGGATTATAGGTAGGAAGGAACGGGGCATTTTTAAAATATAGACTTCTGCAACTCTTAAGAATTTCTTTTTCTTCTTCTTTTTCAAATCCAGTGTCTCTACTTACACTTTTAAGACAATGATTCTCACATGAGGCTGTATAATACAAACACTGGGGAGACCAGGCCCACGTTCGTTGAATTTATTTGTAAGTTTTCTGGCTTCCTCTAAAATACAGCTCAGGGTGAGAACCGCTGTCTGAGAGGGACCCCGCTGCGTAGTTCGCATTCATTATTGTTAAGTGATTTATCGAAAAGCTGGGGGCTTGAAAGACTTCTAGCATACAAGTTGTCTCTCTCCAACAGGGAGAACTTATTTCTACAGGAAGAGCATTGTTGAAATCATCAGGCTCGGAGGTTCTCATCCTGACCCTTGATCCTCAGCAACAAACTACTAAATGTGTCAAGCAGCATGCTCTTCTTTTGTGTCGGGAAAGAAACGAACCCCAACCCTGCCTTGGGCCTGGTGACTCAACAAAGTAGCTCTTGGCATTCTATTTAAAATCTCTGGACGAACCTCCCACAAGTCTCTGAGCAGTTACAGAATCAAACGGGGCTGTGGTGTTTGCACAGATACCCTTTGGAACTTTGTGTTTTAATATAAAGGGCAATGGATTTAGCTAGGGAATTACATTCACTGACATCTCAGCTTTATTTCCAGTATCTTGCATGAGCCTGTGGTTTCCAAAACGGGGAAAGGATTTTCTTATTCTTCCTCTAACTTTGGCAATGGAGGTGAAGTTTATTTTTAATATTCAGCAGTGATTCAGGGCTCTTTCTAGACTGCAGCTTAAGGAGAATCAGCTTGGAAATATTTTTTTCTTTGTTTGTTTTAAATATACAGAGATGGTATTTCTAAAGCTTTTGTTAAACATTTTGGAGATAAAAATTAAAACCTCTCTCATGTTTGTGTTTTTTTTTTTTTTTTGTAAAGATGAGGAATATAGATACTCATGGCTTGAAGTGAAACTGCTTTCTACATTCTACATAATGTTCTGCAGTCTCATAATTTTAATGTACACAAGGACCAGAGAAAATTAAAGCTTGTCCTTCTTTTTACCTGCCTATGCCAACAAAAATGTTAAACAGCAAAGTGACAACCAGGGCAAACGAAATCTTTCATGTGTGCCTGTTTTCCCTTTAGCTTAGCTTTTATTTTTAGGCCAATTTAGAGTGGTTGGATAGTAAAGGGAAAGTGGATAATATTTACAGTCTCTTGGGGTTTCACACCCCAGATACAAAGGTTTAAACTGGGGGTCGGGGTTGGAAAGGAGTGGTGCGATCAGCAGTCTTTCTGAAGGTAGAGCAGATGGAGACATAACAGCATTTGACTAGCGGACCAGTATTTTACTACCTGTTAGAATGCGTAGGAATTGCCTGGAAATCAATGCAGCAGGGATTTTCAAAAGAGTGCCTATAAATAATGCTTTAAATTATGTCTTCCTGGTATCTTGGCAACCTCACATCAGCCTACAGGTTCGCTGGGCACTGAGAATGTGGGTCAGTGGTCAGAGCCCCTCCTGACTCCCATCTCTCTGGGCCTCAAGCCCTGCTCGGCTGAGGCTCCCTTTTGCCTGGGAGGCTGCACCCACGCTCTCCATTAAAGGGTATGCTTTCACAGGGAAATAAAATGTATCTAATCAAGTCATAAATGCTACCTATTTCTCTAGGGGAAATAGAGTGTATTCTATCACATCAGATATTACCAGCCTGAAGAAGCACAAACTGCTCATCTCTCCTAGAAAAGGATTTCATTCCAGCCCCGGGGTTCCAATAATAATCCTGCGGTCGGTTGAATTCCCACTCCCCAATCTCATCTCGTTTAACTAGTTATTTAACAAGGTAGGCACTAAGAAGTGTATTTGCATTTGATTAAAAATTATAAGAAAATTAGGAACATGAATGGTTTTCATTGAAAAGTGCCCCTCCCATGCATGACCACTACCTATGGTAACTTAAATATCTCATTATGGAAGAGTGAAGGTTATTTTAAGTCATGTCCAGTGACTTGGGGTGGCAGATCCTTCCCTGAAGAGCTGGTGGCGCTCTTCCTCATCAGAGTAGGTTTTGATAAAAGGATCGCCACAAAAATCTGTGCAAAGAATTCCTGCCATGAGCTAGGCTACGTGGCTACATAGAAGCAGATCACGCATGGTAGTAAAAACTTGAAAAAGGAAAAGAACCAACAGAATCTGCACTCGCAGTTACTCCGTTTACTGGGAGCAGTCCAGGGGGTAAAGCAGGCTTAGAGGTTAGCGTGATTTGGTGTTCACTTGGGTAAGCCCTGGATTCTGGCCATCCTGTTCATTTTGTCATCATCACTTAGGAGTCGTGGACCCTACTATATCTAAGCTCCACTTTTCTCATCTGTAGATTGAGGATAATAGCTCTGGCAGAGGCAAGGAAATGTGTTCACCGTTGTCTTCCTCAGGCATTAGGATGACTACATTCCCCAGCCTCCACTGTAGTTAGATTTCAGGGCACCCAGCACTAGCTCTGGAGCCACGGAGTGTGGGGAGACGGAAGACACCCGCTTTCTGTCTGGCTCTTACAAACGTCGGGCACAAACCTCCAGTCCCACATTTTGCCCACTGCAGTGGCTCAGAGACCTCATGTTCCACTAGGGTTGCCCCCAGGAGGAGGGATGGTGTTTCAACCTGTATGTGATTTTATGGGGCATGGAATAAATGATATTTTAGTAAGGCACTGAAGTTGTAGTTCAGGCTTTCACCCTCCTCGTATCCTATCCTTTCTCCTTCCTCCCTTCCTTGTCCTCCTCTCCCTTTTTCTCTCCTCCTCCCTCCCTTATTCTTTCTTCCTTCCTTCTGTCCCTTCCTCCCTTCCTCCTTTCCTTCATTTCTCCTTCCTTTCCTCTGACCCTGCCTCCTATTTTTCCTCTTCTTCCTTCCTTCCTTCCCTCCTTCCTTCCTTCCTTCCTTCCTTCCTTCCTTCCTTCCTTCCTTCCTTCCTTCTTTCCTTCCTAATATATAGCACATAGTATATCCTGATCAGTGCACACTTTATACAGTATATAGACTAAACTACTTCAAGAGTATAATGCTAGGGACATAGAGACACATAAATCTTTTAACATATTTGTTATCATTTCATATGTTCCAAACTCATTGTTTTAGGCTTAAAAATGCTGAGGCTTAAAGAATCACTTGATTTATCTTCAACTAAACGGCTAATTTGGGGTATGGCTGAAAATTTTCAACCAAGACTTCTTTCAAATATATCAGGATCTCCTCCTAAAGTAGATGTACTTGTCAGAGAAACATTTAGGTACATTGAAGCTGTTGAGTTTAGTCTTAATAATGAGAGCTGAATTTATTTAAAGAATGTAGTTAATATGTTGAAACTTTAGAGATAACCAAACAACGTTGATCTCAATGTTATAATTGGTAAGTGATGCTAATTAGGAATTTAGACGACTATCTACATCCACTTGTGAATTTTTCACATTTTTGAGGTGAGGTTTCATTCCTTTTCTAACATTTTTTTAACTCTAAATTCTTTTAGTAAATATTCTGGAAGTAATATTGACCTCTTTTATACAAAAGTGATTCTTTGAGAAATTCCCAGTAAACATGCTGCTTTGAATAGCATGCTATTTATTAAACTGTAGAGCCGTAGAATACAATCATTACCATAAATATTTTTTACTCCAAGTACTTTTCTAAGACCTTTATAAATTACTACAAGTAATCAGTGATTTGTGAGTTATAATTTTTCTCCTTGTAGCTTTCCATTGTGAGTCAGTATATGGCAGTGACTGTGTTTGTGGAATTGGGCAACTTCCCCAACCCCCTGGCATCCAGAGCCCTTTGGGACATAGCTCATCCCCGCCTCCCAAGTGGCAGTGTGAAACTTTCATTGTTTTGCTATTCAAACTAAATGTGCTTATGTGTCAAGAGCTTGCAGACTGGTTTCAGTGCAGCATCTTCAACATGGCATTCAGCGTAATTTTCAGCACAGTGTGGCGGTTCAGAGGAGGGTGGGCTTTGGGTCTCAGGGAGTGTGCCGACTGCTCTGTACCCCACCCCCCAGCTCTGAGATCATAGGTAAGCTATTTCATTCATTTTAGCCTTGGTTTTCCCATTCATAAAATGAGAATAAGTCTTAGCTCAAAGGATGTTACAAAGCTAAATGTGATGTAAAATGCATATTGTTTTCCAGTGGATAAACAATCATCATCATCATCAAATAACTGATAACATAATCTTAGAAGCCAGCTCAAAGAAATCTATATAACAAACTTTGGTGTGAAATAATTCCTCATACTATCTAGGAGTCAAAAAATTATAAATAATGTAAGTGTCTAACAATATGGGAGTAGTTAAGTAAATTACAAAATACCCACAAAATAAAGTTTGTGGAGTATTTCTGCTAATGCCAGTAACAAATGCTTTTAACGTGTTTAGCTTGTGAATACTAAGAAGCTCACTTTGATGCTTTACCTTAAGCCCCAACATGAAACATGGCAAATACCATGGCATTGCCCAATTCTGCTGAGTCTTTGAAGACAGAACATCGCCTTTTGTACAGTTTGCACAGCCTGCACCTTCCACTTCCTCTCTTTCAGCTTCTGTTTGGGCTGTCACCTGCTGTTACTTTATTTGTCCCTGTGGACGAGACCTGTTCTCTCCACAGCCACCTGTCCATGTCTCTTCCTACCTTGGACTGCCCACATGGTGACATTGACCCACCCTTGACCTCTCGCATCCTTTGAGGCTCTTTCTCCTGCTGTTGCTAAGAGCACAGTACCACCTGCTCCTCGCCTCTGTTTTGATGTCACCTGCATCTTTTCACTGCCCTGCTATAGGCCAACCTTCTGCTCAGCTGTTCCAGAGCAGGAGTTCTGACCCTCGTGATCTACAGGGCTTATCTTTTCTGCTGGCTTACAAGGCTATCCCTGCCCTTTCTTATTGCTTATTCTAAATCTTATATGTGGGGGTGGGGGAGTGGAGGCCAGGAGACTCAGTGCACCTTTGCTTTGCCTCCTCCAGCTCCTTGTTTTCATATCCTTATCTGTGCTGTGACACACACACACACACACACACACATTATTATCTATCTATCAGCAGCATATAATGTCTATAGGAGATACTGTTGGTGCCCAGTTCCCTCCTGACACCTCCCTGACACTGCCCAGCTCTCAGGTTTCCAGCTGCCAGCATCTGCAGCTCTTTGCCTGAAGGCTTTCTTTGGAGATAGGAGCCTGCCTTTGGGAAACACTGGAAATAATTGGAATTGACATGCACCTCCCTGCCCAGCAGCCCTCCACCATGGCAGCTATTGGTGACCAAATGCTCCCAATGCCCTTGCCCTTTGGGGCGAGGGGGCACTTATGAAGCACGTTCTCCACTGACCCTAGAAGGACTGAGTTCCCCCAGGGAGATTTGTGTAGTGGCTGAGTATCACTTGCTGCCTCTTTCCCCACTGTCCTGTCGGTGCTCCGCGATCATTTCCCAATACACGAGTTGCACTCAGGGTATCGGGAAATACCCTCCTCTCAGGGTCTGTTTCTGGGGAAACCCAACCTAAGAAAATAGTCTCAGTCACATCCATTTCCTTCCATTTATATGAAAATGGCTTAAGGCTTGGATCTGACTCTGAGCGAAGTGTGCACTCAAAATCTAGCAAGACTGCTAATAAAATTAACGTAATCTTAGGCAGCCATACTAGAATCATGGGTAATGAGAGTCAAAGCATTTGTGCGGTATTATGTCTAGTTCCAGATGCAACATTGTTAAAGGAAATTCAAAAATTGGAATGTGACCCTGGTCATATTCCAGGGTGTGGGAACCCAATAACAAAGACAACAGTTAAAGAAAGTGAAGCTGTCTGTCGGGGAGGATGAACCACTAGCGACATAATCACCGTGTTCAAGTGGCTGAGGGGAAGTCCTGCACATGGTGGACTCAGTTTGCTCAGTATTTTTCTAGAGGACAGAACTATGGACACCAGTTAGTAAAAGGCAAATTTCGGTTCTGGAAAATGAAGAATTTTCTAACTATTAGAGCTCCATTTCAAACGCAAAATCCTGGCCTCTGGATATTCTTAAGCAGAGTGCAAAACTCACCTCAATCCATCCCACCCCTGAAAATGAACCAGGTCACACTTGTAAACCTCTGTAGTTGTCACCGAAAGCTTGTTTGGGACACTTTGAGCTTGGAATTCCATCAGACTACCTCCCTGCCGTGTGCTTTGCTGGTCCCGCCCCTCAGTGTCCAGGCCCTCGGATGCCTCCGTCCTGGATTTCTGCCTTATTAGTTCTGTCCTCTCACCAGCCTTATCAGTTCTTAACGATGTCATTTTGGACTTGCTCTCCCGGTGTCCAGGACAACCTGCTCTCTGTCATTGCAGAACTGCAGTTGATGGACATTGTAACTCTTGGCCCCGCTGCCCTACCCACTAAGGGGCGGCTTCTCACCTGACCCCTGCCTGACACAGGAAGAGAAACAAGAGCAATGGGAATAGAATCTCTAATGGGGTGAGAACATATTTCAAGTGGCTTCTAAATATACTCCCAACTCTATGATTCTGTGATGGTTTTCCTTTTCAGCCTTGGGTATCCTTTCCTGTTTCATTTCGCTTGCTTAGTAATTTATAAATGTTGCTTCTTAAGCTACCCTGGGAAAATTAAACTTTTTTTTTTGGTTTAATGGTGTTATTACTTCAACTTCCTAATGAGGCTCCATGTCCTCCCAAGACTTGGTGACTGGTTTTGCCTTTCACTTTGCCTGAAGGTATGCACGTCTATGCAGAAGGAACACCCCAGCCTCTGCTTTCCCCAAGGGTGACTTATGTGTCTCCATCTTAATCAGAGCTCCTCTTTAGCACTTGTCTCACCTGGAGTTCACCTGCAGAGGACGCTGCTTCCTTTGCTCACTCCTGCCTTCCCAAACCTCAGGCTGGGCTCAGTGGGCACTGAATATTGCCGCCCGCTTCTGCAGGCACTCAGACCTGCTGAGCAGTGGGACAGCTCTCTCTGAAGTCGGAAGGAAAACTTGCTTTTCATGAAGGAAGCCTGTGTTTTTCCGGTTGGCAGAGTTGGGATTAGTGGAAATTTAGAGCCTCGGACCCTCTAAGTATCTTGAAATAAATCTTTGTAGAAGTGATTGGAGACGCACTAGATGGGGTTACACACTCATTTCTTTTCTCAACAAACACTTACTGAGTAACTGTTTCGTTTTGAAAGTTCAGAAATTAGAAAGAAAACTGGATACCAAGCTAACAGAAGCTTACAGTCCACTGAGAGAAAGAGACATAAAGTGTAATGATGTCAGGGATGAGAATAAATGCTGTGGGAACACAAAAGGAAGTGCTGTCATAACAGATACTAACTCCTGTATGCCATCCTGGGCTCTGACGAGGAAGATCAGTTCACAGGCTCTGTACCGGCTTGGGCTGGGGAAGAATCCCTGCTGGGCCCCGTACTGGCTGGAAGACTCTGGGCAAGTCATATCAGTTCTCTAAAGCAGCCGCGTGGCAGTAGTGCTGGGGAGATTAAATGAGAATGAGTGTAAAGTGCTCAGCAAAATGCCTGACACAAAGTAGGCCACACAATCTCGTTTTGCCTCTCTTTGGTTTCCTCTCAGGGTGTTCTCTGCAAAAATTGCTATTTGTGGTATCTGAATCCTAAATCCAGTCTCTCCAAATATCTTCCTTACGATGGAAACTTCTGGACCCTCCAAGGGGAGGCCTTTGTGACCTAGCAAGATATACAGTGTACCTTTGGACTACACACCTGAAATACTTACATTTTTCTTCCACTTCTCCTCCTCCTCCTTCTCCTTCATCTTCTCCATCTTCTCCTTCTTCTTGTTTTTTATTTGCTCTCATATGACCTTTCCTCCTGAAACACCAAACTCCTGTTTCATGATCTTTGAGGCTGTTTTCCAGCTGCTGTTCTGAAGAAGGCCTGTTGGCTCAGCCCTTTATCCTGGTCATTCTTTCTGCACAGAGCTCGCTCCACCCAAACACATCATGGCCTCAGGAATTTGGCTCGTGTACCACCACGTGCCCCCTTTGAATGACACTTGGTCGGTGTCTTACTGTGCAGGCATTTTACGGTTAAAGATGTGAACAGAAGCTCCCTTGTTTTGAGGACCAGAGAAGTCTCCATTAAAATGTAGAGGAATAGAATTGGGGGTGAGCAAGGACGTGACAGAGTATGACACCAGCCCCCCTAGAGTGTGAGCCAAGGAGAGAAAAGCCTTGCAGGGCACAAATGAAACAAAGATGGGGGCTTCTAGATGCTTCTGAGTCTAGAGTTCTGCTGAAGATCCAGGAGTTTGTCATGCCTCACCCATTCCCAAAGAAGTGTCTTCTGTGGTGTTGGAAATTTAGGCTTTGGATTTCCTTTTTAATTATTAGAACTTAAGTTACCACCTTACTCACAATCAAACTACACTATACTTTGTCACCTACCTTGTGTGTAGATTTTGTGCGATTCTTTCCACCTTTCACCTAGAAGACAGGTTCTGAGCAAAATCAAAGCATTGGGATTCTTTTTTATACCAGTCTCTTACTGTAACTTTTACAGACTACAGACGAGGAACATACACAATTAATAAATAGAAAATATTTATTATACAGCATTGTCAAGATTATTTGACAAAAGGCAGTAACAAGCCAAACAAAAACACATTTACAAGAAGCTGAACAACTTGTACAAGCACATACATTAAGGGAAAGAGATTCTGCCCTTTTGGTGTCAGGTCTGAATGTGTCCATTTCCAATTTTGAACATTTATGATAGAAGACCTAATATTCTATTATATTCAGGAAAACTTTTAATCATGATTCAGAGCAGTAATCTGATCACTGTTGAATGTGTTCACCAAATGTCTTGCAAAACTCAGAACAAAGTGACAATTTATATTATTTGAATAGTAGAAGCAGTACTTAAAAAAACTGAATGCACAAGTCCTGTCACACTAAGGATGCATGTGAGTCTCATTAAGATAAAATGCCACATTTCACTAACATTAGAGAGTACGCTTTCCCTGGCTGGTGGGCCAGTCAGCAGGCCACCCGGGAAGCAGAGGAGCTGTCATTTTTCTCATTCTGTTTCATTACAATGAAAATCTGGAGCTGTTTTTCCATGTTTCAATCATGGAACTGAAATCCAGTTTTCAATCATGAAGTCTTTCTACCAAAGATGTTATAAAATAATTTTTTAGAAGAAAGGCCGTCCATTCTTGAAGTGGAACTGACTAAACTTGGCAGTAGAATATGGGGAAGACAGGAGAAGCCTGAGCCTCGAACACTGTAGTGGATGTTAAATTCTGAGCAAGTGATGCAGTGTGTATTTAACAATTCTCACATGAGCCTGGGCTGAGAAATCAGCAGCTTCGACATGAAGAAATCATATTAAAATATGACTGCACATAAGGCGTAAACAGAAATATTTAAGGGGGAAAGATTCATTCTATAAATAATAGAAATCAAAACAGCAAGATAAAGCTCTTTATTGGGGCAAAAAGGGGAAGGCAAAAATGAAAATTGAATTGTACATGCGTGGATATTACACGCAGCAAATAACAAAAATGTAAAGGAAAGTTATGACAATAGGAATATATGAATAAGAATGCATTGAAATAAAAATTAAAAGAAAGCAAAAAGTGATGAATAAATAATTTAAAAATTATGATCAGTCTTAGAAGTTACTATATGCTTTAAGCACATAAAGCTCAAGTAGCTGTGGAAAATCTTTTTAAAAAACTCTAAAATATCCTGGAATAATCTAAATACTGTCATTTCAATCATATGTTTTAATAATGACATGTGCAAGTTTATAAAACATACCTTTTTATTATTACCCACAATTCTTGTAAACTTTCAATAATAACAAATTTTCAAACCACTTCATTAATAACGTATTTCCACATCATAAAATATCTGAAAAATAAGTTTCCTCTTAGAAGAGGAAGGACTGTCTGAGTAGCATATGAAAAACATTGGACCACAGCACTCAAACCATCAAAGAGTTCCTGCAGATATTGGCGACGATGGTATATAAAACATTATTGGAACATAAAAATACCTATGTTGTATCTGAAAGACACTCTTCTAGTTGCAGGTAGATAGGCATTACATTGCACAAATTTTATTATCACATGTATACGAGGACACAAGAACACATTCACTTTATAGTTACAGGGACTTCTGTGACAATATGGAAGAATTCTTTGTCATTAAACATTTAATTCGCCAGTATTAGTTGTTATGAGTACACCATTAAATTCAAAGATGGATTTGTTTCTTTAGTACATAGGAGAAACATTGGCACCAAATACACATACTGCATCTTAGAAGTTCAACTGATAAGTATTATTTGCTACAGTAAATGGAAGGTAACAATTTCTCCACATGGTTTGTCCTCTGTAACTGAAGGGCCAAGGAGAGCCCCTTGGCACCAACGCAAGTTAATCCACAAAAGATCTTCAGCCTCTCTGAAACAGTCTCTTGCTCTGTCCTTTCCCCCAGATCATCAATAAGCGAGGTTCAAATATGGGAAGGTGATGGTGTTGATTTTGTTTAAAGCCCCATGCTGATGTACTTATTGCCTTGCTTCTCGTTGAATCCTTTTCTAGCACTCCAGGTGCAGCACTTTCCGGTGATAATTTTGCGTGTATTTCTGTTTTCCTAAACAGAGGGAAATCACGGAGCAGCAGGGCAGCCGTGCACCCTTCTCAAAGTCTGACAGCAGGGCGCCAGGGCGCCAGGTGCAGTGGGTGACCAGGGACGCCCCGTTCTGGGCCAGTTTTGGAGTCTCCAGAAGACCAGGGGTCTGCGGTCCCATCACGGGTTGTCTGGGAGGTTCCCTGCTGGCCCCTCCTTCACCCACCTGCTCTGCCTGGCTCCACCGGCAGTACCAGAAATACCACGAGGTGAACTCACGATTACACTGGACCGTCCTCCAGTGCTGCCCTCTTCCAAAGCGGCCGAGTGCATGTGGGCATGCATGTCTATGCACAATTGTCCAAACCAGGGAGATGGTTGCTGTCGATTTGATTTTATTGATTTACTTTTGTGATAAAAGTTACATACTACATGGGATTGTGCTTTGTCAGAATTCCCTTTCTTCCCAGAAAAGGCTTTGAATAATTCAAGAATGCGAATCCTCAACTGGATGACTTGTGGGTCTCCCTTGCGGCGGCGGCGGCAGCCTTCTCTCTCCCCTTCCGACCGCGCCCCCTGCTCCCAGGCTTCCCCCCACTTTCCGCACCTCCCCGGAGGCGCCGGTGCTCGCCCACTTCTTCTGCTTTTCCATGTGGACACCTCCTGCCCTACAGGGTGGAGGAGCTTTGCTTGTAGTCCCTCAGAATGACCGAGGCGTAGGTCACGTTGGGAGGGGTGCACAGCACCGACTCGGACACCGGGGAGCTGGGCACCGAGCTGCCCGAGGCCACGGAATCGCGGAAAGGCGAGGGAGGCGTCAGGGCGGGCGAATCCTCTGGGGTGGGTTTGCTGGCCGCCGCCGGGCGGTCCTCCTCCTCCTCTTCCAGTTCGTCTTCCTCCGTGTTCCCTTCCCGCTCGTACAAGTACTCCTGCAGGAGCTTAAACCTCTCGCTGTCGTCCTCGTCCTCGTCCTCGTCCTCCCCCACGGGGGAGGCGGGCTCGTCCCCAAAGGTGCTCAGCTGCAGCGGGAGCATTTGCAGGTGCTGCGGGGGCGCTGGGGGCGGGTACAGGGACCGCACCCCGTTCCCCGGACCCCCAGGGATGGCGAGCACAGCGTTGAAATCCGGGATTCCGGTGCTGAAATTGTTGACCACTCCCTGGAGCTGGTCCATGAAGGATTTCTGCGGCAGCTGCTGCTGCGGCTGCATCTGCTGCGGCTGTGGCTGCTGCGGCTGCGGCTGCGGCTGCTGAGGCTGTGCTTGCTGGAGGAAAGGGGGCAAGCCCTTGGGGATGGCCGGGTCGGCCAGAAACAGGGGGGTCTCCTCTGCTGTCAGGTGGGGCAGCAGAGGCGGGCTGCTGGCCGTCGGCACGTGTCGGTGCACCAGCATAGAAGGACTGCCGGGAGGGCTGAAGCCCACCGGCCGGGTGTCCTCCTCCTCCACGTTGTAAAGGGTCTTGGTGCTGGTATCTGAAAAGGTCAGGCTCTTGCCAGAGCCTTGGTGGCTTTTAGTGAGGGGCTTGATGACGGCCGTTTGGTTGCAGGCCGTCTCATTGGTCTTCACGTGCACAGAGAGGCGGTGCCACATGTGCTGTCCCTTGGGCACCTGTCTTCCACCTGGTTCAGACCATGACACAGACTTGCCATTAGAACTACGGATAAAATAGAAATGGATTTATTTGAAGATGTATCATGCGCATGGGAGAGAATACAAAGACATAATCATTTCTGCAAACTCAGCGCAATGCAATGTGACTTGCCCCTCCACCCGCTTCCACACCCCCAAACTCCCCTTATGACGGATGAAATGTTAAAAGCCACAGTGGCCACCATTTGCTTCTGAAACTGCAGTTAGTGCTTCCATCTGCCCAAAAACAAGGCAGGAAATTTTGACCCTGAGAAAAATTATAGGGGAGAAATGCTCGCCTGTTGTAGAAGCAGCTTTTTTTCCCCTTTTAGGTGTAAGTTTGCACACAGTTGTTACACAATCTCTCTCACACACAAACATACACATATGCATTGTAAGGCAATGATAGAATTATGGCTCATTGCAAGACTTTGAAAGATTCCGAAACTGATGGAAGAGACAAATGAATAAAAACTTAGTTACACATGAATAACAGAACACAGTGAGCACAGATCTTGCCTCCCTTCTTTCTTAGTCCCTGGAACAAATTAAAACCCACAAGTAAAGCTACTCTCGTGGTCCCTCGGACTGTAACACACACGCTCTCAGTTGCCCATGCCAACATGCAGGCATTTCCTGTTACCAGAGCGGCAGGCTCACACACATGACACCTGTACACAAGAGGAAAGAGCAGATGGCAGAAAACCCCAGACTCCATTTGAGTGTTTCGTAACTTTTGATTTTCTTTTTATTTCCAAGCATTGCTCCTGACACATGCAATGGATCATCACTCACATAAGGCCCAGATTCAGAGCGGCTGGTGTGAGATTTTCACACTGGGGACTTTTAAGCAAGTGTGCTGGAAAAGAGATAGAACTGAGATGCCCAGGAAAATACAGATGCCCGAATTCTGCTTAGTCCTCTGGCGTGGTTTGATACAAATGAGACAAAATTAACAAGTTCTGTGCGCATGTTGTAATAGCTCTGGGTTTACTTTTGGATGCTTAGCTTATTCTTTGCATAAGTGTTTAGCAGATGGTGGTACCTTACTATAGCATACTATTGACACCAACAGTGTTAACACTTAAATCAGGAAATATTTTCTCTCCTGTGTTTTTAGGAATACTTTTTCTATATTCATGGTAACAAGAAAGTAGCATAATGATAACACATTTGAGGCATTAAAAGGAATAGATAAAATGAATATTTTAGGTGGATGTGTAAAAGATAGATTATTCCATATTACAGTCTTTTGTTTGAAAAAAGTAGGAAATGATCTATAGCTACTATAATGGCTTGTTTAATCATTTTGAAAATAGAGGAATGAATATTTAAAAAATTATATGTGAACGTCACATTTATGATGAAGGTAGCATTTCTACATTTTATATTTTATTATTTAAAAAGTGAGTGAGCCACATAAGTATGCATTCTTATAAAAATTCTGATATCTACTATAGAAATTCTGGATATAAAGGTTCTAGAATAGCTATAATAGCTAAAATTTTGATCTCAGTATTTAAGGAAAGGGTACTTTCTCCATACACGTGGTTATCTATGCTGTATTTTTTTCATTGTCTAAGAAAAAGAATCTTATCTCCAAACTATGATATAAAAATCAATGTTTCTCTTAAATATATGTTTAACATATTCCCTGAGACTGTGTAAGTGCTTGTAAATGCAAAATGCTGACTCAGCAACTCCCGTACTACCTTGTTAGAATAGCTGGCTGTCTTCTGAGCTGAGCAATCTGAAGTACGGGATGGCGCTGTTCTTGGCAGGAACAGGTGGCCAAGCAGCCAGCCAAAGACAAGGCCAGAATCCCCAGCTCATCCTCTGAATTGGAAGCTAGGTAAGTTCACCTCCCACTTTCACCTTTCTCAATCCTCGCCACCCCCCACCCCCCATTCTATTCACACTCTGCCTCTCTATATACAGTCAGTATGCATCTTCTGGAAAGCATAAAACTTCACATTTGCCTCTTGTCTTGCTTAAATATGCTTATTTAGTGTTTCATCCAAACTTGATGAGTTGTATTCTTTTTCAATTGCAATAGAAAACTTTTCTCCTTCTCCGAATGCCTGCCTCTCAACACGCACTTAGAAAATCTGTAAGCTAAGAAGGAGCCTTGTGTCTTCATTTAGGTATGTGTGTGTGTGTTATAGAAGAAAAACACTGACTTGAAAAGATACACACACCACTATGTTCATTGCGGCATTACTAGCAATAGCCAAGATAGGAAAGCAACCCAGATGTCTATCGGTAGGTGAATAGATAAAGAAGATGTGGAATATACCCAATGGGATATTATTCAGCAATAAAAAAGTATGAAACCTTGCCATTTGTGACAAGTGAAGGAACCTAGAGGGGTTTCACTAAGATAAATAAGTCGCAAAAAGATAAGTACTGTATGGTCTCATTTATATTGTGGAATCTAAAACAAACAAACCAACAAACAAACCAGAAACAGACACACAGGTATAGAAAACAAGCTGATAGTTGCCAAGTAGGAGGGAGGCGGGAGGATAGGAATAAAAAACTTGCAAAAGAATATAAAGGCTTTGAGGAAAAGAAATAGGGTAAAAACAAACAAACAAACAAACACAAACAAGTCCCTTGAGAGAAGGCTTCAACTCCGACCAGCAAGCTCACCATCCCCGACGAAACATCGCCCGGACCCCCACATGTACCAACGAGAGGCGTCCTGTGTGCCTGGGACTTTATTCACTCACACAGGTTGCTTTCCTCGTTGCTTGAGAGTTCTCCGTGGGCCTCTTTTAACATCATGCATTTCCATGTGCTAAAGGTATCATCAACCATCTTGCAGACAGATATAATCATAATTCAGTTCTGCTTTAACTTGATACCATTTTTATTATTCTGCTGGGAGATTTTCCCTTGTTGGTCAAAATTCCCAGCTTTCTCCCCTTCGGAATTTTGCTCCATATTTGCTGTCAAGTACTGCTTAATTAGGAAGCAGCTCTAATGTCCCAGGGCATTTGTCAGATTAAGAAAATTAGATTAAATCTTTTTCAAGGACAAAGTAAATTGCTTTTAAAATTCAAAGACAGTGGAGAAAATGTGTCATCTTGGAGAAAGGGCAGCATAAAGTATGAACTTTGTCCTTGGATTGGTTATTTCTAACCCATGGTCCATAGACAGCTTGAATTGCCGGTGAATGTACCTGTAGGACCAGAGGCACGGATCCATGGAACAGACGGACAGAGGGGAGGCTGGGTGGGGACTGAAAGAGATTAGCCAAAGAACATATATGCATAGCCCATGGATACAATGGGGTGAAGGCAGGGTGGGGGGGCGGAGCCTAATGGAGGGATGGAAGGGGTCTCGAAGGGGAAAATGGGAGACATCTGTAATAGCGTCAACATAAAAATAAATAAATAAAAACCTTATAAAGAACAGATCTGTGGATCAAAAAAAAGTATTGTTTTTAGCATGAATCAATAGTTTGTTTTTGTAGATTAGGCACTGTTATTTTTAAATGCATGTAAACACTCTTATGATAAAATGTACTGTTAGATACAAGTGTAACTAAATTCTGAGGAGCTTTTTTTGTATTTTGTGTTCAAGTGCGGCCATTAATAAAGGTACAATTAATATCAAAGTTGGGGTGAAGGGTTAATAATCATTTTGGTGTGTAAAGCAATTATCTTATTTGAAAAGGTTGGGAAGCCACTGCTGTGATATCCAGGGGAGAAAATGTATAAAATGCAGGGCAGCAATAAGGAATAAATGCACTATAAAAATAAAATATTACTATGAAATAAGACTTTGATTTGATTTCCAGGTAACTTGGAAGCACCCTGGCCCAGGAGCGCCACCTGCTTGACACAGAGCATCCTATCCTTGTTCTAACTTCAAAGGACAAATATCATGCCTACACTACTCTCATATTTGAATGTTAACTGCAGCAGCATTTGGCGTTAACCACCTTGGGTGGCTTCATATTTTTATTGCTACTCAAGTACATAGAGGAGACCCCAGTTAAGCCTGAGAGGAAGGAGGAGAATTACTTCCTGCTGTGCGCAGTGCTAAGCAGGCCTGGGGCTGCAGTTTCAAGCTCGGGGCTTTACTTCAGTTTCCTTTTCATTAGATAAGTATTACAACCCCCCCAAACAGAAAACACAATATTTACAGCGCTGTAGAGAAGAGTTGGAAGTGGGTGGTGTAAACAGATTAGTGTATCTCTGGCGTTCAGAGTGATACTGTTTCGTTTGTTTCAGTACGTACTAGTTACATCTGCTGAGTACTGCTGCTCTCGGCTCCAGAAAGGTCTAAAACAGGAATAACAGTGGGTGGGTGTTTGCGATCAGAGGAAAGCATCCTGAACAAGCTGCCTGAGGGGGAAGCTCACACAACACCTGTCTCCCTTATGTCCGATGCAAGTCTTTGCCGCTAGGCTTAATAGCTTCCCGGCAGACATAAGGATGGCATCCAGAGAGCCCACAGACAAGGAAAGGCATTGCCATAAGGAGGGTAGCATTTGTTTCCTCTGAAAATGAAAATGGAAATAGAAAATGTTATTGAATCACAGAGTGGAGAGGATGGGTCACTGCGTTAGGAACACAAGCCAAGGCCACAGGCTGCAGCTGCGGCTGGGACAGGAGGGCCTTTGGAGGAAGGGACGGCGCTACCTCAGTGGAGACCTTCCCTCCCATGATCTCACCTCTACCTGTTCAGCCTGCCGGTACCAAAGTGCGGTGTGAGCAGTGCTGCCTAAAGAGTCTCAGGTACAGACAACTGTTTTCCCAGGCAACCTCAAGTTCATCTTCAGTACAGACTACTCCCTTGGATTCCAGTTCACGGATCGAAGGCTTTCCAGAAAACCGTGCAGACTCAGTATGTATTCTCTGGGAGCCCATCAGAAGGTAATTAAAATTTCTCACCTTTTGACTCACCAGTAGTGGTAAGGCAGAGAATCTCTGAATGTGTTATTGAAGACAAATGCTTTTTGACTGCATGGGAACTCGGAGTTTCTGCAGATATTAAACCTTAGACAGCATCGTGTATTTTATTCCTCTCCTCTTTGATTCTAACCTCATCATACGCTGGTCAGAGGCCTACTTGGCCTGCTGAAATTCATCATATTATAGTCTGAATGTACAGTCCTCCTTTAAGAGTTTTTACACCGATCACACTCGACATCCTAAAGCTTTGTGATACAGGATGAAAGACAACACAAAGGAAATCAGTTTGCCTTTATTAAGCCTGTACTTTCTTCAATGAATTAATAAAGAAAAAGACACTCAGAAATGACATTACCTCATCAAAGTCAACAAAGTAGGGGAGGGCCCATAAACTTTGGGCATAGAGTCTACTGTCTTAAGAACACTAACAAATTAATTTTGAACCAAGAGCAGAATTCTGATGGTTACTAAACTTTTTCTAAGCTCATTTTAAACACCCCTTGGGTCAGCATAATCAAGACTACTGGCTGATGAAAGCAATTCTCAGGCCAGAGAGTATCAAAGACAGCATATGGGTACCCAAGCATTGTTGTGCCCGTGGCACACTGAGTGTAGTCATATTCCACCAGGTAGTGTGGATGAGCCCTGATGAAGGAGTGCCAGGTCAAGCAAGGTCATTGCTTCTGTGGTCCACGCTACCAAACCTATAGTTTAAATAGCAATCCATCTGATGCTCTTCAGCTCTACCTGGAGCCAGCACCATTTGCACTGGGAGTACAGGGCGGTCACATTGCTCTGCTGAGATTATTCCTTAGAGGCAGGACGGCTCTGGGCAGACCATAATGGTCCAGGAGGCAGCTTTATTTCCATCCCTAGTCCCTTTGCCTCCCTTGTTTACAAAAGCTGCAAGAACTAAAGGTCGCAGAGAGAGCATATTTTTCTTTTTTAGAAAATTTTTCTTTGCAGGAAAAACTGAGGCTAAAAATAGCCAGTCTTAGTCTGTGGTGCACAGCTTCAAAGCTATCAGAATCTTCCTTACACTGTATAGTCTCCAGAAAGAAAGCTTGCATAGATCCTGGTTTGGAAGTTCTTAGCAGCCAATCTGTTAGCTTTGCTGATTGTCGCATTCTCCTTTGTCACCTACTGAGGATGTATCCACTTTCAGCCTTTGCTTTGAGGCACTCACCTTTCTGTCATGAAATGTTAGGTGACTCTCCTCTCTCTCTGGCCCTGCTGTCACGACAGGACAAGCACATCTATTCTTCCCATCAATCCCTTTTGACAGGCAGCCAGCAGTTGTCACACTCAGAACCTCCTTGCTGTGTCCTTGCCCAGACTCAACCCCCGGCACGAGAAACACTCGATGCTTTTGACTTGGGAGAATTACAGAGAATGCATCCAAGCTGACTGGAGTGGCTTTGAACTACAAATGCAGGAGCCTCCAAACCACCACTTGAAACATACCGACATGGCTACCATATTTTCCCCCTCTAACAGTCAGTATAATTTGATTGAGAACACACTCTCTCTACTTGGGCTTATTAAGGGACTAGCAGAATACAGACTTCCCAATGCACTCCACTGAGTGAAAAGAAGAGACACAGGGGCCCCATTCACCAGCCTCCAAGGCCAGGCTCCGTAGCAAACGTTTGAACAAATTGGGCCTTTCTCCTCTGCAGAGCAATTCAAGCCACAGATGGCTCATCAAGGGGCTCCCTCCTGCTGCAGGAATGTGTACCTTTGACTCTCCCAGGAGTTTGAAGGCTGTAAAGGAACAGCTGAAAATGACCACAGACTCCGTGCACAATGAATTGAATATGGTCTACGTTTTGTTAACTTAAAGAGACACTGTCAAGGTCTAAAGGTCAAAAACTTAGACCACACATGCACCGTTTTTATCAGATAGGGAAGATCTGATAAAAGCACTCAGAATTCTGGGGAAACAACTACTTTGCTTTTTGTGTAACTCACTTTCTGTGGGGTTCACAAAACGTCTGTTTTGTGCTCCCCAGGGCACGGCGGACGCCCAAGAGCGGCTCCTGTGGGTGCCCAGCCCCTGAGACGGGCATCACAGACCTCTTCCAGTTGTTCGAGCAGGGCTTTAATTTAATGCAGACAGGGCCATTTCAAACATTAGTGCAACAGCAGAAAGGCAGAAAAAGAAAACGAAGCAAAAAAGCTCTGTTTGCCAAGGAGAAGCTGACAACTTCGTGAAGGGGGAACATTCACTTTCGAGCTTGTGAGTGGGAGTCACAAACAAAAGCGAATCTCCAGGATCGGAAAAAGTGTTGCCTATTGCGTGGAAACATAAAAAAAAAAAAGCGAAAAGACTAACAACTTGACAGTGTCCTTTTAAGAACGATGGACAATCAATTTAAGGCGGTCGTGCAAACCATGGCACGTAAATGGTTCCTCCTTTGCAATGGCATGCACCACATCTGTTTCCATGTTAGAAAGTGGGAAAACCCAGGAGAGAGAAAGCAAGGGCAAACCACTCTCTTTTCCATGCAGCTTCTCTTACACATTCACTGCAGTGTGGGGGTTTTCAAAGCTGCACATGTGCCGACGGACACTGGCTGGTGGGCGAGAATTCTGGCTGCCTCTTCCTGAAGATGGAAAAGAAAAAGACACGCAGTGAGTGAGTGGGTTATACACGTGTCTAGATAAGGCGATTGCACCACTCAGGCGGTGCTGGGACCCAGGGCGGGGCCTGGCCCGGCCCGGTAGCCTGCCTCCGCGTCATCTCTGCCTCCGCGCCTGCAGCTTCCCTATACACGACTCCGCCTTACGGCCAGGCCCATTTCTGAAAGCCCCATCAGTGGAGTGCATTCCTTTCTTCACCTTGCGGGGCTAGGTCTTCCCAGGCGGCAGACGTTATTCTGTTGCGTTCGCGTCTGCCCGACAGGAGCTCTTTCCCCGCCTCTCGACACCTCCCTTTATTCCCAGTGGTGGCTCATGGATTTACATCCTACATTGCAACTGCTAATTTGCCTTCATACTGTGGTATCATAAAAGCATTTCTGTCACTTTATATAAAGTCCCGTTTGTCTCCTGGCCTTCACAAGGTGGAACGTGCCTAACAGTGGAGAGGAGGGCAGTGGCAAGAGACTGGAGGCGCCTGTCACAAGGGGAGGTCCTCACCTCCTTCCTTGGCTGGATGTCTCCTACAGAGCATGGAGGGTGACCTGGCAAGTGAGAGGAGCACCGATTGGACAGGACAGGGATGAAGGGGCAGTCCCGGATAGTCCCCATTCCCATCATTTGTCCGCGTGAAAAGAAGAGGGTTTCCACAAGTTAGGAAGCACTTTAGAAAGTAGTGGGACAACGCAATCTTCGTGTCACTCCATGTATGAGGGCTGCCAGTCACAGAAAAGGATTTCAGAAACAAGATGTTCAAGGTCAACAAACCACCAGCAAGCACTGTGGTGATACGGGTGAGGTTGGTTGAATTGGGGAGAATCTCCTACATCAGGGAACTCTGCAATGATGAAGTGCCCTCTAGGGCTCCCCCCAACCCACAGATGGTCTCCAGGAATAAGCACCTGATCACCTACCCCACGTTCTTGGTGACAATGGTCCAGTATGAATCAGAAGAGGGCCACAACGGCTCCAGGCAAGTCAAAGACCTTTGCCGTCTCTCCAATCTCTTTTTCCCAGCAGAGAGAGAGAGAGGAGGGAAGAAGGAAGAGGAGACACTCGGAAGGGTGGGAGGCAGAGATGTTGTACGAACAGACTATGCCCCGTCCCATTCCAAGGTGTTCAGGCTACGCCCTGACATGCTGGCAAGGAGAGATGTCCGTTTGAAATCTGACACAAGAATACGCTAGAAAAGCTTTTTAATACCTTAAAGAAAAGGAAACTGATCTGAATGTAGAAGGTAGGAAAAAAATATTTTCCACGGTACAGCTGAAGTTAAGTGAGAAAACAGTAAGTTGATCAATAGGTGTATTTCCCGTTTGGGCCATTCAATAAACCATTTACAAGTGTGTGATCACCCAGAACAATTTGAAATCCCCATCTGGAGAGTAGAACATGAGATACCTTGCTGTAACTTCTTTACTCCTGCAGTAATCCATTTATTTATGGTTATTAGACAGAGGTATTGTTTGCTATTGAACTTGTGCAAATAATATTCTTCTGACCTTTAATGTGCCCACGTGAATTTACAAAGAAATCTCATAAAAACAATAAGAACAATAGCAAGTAGAGGACCAGTAATGAAACTATGATGTTTGAATATGTATAGAAAATTATCAGTGAGAAAGAGCATTTAACCTATAAAATAATATTAAAACAACTTCATTTTTTTGTGAAAGAGGCAGAAAATACACTCAAGGCATTTGGCTTTGCCTTGCTACACTGCCTGCATCCCCTTGAGCCCTTGGATTTTACCTTCAGGTGACATGTGTACGTGGCCTGGTCCAATGGCCTGTGGAGCCGGGTCCTGGCAAGACTGGCTTCATGGCCCTATGACTAATGCAGACACCCGGTCCCTCATCAGAGGAGCCCTGGTCTTGAGGTTTAGTGCTCCATAGTGATCCTTTTGAAATTCACAATAATTTTATCTCCTAATTTGTGTTTTGTTAGTGATGTTGGAAGGGAAAATGGAGCATGCACTTGGGACTTGGCATCTCAGCTCAGGCACAGTCCTGCACCCATGAGTCCCCAAACAGATTTTCCGTTTCTTGCTCTCCTGCCCTCCGGGACTTGGGTCAGCCTGGTCTCCCACTACCTGCTCCTGCCCTGGGATCATTGCCATCCTCCCTGCTGGCAGGGGTCCCTGGGCACCAGCAGGGGAAGATTGGGGTCAGGTGCACGTAGAATCTGGAGGCAGCGAATGGCCAAGGCCCTCTCCCTCCTTGACGGGCAGGCCACGGTACCTTTGGCCAACCACACCACAGGGCAAGCCTCTTTCCCGTCCTCAAGGCTAGTATCTTGCAGGTCCTTGAGCTGTTGCTGGAATTCCCTTAGGAGTTGCCTCTGTACCGCAGGCTGAAGCAAGAGGCTCGCTAGAAGGGAAGGGGAGGTCCCTGGTTCACTTTCCCCAGGGGCATCTGCCCAGTGATTGGTTGGAGGGGATCCTGGCAGTGGGAGAACTGTGGGTGCACAGGTTGCATCGTGGAGGCTGCAGCCCCGGGCAGGGTCTGCACTTACCCTGTCAGTGGCCCCCACAAGGGAGCAGGGCTTTTACATGGCAAATAGAAAACACACTGGTAGGTCAAGAAGGAGACCACAGAAGAAAGGAAAAAGCTTCATATTTTAGTACTTTTAATGCCTTTCCCTCTGCAGTTTGAATGGGGGCCCTGTTTTCATTTTGCACTGGTCTGTGCAAATGATGTGGCTGGTCCTGTGTGCTGGGATGTAGGATAGTACAAACCACACAGGAACTGTTCGGGCAGGCGGAGTGCGGCAGGGAGCCCTGTGGCATCTGCCGCTGACCTGGAATCGCCCCTGCAATGAGGGAAGAGTTCTGTGGTTCCCTAGGGAGTTTCAGCCCTATTGACCTCGGAACTCCACAGAGTAACTCTGAGCAATCCCAAAGCCACCTTAACTCTGGATTGAAACGGTCGGAAAACTACAGCAACTCTCGTGGTGCCATTCTCTGGTCTCTGACTTTTCACTTTGTGTGGAAGTGACATGTAAATGGCCTGTGCTTGCAGACGCTGCTTTTATAAAAGAAGTGGTTGGCTAAAGGTTACAGGCCAGGCTTCACAAGATCCGATGGTGGAGTGGCCACCTGCATAAAAACTGGGAGGAAAAGTTTGACCTCAGGGTATTTTTAGCATCTGTAAAACCACATGTTTAACCAACCACAGATTCCATAAGCCAGAGTAAAAGCTTGGAGGGAAAATGGAGCATATGGGGACTCATCAAATGTAAGTCCCCAATCTGTGCTTGAATCTTTTGGCAGACAATGTGGATTTAAAGAAACCTCAGAAGTTTAGTTAGAAAGATTCCTCTTCAATTTCTCCTGAAAGCACAAAGTTTGTTCTTTCTTGCTTGCTTGCTCTTTATTTAATAAAGAGTCACAGCTGGTTAAAAACTCATGGATTGTGTATAGCTTTTCCTTCTAATCCCGGTGTCTAAATAATCTTTTTTTTTAAAAGTATACACTTGGGGTGTACTCTGTTTGAATGCACTCTTTTCTTTTCCACAGGTTACCCTTACATCAATTTCTATGCTAGGAATTATTCTTTACATGAACTTGACGTGTCACAGACAAGTTTTACTCATCACAGCTCAGCACTAAGATCTGTGGACAGGGCTCAGGAGACCAGGCACCATCCAGCTGTGTATTTTCCCCTTCCAGACTCAGTTTTATCCTCCATGAGGAAGGATCGTTGAAATAGGACATGTAAAACTTCCAAATGGCAAAATGCTACCCCAGCCTAAGCCATTGCTATTGATGCCTTTCCTCTGAAGGATGGGGGCAAAAGCAGAGACAAAAGGACCAGAGGCATTAAATCTCAGCGTGCATTTAGATGAGGCTCATTCACAGCACCTCAAACTTTACTTTACTAATGGCCTTCAGCTACTTTCCTTATTTAGCATCTAGTAGAAAAGAAGCTGAGTTCTGTTTGCTCTCTGGATTCCTTTTTGCTTTTTTCTTTCTTTCATTTCTTCTCTTTTTTTTCTTTCGGGCAGCATTGGTGACATTGAATGGATGTGTCAGGAGCAGGCACAGGCCAGGTACACACTCAGGGTAGCTGTCTGTGTCTGAAGTTGCATGTCTGTGATGGGTTTGGAGGTAAGTCTACTTTTAGCACAGATAAAATGGTCTACACCGTTCCAGATGGTCAGCTCACCATGGAAATAATGTGGCAGCTGTCCAAAGCCATCATAAAGAATGACAGCAACCACTCAAAACCATTTTAGCAGACTGTGGGTTTATATTTTTTACAGATGAATAGAATAATTTGTAACTCTGATTGCTTTCAAAAGCCAAGTGTATTTTCTCTGTTATTGGAATTTAAATGTTTCTCAGCATCCGTTCGTCAGAGAGGAGAATTGAGTTCTGACCATGTGTACAGGTTCTGTCTGACTCGTAATGCCTTCTGCTCTTCCCACTCACACACGCACATCTCTCACACTCCGTTCATGCTCTTTGTTGACACACACAGTGTGGTTGCTCCACGGAGGTGTAAAAGATCGCTCTATTTGTAAAATTCTTAATTTTCAAGATTCCCAAGCCAGTAAGAGACTATTGATTATGATTTAATAAAACATAATTAATTAACATCACGGATTTGTCAATATTAACATTTTGCCTTATTAAAGTCACTTTTCTTTTGAAAACATTGAGAATACATTTGAAGCTCTCTGTATATTATTCTTAATACTTACTTTCTCCCTTTCAGTAGATATTTGGGTGTGTATTATGTCTTGGCATATTTAGTACTTTTATAGCATACGTGTTCATGTGTGTTACTAAGTAATATATGGTAGTGTTCAGATATTATTTGACTCTGTGTACACAGCTCACACTATGTTTCCATTCAGCAATTTGCCATTTTTGCACAGTAGTATATTCATAGGTAAAGCCTTAGTTTATTCACTTAAACTAAATTAAGTAATTATCACACTATAAAAAATAATTCTGATACTGATAGTCATTTAGGTTCTCTCCTGCATTCTTCTATTTTAAGCAACACTGCAATAACCACTCTTGGTCAAGACTCCTTGCACGCATACGGGAGACTCGCTATGGTGCCGACCTGGATTCAGAATTGGTAAATTGATGTGCATGCGCATTTATTTTTCTTAAATATTGCCAAATGGCTTTGCAAAGTGCTCTCACAACTTATACCAATATGGTAGAATTCATATTGTTCTTTCTAATTCTGTTTTTCAGACATCTTTAAAATTGACTTTTTAGTTTAAAAATTTTCAATAATATATAAACAAAGAACAAGTGTTAAATTAAACTCCCATGTCTGTCTTATCTAGCTTCAATAATAACCAATGCATCTGTGCATCTCATTTCATCTACATGCTCCAATGATTTATTTTAGAATAAATCTAGGACATCATGTCATTTTATCCATAAATAGTTAAGTGCATATGTTCAAGATATAGGTACACATTTTTATAATAAATGGAAAAATAATGTCATTATTATTTATCATTGCTATTAATTACATTCATAGTAATTTCTAATATAATCAAATATCCAGTCAGTATTTAAATTTCCCTGATTGACTCCTGTATTTTTATTCTTTGATTTTTAAATCAGCATCCAAATAAGATCTGCATATAGTTTTTATTGAGTCACTAGAATATTTTTAAGTCTATAGATATTTCCTCCTTCATTTTTGCTTATTATTTACTTGTTGAAGAACCATTATTTTTTAGTTTATAGATTTTACTGATTAAGCCCCTGTGATGTGTATTTCTGTCACCTATATTTTCTATAAATTCAAAATTAGATCTGAAGGCTTGGTCAGATTCAAGATTGATTGTATGGGGAGAATAATTTACACAAAGAGGTATTAATTTCCTGTGATACAAGACTGGGAAGCACATAAATTGGATTGTCTATTAATCACACTAAAATAGATCAGGGGGCTCAGGTGTGGTCAGCCTGATGCACACATTATAAAACTCCCCATCAGTCTTTCAGCTGATGATTTTAACAGTCATTGATAATCATTATTCAGATTGATTATTTTATTACAAAAATACAAAATGGTGAAATAATAATTCTATCACCCCTTCTGTATTTATTAACTAGATTTCTTTACCAAAAAACTTTCTCTTATCAGCTATTTGAATCCTTTGAGGTAAAATTCAAACAGAAGGTGCAAGCCAAATGAGCGCTTTTCCCCTTTATTTATCGACATCCAGAATAATGATTTGGTTTTCTAATGATCTCTGACAGTGATCAGTATGCCACCTGTGGGTCTGTTCTATTGTCTAAGATCTGATTGTTTCTACTGGAGTTTTGGCTATACAGTCCTAACTCTTGAATGCCTAACATATTTTATATCAGATAATACATTGTATATATGTACATTTAAACTACAATTAAGCAGAGGTTCTGGATGGTGTTATCATAGCGAGCGTTGCTTCACTGCTTTCTCCAGTAAGTAGAGCAAGATGGATCAGCTGAACCCAATCAGCTACTCAGTCAAGTCAAAGTTATTTTGCAATTTGGATAATTCCAAATTGCAAATTTGCAATTTGGACTGATTCCTATCAGTCCAATTTGGATAGGACACTTTCTCTCTTTCCATTAAATTTTTTGATGTGGCATTGGTTAATAAGATTACATAGGTTTCAAGTGTACATTTCTGTGATAATTGATCTGCATATTGCATTGTGTGCCCAACACCCAAAGTCAAATCATCTGTCACCACATAACCTCCTACCCTGTGGCAGACCCTTCTGCGTGGTGTAGGCCTAGGTCCCACTCAGAGATGCACAGGACCCACACCCACAGATAGGTTCTCTAGTGGGTAGTTAGATTTGGAATACACTTAGGCTCTTTTGAAGCTTACTCTTTGCTAAAATCCCCTCACCTGCAAGTATCTTGCAGAGACCACTGTAACTGGCTGCCTATTCATCTGCTAATATCCTTCTTCTGTGATGTAATGAGGGGCATTGGCTCCTTTGTTGTAACAGGGATAGTGAAAGGAGAACCATTTTTGTAATGTGAGGAGAGATATTAGAATAAAGGCCTGTCATGGCAGAGGCCTCAGCCTTTGCTCCTCTTGAGAGAAAAGCCATGCTGTTGTCCTTATTCTTCCACCAGACTGGGTAGTCTGTGTGCATGTTTTATTTCATCCATAATGACATGGACACTGCTGGCCGGTGTCCGCATCACTACCCTACCCCCTTCCCCTTGCTATCCACCATACTGTTGTCTGTGTCTATGAGTTTTTGTTTGTCTTTCTGTTTGTTGCTTTCAGTTTTATATCCCACATATGAGTAAAATCCTATGGTTCTTAGCTTTTTCTGCCTGACTTATTTTCCTTAGCACGCTGTCTTTTGGGACTTGGAACAGAGCGCCTGGCTGTTTGCCAGCACTCTGCATCAGGTAGGATCTTACCTCCTCGGCATTAAGAAACTGCTGGACATGTCATCCTACTTTTCAAGGATTTTTAGTTTAGATTCTTAGCTTCCTGCCGCACACAACTTTAGAATTAGGCAGATGTCTTGACCAGGGACCTTGACCGCTTGTTACAGTGCCTTGGACTATCCAGCTTGTCAGTCCAGCCTGATGTGATATAAGTGTCTTATAATTCTGTCCACAGGTGGATCTGTCTCCGCAGCATTGAAATCCTATGAAAACTGACTCTGTATGCCAGAGCTGTTTGGCTTATCTTTTAAACTTTGTGACTCACCCAAGTACAGACATCAGCAAAGGTTTTCAGAGAAAAACTGTACATGTGTTAAAACCTTTCATGCTTTTTGTTTTAGCACTCCAGCTTCACATGGACACAGCATCTCTCTGCCTTCTCTACTCCTTCCATCGATGCCCTGCTTGGGCCAAACCTGAATGGACACTCAGTCTCTAGCCCATGCTGGGAACTGGCAGGTGCCCCAGGGTAAAGCAGCTGCAGGTCTTCTGCGTCTGTCTCTGAAGTTTGAGTCTCCCTAATCTGCACTGCTTTAGCAGCTTCCGGATACTATAAAAAGATAGCTTTTGTCTGTCATATTGCTTTCCCATGTATTCTTCCTAGGAGCTGTTCTACTACTATGTATTTTATTTTGCCAAGCACCACAAGTCTCGCCAGATTTCTTAATTTTCGCCACCCTGATGGTTGTAAAATGATAACAATATTTTTTCCTACCTTTCTTCTTGGTTCATGATGTTTCCTGAGCCTAAAGAATTCTTACTTTTCACAGTTTTGCACATATTGCCTTCAGAATTCAAGGATATTTATTAAGTTCTTACGTTTCAATGTATATCATATCTTTGCATCTCTCCTGTGATCCTTTTCAATTCTTATTATATTGATGTTAATTCCTGTCTCCTACAGTAAGTAGGTTCTGGAAGGCAAGCTACTATTATGTCTGCCACCTTATTCCCCTTTACCTGTCTCAATTTTTGGAAATACAAGGAAACTACCTAGTTTCTCATGGAAACTGATTATCTTTAAAAATAAAGGAAGTGCTCTTAAAAATTATCTCATGACAAAAGGCATAAACTGGGACTTTCCTGGACTTATGAAGATATATGGTCACTTATCAATGGTAACTATTGAAAGAATGATTGAATAAATCAAAACAGACTGGAGAAGCATGTTTAATACGAAAGTAAGCCTGAAGTACTCTGAGCTTCTTCATCACCTTGGCAATTACAAGGACATCAAAAGTGCTTATTACTTTTGCTACTAATTCCTAAATTAATTCTAATATTCAATACAGAATGTCATAAAAACTTCCTCAAAATGTAAACTTAAACAATTAGTAAAGGTAATGTGTGTGTGTGTGTGTGTGTGTGTGTAAAAACTACGATATCCATAGAAACATTAATAGCATTCTTCTCTGTGTATTGGTAGAATTGTAGGTAATTTTTATTAGCTATTTTGTGCTTTCCTATATTTTAAAAATTGTCCACAGTAAATATTTGTCATGTTTTATATGAAAAATAAATAGTGGCTGTTATTATAAAAATAAATTTATTATAAGACATAATTCAGTAGTAAAATTTCCCCTTTTTTTAGTTTCACCCAACAAACTAGATATTCTATGGGAGTCATGATGTATTTTCTGTTGCTTAAAAAAAGATTAAGTAAAAATTCCAAAAGCATATATTAAAAATATGAGGATTCACTAAAAAATCAGAAATTATAGAATCAGGAAATTCATACTAATATGTTTTATCTAATCCAGTACTGAAGTCTTTCTTATTTCAGAGTTCTAGAGTAGAGAAAGTTTAGCCTTTATGTTATTAACAAATTGTTTTATTGTACATTGTATTTTAAAATGTTTGTTCTCACATATACACATCTTTACTAGTGAGAAAGTAGAAGCTCAAAATTAGAAAAAGGACAAATTTCATTAAAGAAAAACTATCTGGCTATGTTTCCAGATAGACTTTAAATACCATACTACTAAAGCAAGTTTTTTTAATTATTTTATTCTGATTTACCATAGACAGGTAAAGAAAAAAATGATGAAAACACCTGTCTAAAGCTAAAATCTTTACCTCTGAATGTTTTAAAAAGAGAAATGATTACTCTGGGAAAGAAGTTGGAAGATGAAGTTGTAATGATAACAAAAAAAAGTTAGATCACTTAATTCTAAACTGTTGTGATATTTGCCTTTCTCTGATGGGCTTATTTCAGCTAGCATGCTATTCTCCAGGCCCATCCACACTGTCACAGGGGTAAAATTTTCTTCTTTTTTTTTATAGCTGAATGGTATTCCATTGTGTAAATGTCCCATCTGTGGAATCTAATGAACAAACTGAACTAATAAGGAAAATCGAGACATGCACATAGACAGCAAGATGATAGCTAAGTGGGTGTTGGGAGTGGAGGGGTGGACCAAAACAGAGAAAAGGACCCAACATGGACAATGGGGTGGTGATTACAGACAGCCTGTGGTATAAATGATGATGGAAAAAATACAGTAAAATGTTGTGAGACTTCTGATATTGTGGACTAAAACACTAACATCAGTACTACATATATGTTTCTACTAAAGTTTAGTGTATACTCACATCACTACCCATCAAACTTGATACAGAACTGAAGAGGCAATTATCATACAATTTATCTCATAGTAGCAGAATAGTCATCATACCCTCCAAGGAAATCTTAGCCATATCGCAGCCTATTGAGAAAGAGGCATGGGAGATATTAAAATTGGTATCAACACAACTGGTGTAACAGCACTTCTGCTCCAGCTAAGATGTGATACCTTGGGGTGAACCAAACTCTCCCTCTGAGAACAACTAGAGAAAAGAGATAATATATTTTGAAAACTCCTTAAAGATATTGGGAAACTGTCATGGACACCAGAATCCAAGGGACCAATAAGTCAGAAAGAAGAGAACTTTGGAGAAGTAAATAATCTCCAAGCTATGCTTTCCCTTGAGATAGCGAATGATTTTTGGTACAGCAGAGCAGAGAGAATTCAGACAGAGGGTCTGAAGTAAGAGGTAAAGAAGCAAGACAATCTTGATCAATTCACGGGATTATAGACACAGAAACTTGAGGTCAAGTCTTCCTAGGCAGCCGGAAATTGAGGAGCCAAGATCCTGGAGAAAAAGAAGGTCAAGAAAAGTGAGCCCAGCACTTCATGTGTTTCCTCCAGAAAATTTTGCAAGTTTTATGCTGTGTGAAGGGAAGAATACAAAGCTAAGCAGAAAGTTGCTAAAAACTGAGGGAAGTTTTTAGAAGTCTCATAGCACTGAAGAATCAAAATAGGAGTTCATAACATTTTAAAGAATGAGAGACTACAGTTAAAGAGTTGTGACCCAAGTTCCCACTCAAGAGCTGTGGATAGCTGTGCTCTTGGACAAGATGCACAGGTGAAGCACAGCGAGCTTTGTAAAACTGTAATACACATTGAAATCACTGCAGTCCTTAACTGGAACGAAGCATAAGGGAAAACATATGGAAACATATAAAATAAGTATTTGATTATGCAAAACAATAGTAATGTATAATATATGCAAAATTAAAATTCACTACATAAAAGCACAAAAGTTGACATTAAATGCAGTTAAAGTGTTTCATGATACTTGCCTTGTTTGAAAGTGATAAAACTACTATAGTAACTTATTTGAGGTAATAAAAGGCTAGAGGGTACTTACTGTAGTCTCTAGGGTAACCATAAAATGAATAACAAAAGAAGATCAAACTAACAAATTAATGGATTGGAAAATTAAATATTAAAATACTAATCTAAAGAAGGCAAGGGAAAAGGGAAATGGGACATATGAAAATAATCACTTCAGAAACAAGTAGAAAATAGTGAATGACATAGGTGTAAATATGATTGTCAGCATTTTTCTCAAATGTAAATGAACTCAACATCCTAATTAAAAGGCAACAGTATCAGACTTACAAAAAAACCCCTAAATCTAAATTTAACTTTGTGCAACTCATGAGAGATACCCCTTAAATAAAAGGACACACACACACAAAAGCTGAAAATCGAAGAATGGGAAAAGGTGTAGCCTACAGACACTAACTCAGAATTAAAGCTGTTAGGTACCGCTGACGGAGTAGACGCTGTTCGTGCGGATTGTGCAGAGAAGGACAAAGGGGAACTTGTATCAGAAATTGAATGTTGGATTAGTGTTTGATAATAATTTAACACATTTCTCCATGTTAGCAGAGTAAAGTAGAAAAACATGTAGAAAAGGAATTTGACAAAATTCAATGCTTGTGCATGATAAATTTTTCAACAAACTGGGAACATAAGGGAATATACTCAACCTGATAAAGGGCATCTGTTAAAAGCCTAGAGGTAATATCATATATAGTAATGAAAGTGTGAACAATGACAACAATGTTCTAGACCTAGAATGGCCAAAACAATAGTGGGAACCCCCCCCACACACACACACACACAAAGTTGGAAGACTTAAACTGCTTGATTTTAAGGCTTAGCATACAGATTCAGTAATCTAGACAGTATGGTGTTTGCATAAGGACAGACAAATATATCAGGAGAACAGAGCAGAGGGTCTGTAATTGGGGCCACACATGTGTGGTGAGTTGACAGAGGACCTGTGTCATTCAATGGGGGAGAGAAATTCCTGTCAAAATGGAGCTGGGCAAACTGGATTTCTAGTAAAAAAAAAAAAAAAAAAAATCAGCCATTCCTCACCCTTATAGAACCAGAACTGGGGTTGCCTCTAGGTGGAGAGCAGAACAGATGAGAAAGGGCTTTGAGTAAACTTTTCAGGGTGATAACAATGCTCTCTGTCTTGTCATGTGTTGGTTGCATGGATGTATTGCAGAACTGTAGAGACTGTATGAAATTGCCTTTAACATCTATACATATTATTGCAATTGTGTTCCAATAAAAAAGTATAAGAAATGAAAGAACAAAAGGGGTTAGAGAGACAGTCTAAAAATTGAAGCTAGCCAAAGAAGATACAATATACAGAAGTTAGGAATCCTTGAAGAAAAAAAAAAGAACAAAGCAAGAAAATAAATACTGAAGGCTACAGTCCAAGGAAATATATTCTTGAAATTTAAAAAGATTTATAACTACACATTGAAGACAATATTCAGATAATGTAGATACCGTAAAACTATTTAAAGGGGTGATGAGACAATCTCAGGCAAACAATTTGTTTTAACTCTTCTCAGTAATCAATTGGTAGCAATAATACTAGTAATTATTCTAAGACATCTGCATGGTTACATTGAATAATATATATGTGCATATATACACATATACATACATGTACACACATATATGTTATTCTGATTCTACCATCTCTTGTTTCCTTGGGAACTAGGATTCTCATTATAGAATAAAGGAAATAATAGTATGTAATCCATGATAATACATGAGGGTTCTATGAATCTCTGCATCAGAAAGACTGAAAACAGATACAATACATAGTCCATGGACACTAACTTTTAAAACCTGCCAACTGTATAATTCACTACCTAGGAACAATACCAGGTTGCATGAATATAGCATGTTTCCAGATAAGGTGTGGTAAGCACAATGTAAGTATTGTCGTCTCCACTGTTAGAGGCATGGGAACTGAAACTGGTAGGAATGTAAATGTGAGAAACATGCTGTGCCCCTATCAATCACACGTGCACACACCACTAAGGAAGGGTCTTTGTGGGGTCTAACCAGGATCTGGTTCTCAGCCTGTCAGTCATTGCTGCCGACACTGACCCCCCCAGGTAGGTTCAGCAGCAGAACTTATTTTGTCTTCCAGGTAAGAATGATACATCATTCAGGGTAAGACTTAGGTTAAACATGTTCATGTAGTAAGAGTGTTCTATGCAGAATTCCGGTTCTCATTTGCAATGGAAAATAACGTATAGAATTCAGGGTACTGAGCTGTACATAAGCAGACCTATAGGTAGGGGAAGACAGCATGTGCTGGGTGCCTGTCCTCAGTGAATCAGAAGAAAGGGTGGAGGACTGCAAGTTTTGATATTTAAACATTTGATGACCTGAAGTCAAGATAGTTTGCTTCATCCTTTTAGTCGTGAGGATCATCTTGTCATTTGGACTTAAATTTTCAAATAGCCCAGGGGGCACAAGCCCCTTCGCCCCACTTCATATCAGAGGGGTCTTTGTTCGTTTCCATTGTTTGTTTCAGCAACTGCTCTTCCCTTTTCGTGTCTGATCAGGCTCACCCTCTTTTAGATCAGTCATGATTTACATGTGCTAACACATTCAATCTGGTCATGATTCAAATATTACAGGCATTGGAGCCAAGCGACCCTGAGGTGAATGCATATCTCTGATTATGCAGATCTTAAAACGGAATTTTGTAAAGCAAACTTACTATTACTGTTAATTTTACCTTTTAAGAACTGCTCTCCACGCACTCCCTTCACCCCAGCTGTCAAAAGCTTAGGTCAGTGCAGCATAATCTTCCACCCGGACCGTGCACTAACCTCCTTCCAGAGCCCCAGAGCTCTCACATGCTTCCTCCACACTGAGGATGGGTGCTAGTTCCAACACCCACTCCCCACCGAACACAGGGCACCCCAGCTTTCCATTGTCCAGCAGACCAGGCCCAAGCTCCTAAGCCCTGTGACAGGCCCCGGGCAATCTGGTCTTAGCTGACCCTTCCAGTCTGTTCTCATCACACACACCTTCCTTCTCACCTCCAGGCATCCTGGAATTGCTTCATTTCCTCCAGCCACCAGTGTTTTTCCTGTTCGGAACCTTTACACTTTGATTCCTTGACTTATCTACCATATGGCCCCCTTCCTTAGCTAACCTCTTTTCTCCTTCACAAGTTTTAGCTGAAATAAGGCTTCTTCTTGAGAATGTTTTCAGCCTCCACATACTAAGACTGGTCAGATCCTCCTCATCCTTAAAAGGACTCACTACACCTGTGGTTACTCATTCAATGTCTAGTCTCTTGGCTATATTCCAACTTCTACAAAGCACGGAGCAGGTCTTATTTGTTCACCACTGTTTTTCCTGCATTTGCTTCAATGCCTGACTCATAGTAGCTGTTTAAATGTCATTTGCTGAGCGAATGTGTCATCAGTGCCTCTCTTCCCAGACTTAAAAGGTGGTGTCAGGCCTTGAAGCCACTCCGACCATCAGCCGAAACAGATTTCACACTAGGATCAGCCCTAGGATAACTTTTGACTTAAAACATTCGAAGCTAAACAAACATTTTTTAAATAAGAAATTACTGTCAGCCCTACTGAAAACTTTTTCTTCACTTCCCTAACATGCTGTGGCCTCTCTTGCCTCCACATCCCCTCACATGATGGTCTCTTGGCCTAGAACACCCTGTGTCTTCCCCCACATTAATCCACCACTTGGGGTAGCTTCCAGCTAATGGAACCTTGGTCATAGCTCTTCTGTGACTCAGTATTAACCTTTGAGACCCTCCCTGATTGGAAGGTCAATGCTAGAGGCCCCTGCTGTATGCCTTGCTCTGTCTTAGGACTTCACCCTGCCTCATCGTCATCGCCAGGTTTCTTGCTGGTATCTTCAACTCCACCTGAAGTTCTGTGAGGTCATGAACCGTGCGATACGTCTTCCGCAGAAATTGCCCACAATTGTAGGAAAGCAGCCCCTCCATATATTTTTTAAACAAAGGACTGAATTATGGAAACCTTACTAAAATCACCTGGAGTATTACTGCTTGCAAGGAGATACAGAGTCAGTGGTCTAGGTAACAGAGCTGGCTGGTGACAGAGTCACAGCCATGCCTTCTGCTCCCTTGCTCCCTTGTCATATTTCTTTTATTCTACTTGATCAGGCAGGTCTTCATTTTTCTATTAATACTTTTTCTACTCCCCATCCCATATCCACCGAAGCCAAATAACATAAACAGTGCAAAGTCTGATCAAGTAGAAAATGACACTAATTCTCACAGTGTTTGACAACATTTACTAGGAGCAAGATGACAGCATATACTTTCATAACTGGAAAATCAGGGAAAGAAAACTATTTTTTACTGTTATTGATTTCTTTTCAGCAGTTGCTTTCCAATATGTTTAGCAGTATCGCCAGGGACTTGGCCTAACTTTGTTAGCGTTGACTCCCCATTGACCTTAAAGGTAATCCGCGTAGAGAGAATTGTTAAGTGGCCTTCAATTATAGGCACTCACACCTTTGAAATAAAGTCAAATTACAGACACATTTTTCGTTAACTTGATTAAATATTTGATGATTTTATTTTTCTATTCTATTGATAAACATTAACAATAAGTAATATTTTATTGTTAGCCTATACTTTGTGATATAATTTAATTCATTCAAAAGTCATTGTCATAGTGGCCTATTTTCCTTTAAAAAACATAATTATACACCTTTTCTCCCCTTATTTATTCATTTTTTTTTCATTTTTGAGGCAACTGAGAAATATTTTATAGCCAGGAATCTCCAGAAAAGTAGGAAAAATAAGGTCTAGTCATTAAATTTGTTTGCTTCTATGCTCCGTACGTTCATGATAAATGGTGTGTCAGCCCCGTGGTGTTTTCCCTCAATTGGCTTATCTACTGGAATCCGGAAGAGGCACGCCTCTCCTGCTTGGATAGGTGATTAATTATTTGGCTGGTTGGCTAGTCACCTGTACGTAGGTTTTGTAGTTTCTTTTTGGTCAATGTTTCTAAATATAAAATGCTGATATTTAGAACTGACTTGTTTCGATGGCAAGGAAGAAAGGATGGGGGTTGGATAGGGATGTGATTACCTTGGTGTAGACCCATTCGGGGTTTCTGCCTGTGTGAAATCATACCTTCTTCTCTGCAAACCGCCTCCCTGATCCTACCCATGGAAAATGGAGTAATGAGTTTCTGGCAGACAGTTTTATACTCAGTGACTCCACCCTTTGTCCACTACAAACTAGACGTGAGATCAACCCCTGAGTTCAGCTGAACCGATCAGTTCCTCTCTGTGTCATGCAGAGCCTCCTGGGTAGAGGAATTGAAGCAATCCCTTCAGGTAGCTAGACCTTTAATAACATGTAAACTCAGAAGAATTGGGATGGGTGTCCTTGAACTCACAGCAAGGGCCTACAAAATGAAAACAGCAGACCTATGAGGAGAAAGTGAGGAGGCATGCAGAGAAATAGAAGATAACTTAGAGGCCTGGAACTATTCTCACAGAACCCCAGTCCCCGACGTGGCCCGGAAACCTTCCAAACCTTGTTACCATGAGATCCCTGAAATTGTTCCTGACATTCTTCCTATTAAATACTCCACCTGCTTGTGCTTAGGCTAATTTAATAAGCTTCTATAACTTGCAGCCAAAGGATTCTAATTAATGAGCCTATAGGCTCTGTTCTCATGATCTGAAACTTTCAAATGATAGGTACTCTCTTCTTACTTTCTTCATTTTGCAAGCTTTCGATGTTTTTCCTATTGAATTAGCTTTAGAAACACCTTGTTCACATGGCCTGCTTCCCTTCTGAGTAGGTAACACTTTACACTAAACACTAAGGCTAACAGATGGAATGCAAATGACCTCATCGTTCTTTAGTTGTGGCCAAGCCCGGACAGGTTGCCAAGCCGTGTCCAACAGGGTGTCCTTCCTCACCTGCATCTCATACTGAGTAACACTTGTATGCCTCCACTCTCAGCTGATACACAGCTCCTCCATTCTGCACAGCATGGATATTATGAGCTGATAACAACGGTGATGCATGACCTCGGTTTTCAAAACTCTTTGCATGAAAGTGTAACACAGTGTTATGTTAATACACGAACTCCCTAGTAATGGGCCAGGCTGCCCAGCATAAACATGTGATTTCTCTTATATTTTCAACTTTTCTTTCTCTGTCAGTGCCTTTCTCAAATATTACAAACAAGCTTAAATTTCTCCTCCATTATACCATTCCTCTCTCTTCTTTGGCCTCCTTAAATACTATCTAAACTTCTTAATTCCTTTAGAGCAAACTCCTCAACTTACTGCAATAGAAATTCTACCCATATCATACCCTTAAAACCACTAACAAATAACCATAGTGTCTCCATCCTTGGGTATCTCTAGGATGCCAAGTTTTATCTTTCATTATGGACTGAATGGTTGTGCCCACCCCCAAATTCACGCGTGAAGTCTTAACCCCAAGTAAGAGCATTAAGAGATAAACCTTTGGGAGATAATTAAGGTTAGATGAGATCACAGGAGTGAGGGCCTCATATGCGATTAGCACTCTTCTAGGAAGAGATATTAAACAGCTCTCTCTCCCTCTCTCCCTTCCCCCATGCCTACACAGACAAGAGATTATGTGAGCACCCAACTAGACGGTAGCTGTCTGCAACCCAAGGGGAGAAGTCTGACCAGAAATCAATCATGCTGGCTCCCTTATGTGGACTTCCAGCCTCCAGAAATGTAAAAAAATAAGTGTTTGTTGTTTGAGCCACTCAGTCTGTGGGATTTTACTATGGCAACCCAAGCTGCCTAAGATAGTTTCCTCTTTGTTTTCCACATTAGTGCAATCCCTCTGTTTTCCTCATTCTTCTTGATCCCTCCCTCTTTTTATGTGGCCTTCTGACTTTCCTAATCTCTTAAGTGTGTTTCCTAATGTTCTTCCTCCTAGTTTCTTTCTTATGTCATAATCACTATTTTGGAGTCTTTAAGTATTCTGATAATTGAGCTTTCAAATCTGGAGCTCTGGCTCAGACTTGCTCAGACTTCTCTCTTGAGCACCTGACTTAAATTTCTAAAGAACTTAAAAATGTCTCTATTTGGAAGCTTTTTTAGCATTTTCAATGGATATATGTGTATCCTAACTCACCAACATCTCCTTAGTCTTACTCCTATGGTCCCGATCTGGTTTTCTAGTAGCTGTATTTTTTCCAGCCCCCCAGGCTCAAATCATGAGAGTTGTATTTCATTTTTACTGGTTCCTTCCTCTCCACAAACCGATATTTCAGTTCTAACAAATGGAGCCCAGAAAACTTTATATGCATATAACTCATATGCATGTTTTGGCTTTGACTTTCATTTTACTACTCTAGTTTAAGACTTTTATTTTTAACCTGTCATTTGCATTATTTTAGCACTCTATGAACTAGTCTTTCTACAGTCAACCTCTTCCCAAAAAGCTTACACATGATCATCAAACTTCACAAAAATCTTTACTGCACCCTGTGGTTTATATTAAAAAATACCTAAGGTTCATCTTAGAACATTGATTGTTATCTATAATCTGTCCTCTTTCTGCACTTACAGACTTCCCTACCACTATGCCGTTTCATGTCCTTAACTCATACCAGATTCCACGCTGTGGCCTGGAAGTACGCTGAATTTTCACTGACATTTTTTCCATGTGTGAAATGGTCTCATCCTAGCATAGTGTCTCCTGTTGAAAAACATCATGTAAGTTCAAATCCACTTTTATTAAGAAATCTTTTCCCATCTTTCCACAGATACTGCTTCATCAGCTGAACTTAATCTCTTTCTTCTCTGAACACTCATAATGTTCTATTGGTCCTCTCTTGTGGCACCTAATCCAACATACCCTGTCGTGGTTTGGAAAGTCCCTCTTACTAGTAAAATTGCAAGATTGGTGCAGTCAGTCCCTGCCTCTTATATATATTTTTATCCTGAATATTATTTAGCACCACTGAAGTACCTAAGTGCTTTTAAGCCTACAATGATTGAAACAATGACTGATGGAATAAATAAATGAATCAATAGTAGGCCCTCCATAAGTGTTACTATGAAATAGTTAAATTCTATGACAATACTTTATTTTGATAAAATCTTCTGATATTTACTATAAAAGCAAGTTAAGGATTGCAATAACTTTTAAAACCATTTGTTGCATTATTAAAGGGAAAATAACTTGAAAGTGACAGATGTTTTTCATTTACAAGCTAGAATAGGGAGTGAGATTTTCTATGAGAGCCTGTTATCTCTATTTGATTGCAATGTCTGTTGGCTCACTATCATATTCCCTGTCATAATCAAAGGAAGAAAGACAAATTAAAATGCTTACTGAGGGCATAATCACTAGGGCTGTAGGCTTATTTACCTCTACTTGTGGACAAAAAAAAAAACTTTCTAGGAGAACAAGAGCAAAATTTCCTCATCGCGTCATCATCCTGTTTAGTATTTCATTTACTTCTTGTTCTCAGTGTAAACTTACATTCACATGCTCAAGAAGCAATCGCAGGAACACAATAATGTTCTATATACTTGGAAACCTATGTTTTAAAATTATTTGCTTGCATCAATCTAATGCCTTTTTTGTGATTGCAGTTGTTTTAGTTTTACATAGTGCTATTATTGTAAAAGGTTGTAGGAGTATATTGTCACATTTGAGCTCCACATGCCATAGAATTGTTTGACACTCATTGAGGTCATTTATCTAGAAAATAACTAGAAAGGTTAGTTTGACATTTAGTCATTGATATACTTTTTAAAGGACACATTGATTTACATAATATTTTAATTTTTCAGTTGCATAGTGTTTATTCATTGTGGCTTTAAGAAGAAGTGATATGCAACTTGGATCTAAATAATTTACTTAATTATGAATGTCTATGGATTTCTATCTTTCTTTTATTGCCAACAAAGAGAATTTTACCAATATCTTTATATTAGGTTAAGCCTAAATATTTTTCCATTCCAATACATTAAGCTAAAGAAATTAGAAATTTCAAGGCAAATATATTATTCATTTGGTATTTCGATTATGTTTAATAGTGCTTCTAACTCTAAGTAACTCAAGCAACCCAAACAACCAATTTATTGATTAAACTCTTCTGACTTGGCATTTTGGAACATGTTAAACAAGTGCCCAGACCCTTGAATGAGTAAGATATTTGTCTGTGAATGAAATTTAAAAAATTGAGGTAAGCTCTGCAAAAACAGATCCACAGTATCTCCCCACCCGGAAACAACCTGTATCTCAGAAACAGCAGGTTAAGAGAATGCAGTCAGACTTGAAACTCCTCAGGATGATATTCACACAGATAGAGAGTTGGAGGCTCTTCACTGTGGCATCTGTTCTGTGTTTAGAGCTCTGTCTGCAGACTGCTGAACACCCTCAGTGCACCAGAAACGTAGGAACTACACGTCCAGAATGCCAATAAACTCATTTGGTGCTGTGTTTGTTCTCTAGTTTTTCAGCCCTTTGCTTCTGTTGGCAAGTCTGCTGGATATTTTGTTGCTGTAGAAAATATTAGATTGTTTGTAGTTTTTATAACTTTAGTGACAAACAAGGAAAACATAACAGCAATGAAAAAGTGAAAATATGGGCACTGAGAATATTGTTATATTTGAAAATTATAGTCTCAGAGAGAGTTATAAGGGAAGCAAGAGTAGAATAAATGAGAAAAATGAATAAATGAACGTTGTTTTCCATAGAAGTTTAGCCTCAAATACCCTGTGTGGGTGAGCTTAGCTGTGTTGTATACCATGGAAAAGCTACAGGTTCTACAAAGAAAGCTGAATATTATAATGATTAATTATAAATATTTTTTACTGTAATAATCTCATAGTGCTTGATCAATTATAGCCAATAAGTATGTAACTTACTGGTGAAACCAGCACTTCCTAGAGAACCAATCCAATTTAGACCAAGCTGATTTTTCTCTCGATAGCAGGATCCCAAATGAAACTAATTCCTAAATTCATAATAATGAAGGGGATATTGTCAGCTTATAAGGAAAGCATCTGCAGGTGTGAGAAAGTGATCGATCAGCATGTACAGCAATGCGTGGATGCTACAGGCGCACTAAGCCTTGTTCATGCAACATCCAGCTAGCTTCATCGCCTCCCAGCGGCAAGCACTGTGCACTCTCTGATGGTCACTCTTCTCGGCCAGGTCCGTGTACTGCCTGCACCTGGAATCACTGGGGGAGCTCCCAACAGTGCATACGCTTGGGGACCTGCACAGCATATCTTGATCACGTAGGCTGTCTCTTTTCATTAAAGCAGTTAGAACAACTTTCCTGAATGACCCATGACCAAAATCAAATGAAAGTTTCTGAAGGACCATAATGAAGGCAGGAAAGTAAGGAACGTGGAGCTGGATCATGCTGGATGTGGATGGTGGGATGGAACACTCACAAAGCCACATGGGATGGGGAAAGGAATGTCTCTTAATTCCTCTGAACATTCCAGTTCAAAGAGTGTTTTCTCCCTTATTTTCAGTTTGTTTCTTCTTGTTCTCTTTCTCTCAGTGAAAACGGTTATGCTGGTTTACATCTGGACTCTGTGGTTATGGCCTATGTTTTTTTCTCTTTTAGTGGCATTGTTGGTTTGCTCTCATGCTTGCTGATAATTCCCTGCAGGAGGCTGCTAAAACGATGCTGACCAGCATAAAAAGACTAAGCAACTTTGATGATCAGCATCCTCTGACGAACTTGAAGTTGATATAGTGAGAAGTAGGTATAAATTATTGCTTCATCCTTAATGCTGAAAAAAGTAGGGATGTCCTCATTTGAAATAACTATGGATTTCAAAAATATATTTTCCATGGACTCCCTCATCTTATCATTGAACCAATAATATGATTTCTTTAAAGATGCCTGGTGCTGTTTGGCAAGTAAAGACACAAAACTAAGGCATATAGATTTTTTGACATATTTTAAGAGGAGAAATTTCATGCCAGCTAAGACACAAAAAAAGAATGACTAACTAAGTGAAATTATACTTGTGAGTCACACAAATTGACAGAGGCTCAGTTTCCTCAACTACAATAGAGAGAAAAATCACAGCCATCCTCCTCATCTTGCTGACTTGTTCAGGCAAGTGGAATAGTTTTAAAGCAATGTATATGTTATAATAATTACTACTATCTTTCTTTATTTTAAAGGATTGTTTCAAAAGGTATAATTAATACTGTTAATGGGGAAATTGCTTATTTTGGGACAATTCAATTTCCTTTAGAACTTCAAGCATCCATGTCATTTTCAAAATTGTAAATGTTACATGGAATTTGCTCCATGGGTCTCAGAAGAAGTTGAGTCATGCAAAATTTAACATGTGCTTCTTTGCAATACAGAGTTATGAAGAAGTCAGGAAAGCATTTATTACATAAATCTGTCAAAATCAACAGAATGGAATAATCTGGACTTGGATGTTCAGATTGACTCTCAAGTCTGGGCCTTATCACCTTTACCTGGTTCTTATTTCCTTTGGTACTCTATGTCTAGGGAACCATTTTGATCGTGGCCTTGTAGTAGAGATCGCTCAACTCATGTGTAGCATTATAGAACATCTTTATCACAACATGCACTGAAGTTCAATAAATAAGAAGGGCATGATATGACAGTTGCTTTCAGGATCTATTTGGTGCTCAGTTTCAGTCAAATTTTGAAAAATTTACCCAAGTGCTTAGTTTCCTCCCTTGCATCCCAAGTGAGAACAATGTGTCTCTAGAGTGATAACGAGTCGGAAAAGACCTTCAGTATGGTCTAAACTAAAAATCGGAACGAGAGTTTGCATCTCGGACCCGGATCTCAGAGAGGTGTTGACGCTCCGTAGAGCGAGGGCCCACGGGAAGGGAAAACATTGTTGGCAGAACAGAGGCTGCAGATTCTAGGTCAGAATAAGGATATGGTCCGCTGCTTGTTGCTTCGTGCTCCTGGCTCTTTCAAAGGAATGAAAACAAGAAATTTCTACTCCAATAGAAGGCAAGATTAGAGAAAAAGACAAAAGATTAAGAAAATAAAACACTGGGGAAAGTGAAGACATGATTTAGTCAGAGAGAGAGAGAGAGAGAGAGAGAGAGAGAGAGAGAGAGAGAGAGAGAGAGAGAGAGAGACCGGTCAGATTACTCACTTGGCATTCCCTGCCCCTGGCTTCTTTCTTCGGAAAATGTTGAGGAAAGTGTTGGAGCGGCAGGGCAGCTTGCCGTCGCCGACGTGCATGCGCACTACATCAGAGGTGGTGAAGGCACTGCGGACGTTCCTCTCGGGCTTGGCAATAATAATGTACATCTTGGGAGTGAACATGCACCCCAGGGCCACCGTTACACTGAGGCTCACGGCAAAGCAGGTGGTGATGATCTTGTAGTTGCTCCCAAAGTATATGGGTACAAAAGCCAGCCAGATGATGCAGGTGGTGTACATGGTGAAGGCGATGTATTTGGCCTCATTAAAGTTGGCGGGCACATTGCGGGTCTTGAAGGCATAGTAGGTACAGCTCATGATGAGGAGTCCATTGTAGCCCAAAGGGGCCACCACACCCAGGTTGCTGGTATTGCAGATAAGGTAGACTTCCTTGATACTTGGGTATGACAGAATGGGCATGGGGGGCTCCATGATGATCAGGGTGACCACCAGGGTAAGCTGCACACTAATCAGAATGGAGGCAATGATCACCTGGGCCCAGGCACTCATGAACCTGGGCTTCCGGGTGCAGATCTTCTTCTTGCTGCCAGCAAGGATGCGCGCAATGCGATTGGTTTTGGTCACTAAAGCGGAGTAGCACATGGCAGAGGAGAGACCAACCAGGAGGCGCTGGAGGTAGCAGGATGTGGTGGTCGGTTTGGCAATGAGAGTGAAAGGGCACACGTAACCCAGGAAGATGCCGGCGAGGATAATGTAGCAGAGCTCTCGACTAGAAGACTTGACCACTGGTGTGTCCCGGTACAGCACAAAGATGAGCGTGACAAACACAGTCACAAGGATGCCCAGGCAGGAGAAGGCGATGGCTATGATGGATTCTATATTGCTCCACTCAAGGTAGCGGATAGGAATGGGCTCACAGCCTGTGAAGGGGAAAATTGTTTCAAAATGTGTCCAAGATTTCTACTGATCAACCATAATAGGGCTTTCTAGTTACCAGAGGCATAGCTAAATTCACATCTTCCATGGCTTATGTTATCTTAATGCTTTTAAAAACGCTTTACACTTACACAAATAAAGATACACCATTGTTTTCTCTGGAAAATCATGTTTCAAACCTACTTGTATCACAGCCCTAATGTGACATACTTGAACCTGTAAAAATAATCTTGTTCTTCTAACATCAGCATCATAAAAGGATGACACTCTGTGGGTGATACTTGTTTCTAAACTTTTGGAAAGAGAAAGAAAATGAAGGGAGTTCAACCGCATTTCCAGGGAAGGGTAAATAGTGAGGATGCATTAGATACGTTAGTAAGAAATAAACTAATACAATTTTTATTTTTACCTAAGTGTTGTCTAGAAGTAAGTCCAGCTCACAGACAAGCATTTTCTTGGCCAGCAGAGTGTTTTAAACATACATTTCAATTCTCTAGAAGCATTCACATTCTATTTACCACAAGTTACATTGTTTATCTTAAGTCTCACCCCTTTAGTTATGTATGATCTGTATGTGACCACTGAGCACCTCTTAGTCATCAGCTTCTGGTGGACAAGCCAAAGAACAATGACATCTCTCCTCACCCATCTCTTGAACAAAGAGGCAGAGCTGTGTTCCTAAATGCCTGGCTCATCTTTGCCTTCGAGATAGAGAATAAAATCTGTTTGTATTTCACACACCGAGAAAAATATGTCTCAGGCCCTGGAGACTACTCCTTAACAGTTCTGTGTTTGGTCTATGCCAGTACTTTCCAAATTGTAAGAATAAAAATATTTCCATAAATTTAGGAGAAGACACTGTTCTGGAGGCAGGGTAACAAGGAACCACCAGAACCTGCTTTAAACCTGTTCTGTCGATCGACAACAGCACCTCTCAGTGAACATGTTTTCGCATGCCAACCAATCAGTGTCAGCACTTGCTTCTGATAACCATCCAATCAGGAATAGATTCACATTTAATAAATGAATGACGACCAATCGCAAGCACAGACTCTTGACTGATCACAGTGGCCCCTCTCTCTCTCGTCTGTCAGGGGTTTGTTTACATCCAGGTCTCAATCTCTTCCTGGAATAACTTCTGCTTCCTATAAAAAGTCACACTTTAATTTTAAATCTCCTCATTTCCTTGGTAAAGTTTAGAAAGATAAGTAGCTAGATAGATAGAATAACAATGACCATTAGGGAGAACTTTTGATATGATACAATCAAAAAAATTAAAGTATTTAAAAGGGTTAGTAGACAAATTAGAAAATAACATACTACATAGACAATATTCAGCTTTTTAATTGGCACACTGAGACTGTAAAATAAAATTCAAATTCCAAAGCAGTCCTTGTCAAGGCTTTGGTAACCTTCTGAAAGCAACACTCTGCATTTCTCCTTTTCTATGTAACTTTACCTGAATTTTTGTTTTTATTTATTATTATTATTATTATTATTTAAATTTTATTTATTTATCTTTAGAGGGAAAGGGAAGGAGAGAGGGAGAGAAACATCGATGTGTGGTTGCCTCTCATTCGTCCCCTGCTGGGAACTGGCCCGCAACCCAGGCATGTGCCCTGACTGGGAATCGAACTGGATCCTTTGGTTCGCAGGCCTGCACTCAATCCACTGAGCTATATCAGCCAGGGCTTTACCTGAATTTTTAAATAAAGTATTCTGTCTTCAGAGTTTTCATTAGAAAAGAATACCACATTTTAAATTTGTGGAACACAACTGAGATCTATGAAAGCTGAATTAAGACCCTGAGCCAAATTAAGAGCTGTAATTAATGGTTTTCCTAAACTGCAGACATAGAAGCAAAACATTTTCTGCAAAATTCAGGAGTTTTATTAGATACTTATTGTCCCACATTACCAATTAATTCAATTAATTGTTAGCCTCATGGAGGAAAATGTTTAAAAGCAGCAGATTAGAAAAGAGAAGACTTAAATAACCTAGTAGTGTAAAATTCTAAAGATAAAAGTAGAAAATGCATTACATAAGGCAATGTCAGAAGCTTTTTTAAGTAAAGGTTCAAAGTTATAAACTAAATAAAGATGAAAGATAGACTTTAGAAAATCTGCAAAAAATTCTGGGGTGAACTCAACAACTGACATGGGGAGGACCATATCTTCCCTTCCTATAAATGGGCTCAACCCTGAATTAGGGAAATTAAGCCAGAGATGATATTAAAATACATAATTACTGATTCTCAAATATTCTACATGTGACTAGACAGTTTGATAGAGGATAAAAGTAAATAAACTGGAAATCAGTGTAATTATAAATCTTTAGGTAAAATAATAAAAAAGGACCTCTATTCTCTTTGATTTGGGAGTGTATAGACAAAAAAAAAATACTATAAAACTGTAAACAGAAGTGATCATTTAAAGAACCAATATTCCACATTAACCAAAGCTCAGGAGGACAGGACAGCTACTTAAAATTTGTCCGATGACTTAACTTGATGGAAAACATTGCACCAAAGAACCCCTTGTCTTTCCTCTGAACTTCTAAGGGAAGCAACACTTTCTTCTTGATAGAGGTGTCTTTATGTCTACTAATAATCTCACTATTGATAGAACATCAGATACCTTGGTTTAATAAAACCACTCAAACAGTGAAAAATTTTTAACATGCTAGAAGAGAATACAAGTATTCTAGTGTTCGTAACAGTAGCAGTTTATCCTAACAATACCTCAAACCAATATACCTATGACTCCCCCATGATTCTTTTATCTCTTGTGAAGATCTACAATTATTTTCCTTATGTGGAAACTGGGCTTTTCAATGCCAATCCAGGACAACCCAAACTAGCATCCTCTAGGGATTCGAACTGAACATTAACATTTTGAATGAGCTTCTTAAATTAATTCTTCTTTTTCTCCTCTTCTTCCTCCTCCTCCTTCTTATTCTTCTTTTCTTTTTTTCTATATTTTAGACATTCTAAATTTGAGAATCACTAGCTTTGATATCTTTAGGGAATTAGGTGTAATATCCATATTGTCCATATATGTAATTTAATATGCAATAGAATGTGCTTTGTTGTCCTGTTTTGAGGTTTAAAGACAAGCGTTGTCCAACCTCCAGGTGTATTTGACAATCCCAGGTCTAGAAGAGATGGAGGTAACCTTCAAAACTGCTGAGGAGCCCACCTGACCCTCAGCAGCCAAATGGAGGAGACATTATGGGAGGGGTGCCTACTATGTGCAAAGACCTGGGAACTGAAACTACCTGATGGTAGTTTCGATGGTTACAGTTAACACTGAGAATCCAGAGTGATCCAACAAGTCAGTTTCTTCAAGCAGACTACAAATCACTGAGCAAAATCTGAGACAAGTGGTCACGATTCTGGCCAGATGACCAGGGATTATTTCTAACTTTCAAAACAAATTTTGGCTCGCCCATAAGATCCAAATGCAGTGGAAGAAGCTAAAATTTACTATTGGACTTCTTTTCAATTAGGTAAAGATGAATTTAATATGAATTAAAAAATAAAGGCCATAATTATTCTATTCAAATTATCTTGGGCATTTAATAACATTTACAGTAATGCTTTGTGATTACCTAAGATTTCATTGAAATGCTTTCTTTAATCTTATTATATTAACATGAATTACCCACAAGGTAAAATTCTATTTATTATTCAACACTCAACTCAAATGTCTCTTTCCTTGTAAAGGTTTTTCTCTTCCCTGGGAAAAACAATGGCTTTTTTATTCCGTGTTCACATGAGATTTTTCACATATTCTTATTATAGGACTTATATCATAATTAACTGTTTGCATGTCTAGTTTTTTATGAAGCTCATCCTCCATGATATAAACCTTGTTTTATTTACCCGTATATCCCCAGTTGCTCAAAAAAAAATTGCCTGGCATTAAGCAGATGGTAGTGTATAATATAAAAGTAAATGAATGAGTAGATAGCATAAGAGGTCACAACAACTATTGCAATGAAGAAAAATAGCCAAAATTAGTTAATTTTTATAATTTAGCATTTTATATTTTTGATGATTAAATTTAGTGCAGTCTGGCTTTCTGCAGAACACTTTTACACTATTTGGCTTTTTAAAAGAATTGAGTAGCATTGAATTACATATAATCAGCCCATGAATTGTTAAACTACTGTCAAGTTAACATATTATGGCAGAAGAGATCCCTGTTTATGCATCATAAAAAAATAAAGTATAACATTTAAAGGCTGAATTAAAGTAAGCATTTTTCCCAAAAGGAAAATATGAGAAACTTATTAACAGATTTAGAAATCACTTCCTCTAGGAAAAATACCAATTTTTCTTCATAGCCAAAAACCATATGCTAATAAAAATAAAAACTTACTTCTAAACATGTTTTTATTCATAATATTAGAGTCTTTGGAGCATATATGGAGAGTAGCTATCTAATAATTTTAAACACATTTTTACAAACTCTGTCTTCAATAAAAAACACCACTTCCCAGAAAGAATAATTTCTCATCTTCACTAAAATTTATTAAAAAAATAAAATCTACCTACAAAAATAAAATACCTAGTTGAAGGCAATGCATTTACTCCTCTGAGTTTTTCTACTGATTTTTGGTATTCTGTGCAGGGTTTTTTAAAACAATTATTGTTCCCATGGCAACCACCAACACCAAGCGCGGCACCTTCGCTCAGAGCCTGACAAGGCACAAAATAAGTGGCCGATGAGATCTCATGTTCCATCATGGATGAGAGCAAAGGGATAAGAAACAACAGATGGCAATTAACAGTCAGTATACTCATGTGTGAGGTATTCTAAAAGATCCTACACATAAGATTTGCAAAGTAACCTGGACAGATGAGCCAGTTGCCTGTCACTACACAAAGGCCGTCTGAGCTGCTGCTTGGCCCAACTCTTTTGAATATGCAAGTGACTATTGTACATGTGATGGATGGTAGTGCATTACATTCTTTAGAAGGATAACTGCATTAATATTCATCTGTTTATGGTCAAGGAGAATATTGTTTTATTTGCTAAGTCAAAGTGCCCTGATCACTTGGTGCTCGTTTGTCAGTGAGCTGACGAGATACCTCCAATGGAAGATCTCGACAGAATAAAAACATGACTTTGAGTTTCACTATTATAACATACTAGATCATTCTGTGTTTTAATGCTTTAAAATAGGATAGAAATTCTTTTTCATATATGAGTTAAGTCCCAGTTAATGTGAAAATGGAGTAATAAGAAAAGATTGGGGAAGCTGCACAAAACATATACAAGAGAAAAAACTGTTGTACCCCAAAGCCTGGACCTCTGATATCTCAGGTCAACCTGAGGAAGAGGCTTGTTTTGTCTTTGAGCCTCTTCCTAGTCAGCGGTGGTATCAGTCAGGTAGCAGAATCGACTGACTATGAAGTCAAACCCAGTTCTCAAGCACAGTGGCGATCTAAGGGGACCTGCTTACTCAAGACCCAGTAGGTCCCAGTAGGAAGCACACACTGTGAAGGAGGATAAAGATGTGAAAAGAGACACGGAATGAGTGGGAGAGGTGGCCTGTGTCCAGAGAGAGGTTGGATAAATTTTTCCAAGCCAGTCTATTGCACACAACCGCAAGATAAGAGGCGCAGCGAGAGAGCCTTAGAACCAGGGACAAAAACCTCTGGATCCTCATAGTGGCTTCCTTCTTAACCAACTGCATTGACCTAGTTGAATGTGGGTGAGTCCCTTCTTTTTAATTCTCTCAACAGAACAAATATTTATTAAGAAGCTATTATAGCCAAGGTACCAGGCTATGAGTGAGAGAGTAATGTTTCTGTAATGATGGGGCAGGAACAGTGCCTCTGACTCTGCTGGGTCCCCTCTCAGAACAGGTGCATAAGAATCTCTGCGGGTGGGTAGTTCCTGGGTAATTTTTAGGCTCATTAAAGTTGAAAACCAGTTTTCAGCTAGAGAATAAAAAGATGAGTGAGATACAGTTCGTACCTTCAACAATATCCTGATATAATTTCCTTTTCTTAAGAAAGGCCTTTGTACAAGGTGATTTCTAAAAAATTTCTGGTACTCATTTTAGTTTACTTTCTTCTAACAGGGTTAACATTGTACATAGCACTGTCACTAATAAGTATCATTTTAATTATGTGACCTAGTTCTATTAACCCAGCCATTTTTGATGTGCTTTGAATAAGCTACATAATTTCTTAGTTTTATATTCTTATTTGGAAACAAGGAAAAAAGGGAACAATAATCAGGAATGTTACCCTTTCTGATGATTTTCATTAGTAGCCGGGAAGGCGCAGGGTCAGCAGTCCGTGAACCGGGCTCTACTTCTAACTATTTGCATGACTGGGGCGCACGGATCCACCTCCCTAGGCCTCAGTTTCCTCTTTTTTCAAATGAGGGGTCAGATTACTAAGAGGACAAACTTTCCATGGCCCTATTATTCTTAAAATCTGGGCAAAGTATTTATGAAATACGCCTCCCATTGTAAACCAGGGGCCATGGAAAACAAAACACAGATATGTGAGCACTGCTCTTAGGAGACAAGCAAGCTCGCGTAATCCGTCCACATGAGTCCCATTGATTTTACTAGTGAAACATCTTTTTATGTGTAAATATGAATTCAAGTGATTAGAAATTGCTTCACATTAAAGTGTTAAAACAGAAACAAAACTACTGGTGTACCATAATACCCTTTTTTGTTTTGTCTTGTTTTTAAATTTACCCTTTATTATATTTTTCCATTACCTTGTATCCCCCTCCCCCTAGCAATCACCACACTGTTATCCGTGTCCACGAGTCCTTTTCCCTGTTTGCTCAATCCCTCCACGCTCTAACCTCCTCCCCCACCAGAATACCCTTTCAATACATTTTTGTTCAGATTTAAATAAACTTTCCTTTCAGTGTAGATCACGGGACATTTGTAAGAGGTTCGTGCGCGCTCTTTGACAGGAGCGTTAGAGAGTGCACGCTGCAAATGAACATCAAAAATGACACGAGCTGACTGCTCACACTGTGAATGATGAGCACGCTGGGAAGGCCAACAGTCAGAGACACAGGGGCTCCTACCTGTGAGCTCCGCGTTGGGCCACCAGCCCAAGTCACAGGCCTTGCAGGTGAACTCATCCTGCACATATTCGTTCTCTTTGCAGGCCGTGCAAATCCAGCAGCAGCTGACTTCTCCCTTCCGGATGACCTGCAACAGAGAGAGTCACACTCCTGAAGACGGTTTCTCCAGAAGGCTTCTCTTGCAGATGAGGACTGTCATGAAAGAGTAACTTTTCACACTGTCAGAAAAGAGTAACTTTTCAAAAAAATCTATTTGCTGAAAACGATTAAGTATGTGGATTGGAATATACCTTAGAGTTCAGATGTGAGTTTCGATTCATTTCATGCTGGATTTGGAGGTTTTTCAATAATAATTTGTTTCATAAAGAGAATTGGCTACATTATCTCTTACACAGTTAAAAATGAAACAGTTGAATTTTATCCTTATTTATATTATTATGTACTAATTATTCTCAGAAAGTACAATAAAAGTATAGTTTTCTTCTCTGAAAGAACAAGAAGTGTTTATACACAAAAGTTTCAATGTAATAAAATCTTATTAATTCATAAAAACTGAGTAATTATGGATTTTTTTGGTATATTATGTAAGTATGAGCAAGTTTATATGCATAAAAACAGAATGATGGCTAAAAAAGTATAACCCTGTTACTGGCCTTGTTACTTGCTCTAGTGAATTAAAAAGATGATATAAATTGTTGGAAGAAAAATTACTAGTCCAAAATTCCCGAAGAATTGCTTATTATCTGAGCAGTTTAAACTTTCTCCCATTTTCAAATTGTTTGGTAAGCACTTTTTCACTTACACAATACAAAAATAAACATCAAAACACACTGCATTTAAAGAGTTTCTTGTAAACAGCACATAATTAGATCTTGCTTTCGTCTTCAGTCTGACAATTTCTGCCTTTCCGTGGATGTGCTCAGCACATTTACATTCATTATAACCACTGGTGTGGTTGGATGTGAATCAATTATCTCTTTTTTCTGTCCGTCTCGGGTTCCCTTTGTTTCCTTTTCTTTGCACTCTGCCTTCTTTTGGGCTGAGAATTTTTTAGCATTCCATTTTATCCCTAAAACTTGCTAAACCTCTGTGTTGTTTTTGTGGTTGCTGTCGATTTGAAAATGTGCATCATTAACTTCATGTTAATAGAAGTATGTTACACAACTTCATGTCCATTGTAAGATCCCGACAACAATACTTTTCCATTTTCCCGTCCTGTTGGGTATTCTTTTAGTACCTTTTACTTACATGTATTTTATAACCCCCTATGAGAATTGCTTTTGCTTTAAGCAGTCATCTTTGAAACACATTTTTGAAATAAGAAAAAATATTATTTTTATATTTACCCAAATTTTATATGCTGATATTATTTTCTTCATCTTGATGAATGCTCTTTAACATTTATTGTACTGCTGATGTGAGAATTATGACTTCTTTAGCCCTATATTTATTTGAGAAGTCTTTATTTTGGCTTAATTTTTGAAAAAAAAATTCACTTGGTGGGAAAGTTTAAGTTGACCATTTTTCTCTTTCTTTTAGCACTTTATACCATTCCCTTGTCCTTGGAAATAGGTCTAGGTTGAGAGATGTTTGTTTTTTTAACACTTTAAAAACGTCATTCCTTCCTCGTATATGGTTTCTGAGCAGTCTGCTGTAATTCTGACTCCGGTTTTGTGTATCCAACAGAACGGTTTACTGTGGCTTATATTAAGATTTTCTTCTTATTACTGGTTTTTAGTAACTTAGTATCTTCTTTGTATTCAAATTCTTTGGCATTTGTTGAGCTTCATGGATTGGGGTTTACATTTTCATTATATCTGAATATTTTTCAAGTCATTACTTCGTTAAAAATTTTTTTCTGGCCTGTTCCCTGCCCTTCTGGGTCTCTGATTACACTTATAACATACCTCTCAACTGTACTCTTCAAGTCGCTGAGAGCCTGTTAATTTCTTTAACTTTGTTTTCCCTCTGTGTGTTTCATTTGCCTATTTTCTATTGCTATATTTTTAAATTTACTGATTTTTACTTCTATTATGTCTAATATCTGTTAATACATTCATTGAAATATGATTTCTTATAAATTTTAATTTTCATTGTATAAGTTCAATTTTGTATTTTTAATATTTCTATTTGCCATCTCATGATATTCATGTTTATTTTAAATCCTTTAGTATGTACTTAAAATAGGTATTTTAATATCTTTGACTGTTAATTCCATCCTCAATGTAATTTCTGGGACAATTTGTATTGTTTCATTTTTATTTTGGCAATGTGTCACTTTTTCTCACTTTGTCATATGTCTACATTTTTTTTGACCAGCTGTTGACCATGGTATACACGAGGTACAGAATGCTGGAGTGTTTTTCTTGAAGAAGTGTTGCCCCTTGTTCTGGAGGGCAGCTAAGTTACTCCCGGCTCAGTGTGAGTCTTGTTTTTAACCTTTTGGTGTGAGTCTATGACAGCCTCTCTATTATGAATGGCATAGTCTCATTACTAAGGTGCGATCCCTCTGGGGTCTCTACCTAATTTCTTGGGCACTCAACAAGGTATCTCCGCTCTGGCTTGAGAAGACCGGGACCATCCCTCGCTCCACGTGGGCTCTAGGAATCCAGCTCCGCAGTCACTGCTCTTCACCCGGACATTCCGAACAGTTCTAGCTTAACTCTAATTTGTGTTTTAAGCCCCCCCAAACTGTGAATATTTTTGATTATTTTTATATCAGTCATACAGACATTTTTTGTAGTATACATTCAATAACTGAATAAAGTATTTTTTATCCCCCCCCCCCCGCAGGAAAACACTGAAAACGAAGCTCTAAATTGTGATAAAAGTTTTGATATTTCACAGAAACTGCCTTTCAAGGACCAAGACTCACTAGGGCACAAGATCTGTTGATTCTTTCACATCCGGTGTACATGGATCTATACTTATTGTTAGTGAGGCTCCACACAACGCCGTGATTCAGTTGCACATGCCTGTAGTAGTCTTGAAGTATTTATGCTGTGGGAAATCAAGTGTTCACTTTATGACTAAGTTTCCGGAGTGATTTCTAATGGATTTTTTTAAATTAAGGTTTTATTTAGAAAAAAGGAGGAAAGGAAACAGCATCAAGGGAATGTAATGAAGGGAACATAACTACAAATCAAAGGAAACAGGAAAAACTTTCTTCAAAGGGAAATACGTGAGAGACTGTACAGGATACAGAAACTGGGTCTCCCCTAATTAGGGCCGCAGGAGAATCAGCTGCGGGAGGAGGCAGCCCTGCCCTCCTGCAGCCCCCAATCCCCTGTGTGAGAACTCGGAAAACAATCAGCTCTAATTGCTGCCATGTTTTTCTCCATCTTCATTACCAGCTTCTCGGAAAAAGGGGCCGTGTTTAAGTTTCCTTTGCATTCACAGTGCTGGCATAGTTCTTGGTGCATATTTATTACTCACTAAGGTATATGGAAGACAAGAGGCAAATAATATAGAATAAAATGTAAAGAGAAGAAATGGAAATAAATAATTCAAAGAGAATAAAAATAAGAGAAAACTCAAGAGAGCCTTGTAAGAACTAAATGAAAATATCAACTTAGGGAAATCCTGCATTGTAATTTAGGATAGGAAAATAATAATAATAATAATGGTGTAAGCCAAATGATCACAAGAGTAGACACATCTGAACTGGCTCTGTGTGTTCCGCACTTTGTACAGAATGACACAGAATTTCCTCCCGTGGTTTGAAGTTAATCACGTGCACTCTTCAGCTAGAGAACAGCTTCAGAAGGGATTAGTGCCTTGTGCAAATCTCAGCCACATTATCTCCAGTTATTTCCAAGAGTGAGGCTCTTCCTAGTGTAATAATGGCCGTCAGGGTGATGATGTGTTATGCTGAGAAGCAGCAGATAGATATACAGGGTCTGGTGGAAGTAAAGCCTGCTTGAGTGTGATTGGTAGGGTAATATAACATGGGGGTAATAATTTATAGTTTTAATTTGAACACTTCACCAAAAATGTCATATGGTGTGCTTGAGTGTAATATTATTGTGTTACAGAGTCACATACTTATGATCTTATAATAAAAAATTTTGTAATAAAAAGGGACATTTTTTGTGCTGGACCCTGTGTACTCACTTAACCAACCTCTGTTCAGCGGCCGGTGTGCCAGACGTGGCACTGTACATGGGACAAAGAAATGAAAAGACCTGGTCACTGAGGTTAAAAAGCTCAAAATCTAACATACTGGGTTACATGCACTGCTAGAAGGAGGAATGAAATGCTTAGTCAGAAAACACACCTTTAATCAATGATTTAATCATTCATTCATTCATTTGCAGTGTGTGTGAGAGGGCCTCCAGTGCGCTAAGAGCTATGTGAAGACTAGAAATAATCAGTGAACAAAATCAATAACATCTCCATCCTTAAGGAGCTATCATTCTAGAGAAAGCCTTTGAGAAAAGTGCAGCAAGAAAGAGGAATAGTGTTCAGGACAGGGACCTGGGTGAGGCAAGTATAGCACCTAAGGACCACATTTAAAGAGGCATGTACTTTTCAGGTTGAGCAAGTACCAGCCTTGCACTTGCAGGACCTTGTGAGTGAGTGCCTCCTTAAAGTCTGTACCACAGGTACCTCACTTGCCCCATCGTGGTCCTAGTCCTGACAGGGAGGCACCTGGAATAGGGGATTGCAATTTTGCGTATGGTGGTCAGAGAAGGTCCCACTAAGACACTGCCATCTGAATAACGGCTTGAGAGAGGGAAAGAGAGTCCGCCCTGAATGCATCCGGTGGGGGAGTGTCCTAGGCAGCAGCAACAGCTGGAGCAAAGACCAGGTAGCAAGAGCACCTTGTGTAACCACACCCTTGCCTTCCCCCTCTGCTTTTCTGTCTGAATGTTACACCTCAAAATGTTTACTTAGAAGAGTAAATGGGTTCTGCTTCTGTGACTGCCACCCCCAACACACAGCCGCCCTGTTGCATTCCTGTCCACTCTCACGTGACTGGGGACAGGTCAGGCATGAGGCTACCGTGATCTCCAAAAACTTCAGTAACCAAGAAGGCAAAGCATGAGAAGTGAAAATGCAGGCATACTGAGTGGTTATGGAGAAATCAATGCTCATTCCTTAGAACTTCTCATTATGACTGGTGCTTGCAAAGTTCCCTCCTCATCCAGAAAAAACTATGGTTTACACACCCACAGCAAAATACAAGAAACAGTGTTTAGTCTTCTACTTTTTCCAAAATTTTAGCCAATGTGTTTTAAGTAGCTGGGGCAGCTCACACCATCATTATATGAGCATAGACTTCTCAAATAAGGATTTTTTTTTTTACTTTCCTGTGGACACTTCATGCTGAGAACCCACCATGCTGCTGCGGAATTTAGAAAACATTGCGTACTCGAGGAATCTTATCATTGTTTCACTGGTTGCCAAAATGGTTACGTTAACTATGAATGATTTTTAAATGAGTAATTTGCTTTGATACACAAGAGAGAAAGTGGAGATGTTTCGGACACTTTGAGAGTTGATGATATCACTGCTAACTTCCTTAGCTGTTCTGATGGCTCTGTGACAGTTGTCCTTATTCTTAAAAAACAGAAGTTGAGGTATGACGGTATGAAGCTTCGCCATATTTGTACTTCATCTTTGAAATGATTCAGGGAAAAAATAGCTAACCCAATTTGGAAGTTTATAGTTTGTAAGATATCTGTAATTCCCCACATGTATAAGGTTTATTTTACTACGTGGTATAACATCTGCAACGAGGAACCAGTTTACGATGTATTCCATGTTCACCAAAAGTCTCCAAAGTTCTGTGAGGCTGGTCAGGTGAGAGCAGTAGAAAGGAGTGATTTTCTCCACTTTCCGTGCCCAAATTCTCAGCGCCAAAACCATCAACTTGAAGTGAAGAATCCACGGACAAACTTAGGGGAAAAGTGTAGACGAGGAGAGACGGGGGAAGCAAGAACGGGAGACGGTGCGAGCAACCTGCAGGGTCTTCCTCCTCGATTTCTCAGCTCGTCTCCCTGTCTCTATCTAACACTCCCTGCCATCTTTACACATATTGCTTCCTTAGTTCTACACTCTGTTCCCAGGGCATTTTAAATGGGGATCGCTGCTTGTAATTTTATTGTGAATTATTGAAAACATAAGGCTTTGCAATTAAAATATGCGTGTGTAGGAAACATGCCAGTTCCTATCACGAAAGATAGTGGAACAACGCATGGCTGTGGGATGATCAGAGCTCTGGGTGGGCTCTGAGCCCAGCTCTGACACTTCCTACTGAGAGAGCTTGGAGCAAGTGACTCAGCCCCTCTGGGCCTCCAACTCCTCACCTATAGAACAGGGGCGATAGAACCTGCTTTAAAAGGGTTGTTTCAAGGGATCGTTGGAATGATGGTATCTGTAAAACGTTACTGTATCTGCACAAGAATATGCTTGAGAAATGTGGTCCTTGATCTCCGCAGCCTCCTTCCTCTTTCCACCGTCCCCTCCTTTGCCTTCCCACCCCTTCTGCATGCACACCACGGAAACGGCAGCAGGCTTGGTGTGGGAGAACGACACGTCTGCTGACTCTCGCTGTTCCCTTGCAGATCCACTGTCTGCATTTTACGTGCCGCTTCAAATTCTCTTCATCTAATCTGTCTCTTAGGCCCACTGCCTCGGACTCTTGGAGAGCTCTGGACACTTCTGTGGCCCCATGTTAGCCCCTCTCACTGTTGCCTCATCTTCTGCCCTCTGCAGCTGTCTCGCCCAGGAAACGGGCACTGGATTCTAGAACCACCCGCATTGCATTCACCCCAGCAGGAGTCCGGACCGGGCTACATGGCACCCACAGAGGCTTTCTCTCCCCTTACTGCTTTCATGTAACAGAACATGGACTCTGGCTTCCTCAGGAGCTGCCTGTGGGGTCAGGCGATGCTACTTCCAGTGAGCAAACTTTGACCACAGGAAGCAGAAAATAGGGTGGCATGGGTGCATGCGTGCTTCTGTCCTTTCACTTCAATAGGTAGTCCGAGTAGCCTTCCCAGAGATCTTTGTGGGACTGACACACTAGTGATGCTCACACAAACAGCATCCCGCTCAGTAATGCATCACCTTGTTATTGGTGGCGGTATTTTCCCATCCTTCCTGTCTCACTTCACTTTTCCTCCCATGGCTGCTTCTCGGGGATTCCAGCTTCCAGTAAAGTGTTATCCCTGAAGCCTTACTTGGTTTCAGGTGTTCAAGGGAACCTGAGCTAAGCACCTGTGAATGACATTGACCAGGTTCTCTGGCCACCTGTCTTCTGGATAAGGTCAGCGAAATAGAAGGACCCGATGGGACGGTGAAGAGAAGGGGAAAGCGGTGGCCCGAGTAGCCTCTCCTGCTCCGGTTCACAGGGCATCACGAGTAGCAGCTGAGGTTTCTCCAAGTCCTTCTCGCCCGGGGGTAGGAATGATTCTTGCTGTTACTCATCTGTGAGTTGCCTCAGAGTCCCCTCCGACTTTTATAATTCCTTCTTATCTTAAATTCCCTCTATCAAACCACCTGGCATGGGCTCTATTTTTTTCTGACTGAACCAAAATATAACTTAATATAACATGAGACACTGCAAGGTTTGACTTTATTTACCTGTGTTTGTGGTATAGCTAAAGTCAGCTTCTGCTTCTGTAAGATATTTTATTTATATTTCTAAAAATAACATAAGTAAACTGGAATTTAAAGTGCTTCAAAGAGAATTACCAGTCTTGGCTGGTGTGGCTCAGTGGATTGAGTGAACCAAGGGCAATTACCTTAAGAAAGTTCTAGGGGCTATCATAAAAGAAGTCAAATGATCATTTTAGCCCCTTAAATGGCATTTGTTATTTAAAATAAATACTCCTTTCCTAAAGGCTGTGTTTCCCAGTTAATACAAGTCCAAGTCTTTCAATCACCCTGTAAGTTGCCTGGTCCCGCATCTTTGCAGTGGTTACCAAGAGACCTGTCAGTGAGCATTTGGGGCCTAGTAGGTGGCTAATTGGTGGTGTAAGAAAGAATATGAGTGCCATTACTCAGAAAATGAGATTCATCTCCACCCCAGGTGCTACTTTCCTCCTGCAGGGTACACAATATTTCTAAAATTGGCCCCCAGAACATTTGCATTTATAGAGAATGCTCTGTAACAGCTGAGCAATGATTTGTGGAATCTCCCTGAATAACACTGCATGGGCGTAATGCAAACGTGATGCCAGAAATACTTCAGTGTCTAGGCACAGATGTATGCAGTTAGCCTCCCCTCTGAACCCACGTGGGGAAGGGTCTCTCTTCGGGAATGTGCACCAGGTAGGAGCCACCGGTCAGGGCCTGCCAGCAATCAGTGGAACAAGAGGGAATCGTGAGAGGGAGCTGGAGCACTGTGAATCTTTAGGACAATTCGTTTTTCTCTCACCAGGGTCCCTCCCTCCCCCGCCCTTACACTCTGAAAAACTCAACTTTGTAGTTCCATAAACTGTTTCACAGCAGTTGTCTGCAAGACAGACTCTACACTACCACCCATGCTGGAAGGGGGGCCTGAGCCAAACATGCGATGTCATTTGGGTCACAGAAGTCCATGAGCTCAGGGCTTCTGTATTGTCTTCATCATTTGACTTTAGGGCTCCAATGTCCTGTTTTCTCCACCATCCAGAAAAGATGATGAACGCGGAATTCAGTTCTCCTGTATCTCATGACAGCAGTCAATGGGATGCGGGGCCTCTGGATTTCAGAGGGTATGTTCCTACTACCAACCACATGACAGTCTTGTGTGAAACAACTTCATCAGGACAAGAATCAAAAATGCACTGGGGAGAAGCAGTGCTGACCCTCTGCTCACGCACGGTGGTTTGGCCGGAGCCGTGCTCACACAGTGGAAATACTTGGGCTCCCAGTGGAAACTAATGGTATCTCTAAGACTCCTGGATACCCCACACTGTGTGAGCTTTTTAGGACCCCTTGCCTAAATCTCCCCCAAATCTAACAATTTCAGGATTAACTGTAAACATGGCAGGTGGCCGCCAGCACCCTGTCACAGCACTAGAATGGAGCTGATTCTGGTTGGTGAGTTGTCATACAATTATTAAATATTTTTAACATCACTTCTGCAGGGAAGGCACAAGCTACTTATAGGGTGAATTGTCTCGGCGGTTTGCTTTGTCTCAAAGTGGCTGGTATCCCTGAGAGGTTGAGTCCATCAGCACAGCCTTTCTCAGCTGCTGTGAGATGTTGCAGGTGGCACATCATCCACCTTCTGTGACCAGGAGCGATAAAGCTTTTCCAGGTTCCATACCGACACTTGCGCGCACTACTAGATTTTTGCCCTAAGACACTTAAGTGCCCTTCAGCCCTGCATAGGGAGTCCCACAGCTCCCCTGATAGCACTGCACCATGGCCATAGCCACAAGGTGACAGGGCCCACAGCATCTACTCCAGGTCCAGCTATGCTGGGTGACATTTATGTGACAGCCTTGTCTGCTCCCAGAGATGAATCTCAGAAAACTAGAGATGGAAAGACCAATTACACCATTTAATCTATACTCTTGCCAGCTCACAATCAGTCCCCTCCACTCTGCTTCCTAGCGCATCATCCAGTTTGGATCAAGTGGCAGGGTTTACAGAGAGGGCTGTTTCTTTGTCTTCTTCACTGAGAATTCTTTCTAGCACGTCCAGCTAAATGCTCACTATTTGATGTTTATTTACTCTAGTTTTATGTGTACAGTAATATTATGGTTACTCATTTGCCCCAAGCTGGGGAAAAAAAAACACACACGCACACTTGAGAATAATTAGAAAGTGAGGAATCTCTCTTGACTAGAAAATACCAGTTTCAGGAAAAATCAAAGAACCCGGTGGAGAAATGATAAGCTGTGCTTCTGCACTGCCTCATTTCAACTTCTTTTATTTCAGTTCAATGCTTATGTAGCATTGGTCAAGCTCCTGCTTTCTTGAACAACAGCTAGAACACTGACTAAGCAGTACCATTAGTTTGGGTTTCCAGGTTTACTTCTCTTTCAATTTTTAAATCAGATTATTCATTCCCTTGCTTTCTATATTGTATTTAAAATCCTGCCTCATCATAGTGATTTACTTAAAGATTATTCTAAATTTTCAAGTGGTTTCCCTATCCCATGTGCTAATCTTCTTTGTTTTTTTGATGTTGTTGTTGTTGTTGTCCTTTTTGGGTTTTTTTTTTCCGATTTTAGCTAATCACAAGCATAACAAGAGTAAGCCTGGTCCATTCTTTCTGGACAACCTTGTCTAAGAAAAATGTCTGTGTTTCTTTATGTCTGGATAGAGGCCTTCCTCATGAACACTGTCCAAGAATGCATTTGCGGCCGACTCACCTTAATCTGGCCCTTCAAGCAAGGCTCACTGCACACAGACCGCACCATCCCACTCTTATTCATCTGGATTTTGTAGTCGTCGATGTTCAACACCCCTTCATGCCAGGTGCCCACGTGTACATAGTCATAGCGATTAGCTTCAGTGTACTGAAGGTTCATGATATCATATCTGCAAAGAAAACAGCATGTGTGTCATGGAGAATGTGGACATAATGCAGACAACAGAGAAATTTGGCAAATATAGAACAGAGAGAAGGGAGGTGAAAGCTAGAGTCATCCCACGTCCTGATACCAGCTACTGTCAACATTTTAGTTTATTGGTAATGTTTTCTCTGATTTTCCAAAATGTGTATTCCAGTCTTAGAGTCTGTGCATCATCCATATATGCTGAAGAATATGGTACTCTGAGGCTTTCTCTATGCTTATTTTCCAAAACAGTAATTCCATGTGTCTGTGTGTGCTGAGCTGATCATCTCCAAATTGTTGTTCACTAAGTTCTTGTTCGAACAAGTCTTCAGAATATTAATTTCTTAACTTGATTTCTTTTATTCCAATTTTCTTTTTATTTTTAATAATCAGTTGCCATTTTATTACACTGGATTGATAGAGGTGAACTTTCTCAAGTTTGGAGCCTACTTTAAATGCTATTAGAGCAAGAAATCTGAGAAATGCATCTTTAATTAACAAGGATATTGGGGATTTAACATCTTGACATTTAAGCTGGTCTCTTCCCTGGTTAGGGCAAACATTTCAGTAATTTCAAATGCTGCAATGCTATGCACAGACGAATCTCCATGTCTAAACCTTTGCTGCAGCCAGAGTGTGTTCTGGGGGCCAGACATCATTCTCCACTGTGGGCAGTGAAGAGCATTCCTCAGTGCCACAGAAATGAGGCAGGACCTGGCACTGGGATGCGTAAGCTGGAATCTCTTTTATACCTTTTTAACAGTAGGATAAACTACTGAGGGACGCCACTAAAATCCTTAAGGATCATGGGCTTCTTGGGGGGATTTATGAACATAAGTTATGTAAAAACTATTTCACATCTGAGGCAAAGGCATATTTGGAAAGCAGTATCAACATATCATTCCTATGTATATTTCTACGAATGCCCTAAAATACTCTGGTTATTTCGATTATCATAACTGGAGAACATCTTTGAATGGGCATAGCCATTTATCTCTCAGTCATTGAAAATTCTCTGGCACCCTTCAATCTTCTCTGCATGTTGCTATGTGCTCCAAGTAAATTATAACTCATGTGGCAGTTGCCCGGAAATGAAGGCCTGCCTCTCCCTGGACCCTGCAAATTGGGACTGTTTTCTGTGGTGTCCATGCAGGGTTTTCACCATCCTGCACTAGGATATCAGAGGCATTGTTTCTGGCTCTTTGCCTTGACCCAAAGAAATAGATGGCAATTAACAAACACATATTTCTCTTCTTTAGCTCTCTTGCTCCTCCCCCCAATTCCCCTACCTCATTCATCCTGGAATTCTTTCTAAACCTGATTCAGACTCAGACTCCTCCTCAGCCCAACACTCCAGGAAGCTACCACCAATCAACCTTAGTTGGTATTGGAAACCTTTGGCTATATCTGGCCCAGTTCCTGCTCTTAATATGCAAATGCATTTTGTCACCCTCGGGTTGCTAGTGGTTTCTTCACATCCAGATTCTGGCAATTTGCATAAATAGCAGCCCCCCAAATGGAAAGGGGAGACTCTACGAGAATAAAGGATGTCTTTTCTATACTTTTCCAAGGAACAAAACTTACCTAGAGTTGCATCTCTTGCCTGTTCTGACTTTTGGCTACCAGCGGGTTCTTATTCTCCTGGTTGCTAAGACATACCATGATGTTCTTCAGAGTGGCTGGCTAAGTGATATCCATGTGGCTATTAATTGTGGGCTGACAGTCCACACCCCTTCTACTGATCAACGATACTCATCTACACCTCCAATAGTTTCCCGTTTTAAACTCATGGTTATAGCACCTGCTGTGAATGTTCACTATGAATACTTTCCTTTTTCATTTCCTTTCATTTTTTACGTTTTTCTCATTATTACATCATTAAATCTCCTTATGCACTTTCAACAAAGGCTTGAATGTGATGCTTGCTTTAGAGTACCTTCTTCCTATAAATTAGTTTTCTAAGACTTTTATTTCAACTTCCTCATTTGCTCTTCAAAAAGGAGAAACCAGTTCACACTTCATTAGTATGTAGAAACTGAAAAACTCACAGTATTTAGGTATGAAAACACATTTTGAAAAAGGCCCAAAAGCCATAGGAAGAAAATACTGAAAATCACCAAAGGAAAAGTGCTGACTTACTACAGAGGGGCCATCCCCTTGGCTGTGTGAGCGACAGATGTGGGACCCAGCTCTTCTCTGCCAGCCTGAGTCACTTCTCAACATGTTAGCATTGACTCGGAGTATTCTCATGCTATAAATTACACCTTTACAACATCCTCTCAATCATCCAGTTTATACTACATGGTGATTAACTAAAATAATGACAAGAGGATCTGAAAAGCTTGGATGGTGTTATGACAGGAGATGGAAGCAGAGGGAGGTGGTTGAAAGAGAAACTGATCACAGATGAAGATGATCAATTTCAAACACAAGGAAATGATCCTTGAGAAGAGACCCAAGGGAAGGCTCGTGATTTAAATATGTAATTAAAATGGAGATGAAAAAAGCTAAAATTGTGTGCCAATGTTTTGGATAACTTAACTATTGAGTATCTAAAAATGCATCTGGCCCCGTGCTGGGCACATTTTGTATGTTATCATACAGAATCGTGAAGGGAGGTTTCCATTCCAAATCTGAACTTTTACAGAGCTTAGTTCCCAGTGGAACCCAGCATTACAACCGTGGGTTTAAAGGGGAGAGTGGTGGTCTAAATCTCGGACCCACTGCTTCCTTCTGCCACTTCCTAAGGAGCTCCGCACCTGCAGGCTTTCCGCATGCCCAGACCCCCCCATCATTCTGTCCATCTCAGTCACATTTTTCCCTAAACCTGCTCCCACCTAATGGAAGCTTGGAAGGAATCTAATAAATGCATTCTTTAATTGCTGGCAATTGCTTATAAAATTTGTCTTCTTAGAGCTGTTGGATTTTAACAGAGAGAATCCACTTGGGCCCCACAAAGCACTCCCTAAATGTAGAACTTAAAGCTTACATGAAAAGAAGAGATATGCAGAGAATTATTTAGGGTCGCTTACAGTAATCTCTCCCAAATAGTCTCTTACAGTTCCTTTGGAATGACATTAAGAATGCTGCCAGCAGCCTCGCCTAATTTTAGGATGAGCTAAAAGGCAGAGTGATGTGGCAAAAAGACTACAAGCCTCAGATTCAGGCAGCACTGCCTCCATCAGCTACTCTTGGAGTGATTTTAGGGAAGTTTCTTGGTTTCTCTGACACTGAGTGTTATCCGCTATAAAAAACAGAAATGCTATGCATATAGCAGGAGGATTAGATGGCTTGATGCTCCATTCTGACACAGCATATGCTTTCCTAAAATCTCTCTTTCTGCAAAATCATCTGCTGAAAGACAGTGCTTATGAGCAAAAGACAAGATTGTGGGCACACTGAGCAGCAGCCAAGCTGAGAGCCTTTTTTCCTTCCTGCTGCAAGTTTGAATCCCTATTTAACTCTTCTGACTATGCCTGGTCTCAGAAAATTCATATAAACATGCACAACCATTCTTCGTACTGACGTCATTCCCCACATACCAATGAAACATGAGCTAACTGGTGTTACAAAAGCAAGTGTCACAGAACAGACTACACATAAAATGACTTAGGAAAATATGTATATATTAAATAGATTTAATTTTCCTCTGCTTCTTTTTTTAAAGATTTTATTTATTTATTTTTAGAGAGAGAGGAGGGGAAGGAGAAAGAGAGGGAGAGAAACATCAATGTGTGGTTGCCCCTCATGCACCTCCAACTGGGGACCTGGCCTGCAACCCAGGTATGTGCCCTGACTGGGAATTGAACCAGCAGCCCTTTGGTTCACAGGCCTGTGCTCAATCCACTGAGCTACACCAGCCACAGCTCCTCTGCTTCTTGATTAATTCTTTGGAAGCCATAGCAACTCAATACCAGAAAGAAAATTCTTTCCTTTCTTATTCCAGGCAAAACACAAGTTAGCCTGAGAATAAAGGGTACCTGCCTATGACTTTATTCTCTTCATATATTAGGCTCTGTAAGCAGGGGTAATATTAAGATATTTTACAGCCAGTATGGCCTTGTAGCAATCAATCGGAAAGCAACTCTGGCCTGGCCCTGCCAGGGCCAGGGAGGGCTCCGCTGGTTCGGTGCAATCCCTTGAGTTTCCTGGGCTGACAGGTGGTCCCAGGCATTCTGTGGAAAGGGATGGAGTGAGAGCTGGGTAGGGGTGTAGGACTGGCAGGATGCAGGACTGTGCATGTTTGCAGTAAGCTTTGCCATGTTTTAAAATGAATTTCCATCTAATATTAGTCCTGTCTGTTCAGCTTTCTAGTTGTATCCATGCTCATGACACCCAGAAACCAAGGAACCAAAGGGAGAGAGAATCACCCTCTGTCTGGCTCAGGGAGGCTCACGGGCTATTCAGATGCATTATGGGAAAGGGCTTTACCTTCCAGGAGCGTCCCCTTTCTCGTCAAACCACACCTCCTCTCCGGACACACCGATGAACGTGGACTTGATGAGGAAGTCCAGGAGCTTGCTGCCGTCGATGGGCTTCATGGCATCGCAGAGGCCCACATGGCCAGGGCAGAGTGCATGGTGCATGTTCTGCAGCCCGTGGGCCATGGCATAGATGGCATTGATGACGAAGCCCATCTTACTGTCCTGGACGTAGTTTTCTTCTAAGCTTTCATTGCCTGTAACATAAAAACAGACCGCTGCCCAGGTTGCAGTAATGGAGTCCAGGCCTGTGTGTGTAATGCCCGAAAGCTTTTCAAGGCAGGAAAGAAAGCTAAGCCCATCTATTCAAGTCTTGTGACTAGCTCTAGTATATTCTGCCTGCAAATAGTTCATTCAGTTTTATTTTCTAAATTCATTAATGGTTTTATAACACATAAAACAGATTCCATAGAGTTGAAAAATAAAAAAACCCCAACACTTTACTTTTCAAATATTGCAAGGAAATCCTTAAGGGGCAATGGGAATAACTCTTATTACCTCTTGGCTCACAGAGACTTATATTAAAATTCTCCCTATATTGCAGTACTGGAAAATTATTTTTGGTATCCACCCTAAAAATCTGCAATCCATGGTAAATCAAGTAGTGCATTACTTAAACCTTGGTATTTTCTTTGGGTGATATTCAGGGCCGCAAATACTCAGAGTAAGAAGAAAAGCTAGGTAGTATGAATTTCTTCTTATATGTGCCTGGCAGCACAAAAATGTTAGAATCAGATTTACTAATTGTTGGAAATTCAGGTAAAATGTTTTTTGATGGAAGAGCGATACTACACGTATTAGCTTTTAGCTTTTGCCAGTGAATATGAAAAACAATGCGATCATTTCTACCTACGTCACAAGTAATCAAAGGTTCTTGTGAAATTGCCACGCAGGTTCACAAGAACAGTATGCATTGTACAGGGTCCAGTACAAATAACACCCCTTTTGTATTACAAAACCATAAGCATGTAATTCTGTAACATAACAGTATCCCACTCAAGCACGCCATATGACATTTTAAGTGAAACATTCAAATTAAAACTATAAATTCTTCCACCAATACTATTACCCTACCAAGCACACTCAAGCAGGCATCACTTCTACCAGACCCTGTATATGAGCTTCACAGCAGAAGTCTCAACCTCACACTTAACATATGGATGAGAAACTCTGGAACCAGTTGGGTTTGCTGAAATAAGAGTAACAGGTTTGGAAAACAAAATAGAGTTGGATGGAACATACCACTGGCGTAATTCAGAGATTTTGTACTTAGTTCCAGAAAAGTGCTGCTCTCTGCAAAAGGCTTTCCCTTCCCTACTTGGCTGATAGTGAGGAGGGGCCTGTGTGATACGTGGCCCAGGCACTCGACGTTGGGAAAGACAGCGAGTTCACCCGTGTGTGGGGTTGAGAACTCCGTGAGGCTCCTGGCACCCTGGCCAGCTGACCGCTCTGTTCCAGGCTGAATAGATCACTGGACACTACGGCTCCTGGACTGGACAGTAGCATAAAGTATAAAGGAAGTTGGAGAGCTTGGAGTGTTTAGAAGAAATGGTAAAGAGTTTTGACTTGGTTGTTGAGCTTGAAATGAAATACGACATTTCTAAAGAATTCTATTTAAAGGCTAATCTGTTTAGATATAGTTCAAAAAGTGAAAAAGATACGTGTTCACCTATCCGAGTGATATACCCAAAACACCCAGGCCAGGTTGAAATGGGAACAATTTCAATTTTAACCCATCTTCAGTCATTGCCTAATAAGAAATTGTTAAAAGTGTGATTTGCTAAAATATTATTCTTTCCAGTTGGAAAAAGGACATTTTCTGAGACAAAATAAGGAGTAAGAGAGGCAAAAAGGACATTTTTAAATCAAATCATACAACATAAATATAGAAAGTTCTATAAAACAGAAAGCAAACACTCTTCCCACAAAAATTGTAAGAAGCCATTAAAACAGGGTAACTTAAGTCTGTCACCCAGAACCCTGGCTCTCAGTGGTATTGTACTTGCCCTCTCTTTTATACTAGGCTATAAAAGAGATAAATTGATGCCCTGTGTTTGACACATTTTCAACAAGCCTTGAGAAATAGAACAAAAACTCCAAGTGCTAGAGCTAAATGTCAAAGCTGGTAGAATTAGAGAAATTAGCAGGACTTAAAGAAAGAAAGGAAAAATATAGACAAAAATTGAGTGGCAAAATAACCTTCAAGGCAGCAGCCACTTAAAAGGTTCTGGTCAATACTAAAACCGCCCCCTTGGAGCTGCAGCTGCTAATGTCAATCCAGGAGCAAACTGTAAGAAAATATGGGAACAAACACATGGAGTTTTTTACCAAATGGAAAATTCTGTATTTCGGACAAACCTATGGACACTGAGCTTGTTTTTGTTTCTGCTGTGATAACAGCTATTAAATTATTATATATATTTAAAAAAATTATGTTGGTGTCCCCAGCACAACTTTCCTAAGCTGTGGTTGTCTAGTGGGTGTATTATTCATCAGCATTGAGACTATAGGAGTTGTTGGCTTTCTCTGAGGTCGGTTTTCCTTTAGATCCTTATTTAGGATGCTTACATAACTTATCGTCCAAACTGAGTCACTTTTGAAAATGAAGTAAGTGATAATTGTGTTCTGGAAACACAGGGGTCCGCAAGGCAAAGGGGCCAGAAGGTGACATGTCTCTTGAGCCATGCCACCCTCTAAATGTAACCATTTGCTGATGTTCTTATGGGTGAGATTTATGTCTAACTATATTATATGTGTATACATATATATAATAATGTATAACAACATCTATAAAATGTAAATATATACACATAAGTGTATACATATGCATATACATACATATAGATACAACAAATAATCAGTAGAGTATTATTAATTTTAACAAATTTACACTTATCTAATTCTAATGAGAAATGAACCCATCCATAATAATACTAGCTACTATTTTGTGTGTTTGTTAGATACAATACTCACATAATGAGTTCATGATAATCCTGCCAGAGTCGTTTATCTCACCATTTACACATGCAGGGTGGGTGATGGCATGCAGATGCCCTTTGGCCCTTGGTGCTTCCGTTACTCTCGGCAGCAACGCAAGTGCAGATACAGAAATCTACAGAGGTGGTGCTTTTCTGGTGACAGAGGACAAGGCATCCTGCTGTTGCCAGTATGGCTGTCAAGCTGGTTTGAGATTCGTCCCTGGGATTGTGCCAGATGTGCACAGCTGTCTCTCTGATGAGAAGCACTGGGGTCCAATTTATCAACAGCCAGCTATGACAAAGAAGCCCATCCTGTCCATATATATCATACAGACAGTCAGGAGGCCAGGCACATGTTTTTAGGACATATTTATAACTCACGCCAGTTCCAAAATAAACACAAAGAGCTTGCGTGTCTGTCCACCTGACAGGAGCCCATGAACTTCCTACCCGGCCAGCCCACCAGGTCTGCAGTTGAGGAGTACGCTGCCCCAGCTCAGTAGAAACTGACATTTGGGGAGGAGTGACAGTGAGTTAGAAAATCATCTGGCCTTCACAGGACCACTCTCTTTGCCAGAGCAACTGTCAACAGGTAATGTTGCCAGGATCTATCATCAAACCGACAGAATATGTTACAGGTTTTCCTATTCCCCAAAGACCCTCTATTTTCATGATTAGCGAATAGAATATCCAAACTAATAATACTATCACTTGGTAAGAAGGTGAAAATATTTCAATTCCCTGGTTTTAGTGCCTTTTCATAACACTAATCTCAGTGCTATTACGGAAAAGGGGATTTTATGATTCATTTTCTGCGGCGCATTAACTGTTACAGACCACGAGGGTATCATTAAAGCATTACCTTTTCTAATACACTAAATGGAATCAAATAATTGGAGTTGCCTGTGTTTATTTACCTTCAAAAGAATACCTGCCTAACAACTCCATAGTGGATTGTGAAAATAGCTACCTTGATTCTAAAACAGTAATCTTATTTCTTTTGTGAACACACAACGAGGGCTATGAATTGCTGCCTAGAAGCGGTAGCGGGCAGGGCCTCCACTGGGGGAGGGGTTGGCTGCCTACCTTGTGAAAACAGGACATCTTTGGTGGTTGGGGAAAGGGCCAGCAATTCTGTCCACCCACATTTAGGGTGGCTGTTCTGCAGAGCCGTAGAGAAGAAAGACTCGAGACTAGGCACGAAACCACGGGGGCCCAGAGGCAGTTCTGCTATGATATGCCAACAACACATTTCCAAAGGACCGTGGAACTTGGGCCAGGGTCTCTGCCTCCCTGGCTCTCAGTTTCCTAATTTAAGAAGTACCACAAGTGGGTCAGATTATCTTCCTGAAGTTCTCTTTCCCCTCTAAACTTTTTATACTTTGCTTCTCCAATTCAACATCTATTGGTACTTAACAAGCCCATTCACACATATTATCTTTTTTAATCCTTGTACAACTGTGGAAGCACGGGTTCCATTGTCAAACAAATGAGAGGAGAATAAAGCGCAGAGAAGTTAAGTCAGGATTAAGGAGAAATGCCTTCCTTTTCCTTCAATTAATGTTTTCTGTGTGTTTGTTTGTTTGTTTGTTTGTGAAGAGACTTCTACTGAGTAACAGCTTAGGCCTCTTATCTCACCTAACGAGAGGAGAAAAGAATTCATCTTATTCGGGTATTAACTGGGTACTTCCTGGGGCAGAAACTGGGCATGCTCAGCTCAGCCCCTGTCTCTCTGATCCGGAGCCAGCCACTTGACAGTACTCAAAGGTTCTGGTCGGTTCTGTGGCACTTGGTAAATGTGGGCTATAGTTACCCAGCTGTGCCAGTCCGCTGCACAGGATCATCCGTCCAGTCCTGGGTCAAGTGTTCACACGTCTATTGTGGCCACATATGTAATCCATGTCCACAAGCCAGTTTGGGTTTTTTTTGTTTTTCATTTTTTGGTTAACTTTTAAAATCACACCTGGTAAAGTGAAGAAATCTTTATTGTACAAATCAGCAACTATTTACACACCCATGTGACTGCTGCCTGGATCATGACACAGAGCATTGACAGAGGCTTTCATTTGTACAGGGCTTCCTTAGCTTATCCTGGCAACGCTTTGTAAGGCTTCCATGTATGGATCTTAAGTATTTGATTTTTATGGTACTGCTACAATTAGCATCTTTGAATTCTTTTAAATTATTCGTTGCCAGTATGTAGAAACACTACCGATATTTGTATTTTGGACTTGTATCCAATTTTTCTTATTAATCTATTTTCAATATAAATTGTTTTGTTTTCTATGTACACGATCACATTGTTAATAAAGCATTTTATCCTCATTTGACTCCTGGGTCTACTTCTTAGTCAGATCCAAATTTGGAAAGGAGGCACACCGGCTGCCCCACTGACATCCCGTGGGTCACGAGTTCAGGGTCGTACAGCTAGCAAGGACAGAGGCGGCAGCCTCCAGAGCAGGGCCGGGCCCCGGCCAAGCAGCACTGTGCAGGCAAGTAGCAGCCCTGCCCAAGTACCAGAGCAGCTCCGCAACAGACAGGACATTCGTTAACACGCAGAAGTGTCATGGGAAACACTGGTAAACATAACTGTTCCCGGAGAAAATACTCTGCTGATTTTTTGGCATTTGTAGCTCTCCACTGCCTGTTTTTGTCTGAGAGCGTGACACACTCAATAAATAATTTGACACAATCTCAGTTCATGTCGAAATAGAAAGGGCCGTAATGATTTCATATTGTTAAAATATCAAGCAAAGAAAGAAAATAAAATTCATACTCTTTCATAAGACTAAGTGTTAAATTAACTGAAGGAAATTGAACTGGGTCATATTTTAAATAATGATCTCAAAGAACAAAAATGCCCTTAATTTTTCTTGAAGGCCTGGGCTGCTCAATCTTTTATTTTTTTAATCCGTTTCCTGGGAAAATTTGTGATAAGAAATAATTCACAATAGGCTAGGCTTGTATGTGCTTGTCTGGAATCTGAGTTTTTGTTTCCTCTGACTCTGTATTTTCTTCTTTCCCTAAAAGGTTTTCTCTTCTCACATCACAGAAAAATAGAACCTCTCCACTATTTGGGGGTTTTTATTTATTAAAATGTAAATTAATGAAACTACCTCAAACTAAAAAGTTTTTGCACAGCAAAGTAAACCATCAACAAAATAGGAAGACAACCCACAGAATAAGAGAACATATTCTCCAGTGATTCACTTCATATGGAGTTAACATCCAAAATTTTTAAGAACTTACAAAACCCAACACTAAAAACATCCAATTAAAAATGGGCAAAGGACCTGAATAGACACTTCTTCAAAGAGGATATACCGATGGCCAATAGACATACGAAAAAATGCTCAATGTCACTAATCATCAGAAAAATGTAAATAAAAACCACAAAGAGATACCATCTCACACCTGTCAGAATGGCTATCATCAATAAATCAACAAATATCAAGTGCTGGTGAGGATGTGGAGAAAGAGGAGCCCTTTTACACTGTTGGTGGGAATGCAGACTGGTGCAACCACCGTGGAAAGCACTATGCAGATACTTCAAAGAATTCAAAATGGATCTGCCTTTGACCCTGCAATCTCTCTTCTGGAAATATATCCAAAGGATCCCAAAACACTAACTCAAAAGAGCATAAGCACCCCCGTGTTCACTGCAGCATCATTCACCATTGCCAAGATATGGAAGCAGCCCAAGTGTCCATCCATAGATGAGTGGACACAACAACTATGGAACATTTGCACAATGGAATACTACTCTGTCATAAAAAAGAAGACAATTTTAGCCTTGTGACAGCATGGGTGGACCTGGAGAACATTATGCTAAGTGAAATAAGTCAGTCAGAGAAAGAAAAATACCATATGATTTCACTCTCATGTGGAATCTAATGAACAAACTGAGCTAACACGTAAAACAGAAACAGACTCAACAAGAGAAAATGGGCTAAAACTCTTGGGGTGGGAGGTTAGAGGATGGGGGGGATTGAGCAAAATGGAAAAAGGACTTGTGGACGTGGACATGGCCAGCACTGCGGTGCTTGTGGCAGGCAGGGTAAAAGGGGGCTAAATGGTAAAGGAAAAATGCAATAACAATTTTTCAAAAAAGAAAAAAATAAAATGTATATAGTAAAAAAATGTAAATTAACTCCTGTGTAAGATTGAAGAGAAGAAAGAAATGACCATTTCAATGAACGCATGTTATTGTCACTGTTAGTTGAATTTCTATTGCCTAAATCCACCTGGTTTTAACACTTGTGAACAATATAGACTTTCTTTCTAAATGCACCATCACAATCTATTGTTAAGGGAGAAATGCCCCAGTTATAAAACACACGCACAGCGTGTTCCCTGAAAATTGATGATAATTATGGTAAGCTTTCAATTCCCTGACAATACAATCGCATTTTAGCGATTGTGTCTTTCAAAAAATTACGGTGCGTGTGAAAAACAAATGAGGACGATCGCTGATATGTTGGAGTGATGCTGAGGATCAGCTGGTAACGTGCAGCTGAACTGCCGGGCCCTTTGTTTCTTCATAAAGAGAAAACAAGGGCAGCTTGATGCGAGCCTTTGCTGTCATTACTGACCTGGCCCAAAACACTGTCATGGAGCTCTAAACCACCCCGCTGGGTGACTAATCCTTGCAGGTCTGCAGTAAGCACGTGGCGGGTAATCCTGGAGATGGAGTGTGTTACAGAGAGCTGGCTACTTTAGCCAGTGTGGGGAGTTAGAGTGTTATTAAAATTCATCAGGAACTAACTCCATTCTCAACAACCTGTTTGCTGGGTCAGAATCCTTGCCAAGCCTCTTCCTCTTAGACCTTGCCAAACTCCAAGCAGGCATATCTATGCTAATAGTACCACTTCTACTTATTTATGCGTAATAGGAAACGTGCTTTCTTTTCTACATGTTAAGGATTTTCCTGGTTTAGTTCAACTGTAGTCCATTCTGAGTTCTTGTCAATGGTTTGTTTCTTTTTATTATCTCTAGTTTCATGCTGGGTGTTTAGATTTAATAATAGGTAGAGTGGATTGTGCAGAAATCCAAGAGCAATTTGTGAGAACTCGATCAGCTATTTTCAATCTTTCTCATCTCGTGACATGTATAAACTAATTACTAAAATTCTGCAGCATATCAAAAAAAATTTTTTTGCTGGCCTGTCAAAAAAAAAAAGATACAATTTTGATTCATTCACACCAGACAGCTATTGTTGTGTTGGCTGTTGCTGTTTTTATTTGACAATCTAAGATAAAAGAGGTTAGTCCCATGACTAGTCAGGTATTGTGTGTTTTAAAAATTCTTGTGGCACATCAGTTAAAAATTGCTGCTATTTATCTCTTACCTATTTAATCAGCATCGAACATAGCATCTTCTAGCAACCAGTATAGAGTCTTGTTTATTATAAAAATAAAATAAAATAAGGCTGTATGCATTAGCATTGTAAATGTACTTTTATGATTAACTTCTGATTAATACAATACAGTATCTATAATTCAACAGAGTGCTGTACATAAAAGATTCTACGTGGTGACATATTAAAGCATTTTATAACTTTCAGCCCTTTTCCTGAAATTTGTATGCCCACAGGATACATAGGAGTCTGGAAGAGAATCCTAGGCAGACTCTGAGATTCAAATATGGGCTGTACGGTTCCTAACCATGCCAGCACCACCTAAGAATGGGACACACCATGAATGTTCACTTACAGTTTGTTTCTCCAGGGCACTGGCAGTTGATATTTTACATTGATGTTTTGTGTGGGCTCGACGGTGTTATCTGTCCCAATGCTGCAGTTGTTGGGATTTCTTGAACAGCATATTGCCTATTATTGCTGTCTCTCAACAGCATCTCTCAAGAGAATAGGCTTAGGAATTCCTAAGGGTTTAGTAGCTCATGGCTAGTGAGACTTTAGTTAATATCTGTCGTGAAAATTAAAAGAGTAGTTCCTAAGATTTATGTTGTCAAGAACTTATAGGCAAAGAGTTCTAATACAGGACCAAGACTTTATCCAAATCTGCTTGGATATGTCAACCCCTCTCTTCATGTTGTGAAGGGCATATTTACAGAGACAAGAATGCCAAATGTTGATTCTATAAGGTGATACTTGAGAGCTCACAAGGCTAATCCAAATCTATTAAAACTATATTAAGGAATGGAACATAAGCATTACACTCTAATTGGTCCAGTTGTTCTCATGGGTTATGAGTTAACAATTCTGAAATATCTGCACATACATATCAATGCTGAACAAATAAATGAATGCAAGGCATATGATAGAAGCCAAGTTTATCATAGTAGAAGTAGGAAGTTACAGATAAGCAAAGGGGGAAGCTAGAGTAAACCATGTGTTACTGGTATCAAGGTGAAGGCATCATTATGAATGTAAATTTAGCTTAATAGATGTAATTAATTTATACAGAAATAACTACATAAACTGCATGCAAGTACATTTGCATGAGGATTAGTACACACATATTTCCCAGCTCCATCTACTGAAACAACAGCACAATAGCAAAAAGCACACCCAGTGCCCAGATCTTGGCTTCTAATACCATTCTCTGATACAAGGGATTAGGACTCTTTTGGAAAAATAACCAATTATAGGGCTGGGGTAGGAAATATACAAGGTAAATCTGGAGAATCTTGTAGAACCAGAAAGTGAGAAGGTACTTAAAAAACAAAATAATGGAGCTATGTCAAGGGGACACAGAGTCAACTGAATTCCCACTGGGAAAAGCTGAAACAATTTGAGCAACAAAGTAAGTAATACAGCATTAGACCATAACCCAAGAATATTACAAATATGAGTCCAAACTAATGTAAATAAATGATTTAAAAATGGTGGAGAGGGGACAAATCCCTACAGGAAAATTGCAATTTATGCAGATATTCTTCCCTTAAGAAGGCGAAGCACAATTTCCTACCTGTTAAGTGTGAAACACACTTAGTGACTCCCTTTCAAAGAGCCCAGCGTACAAGGGGGGCTGTAGAAAGACCTGGAAAAGACAGTACCTTAGCCAGGTTTTCAATGTTAACTAACAGCTTCAGTGTTACGTTGAAAGGGCGTACTCTTGATGTGTTGTTGAGAAAGGCACTTTACTTCTGTTCTCTTTCTCCCCAGAACCCTTATAATCCCAGCCTGCCTGAGAAACACAGGGTCCAGCAGAGATAATGCCATTGAGTGGGGTTGGTAGGGTACATGAATGTCTCACATGAGATGGACAGCAATGTGAACATTTCATCTAAATGTCACATGATGTGCTTGAGTTATTGCTATGTTACAGAATTACACACTCATGATTTCGTAATAAAAGGTTTTTAGGTAATAACAAGGGGCGTTATTTGTGCCAGACCCTGTACATCATCAGCCAAACTCAAATTTAGGGACAGTCTATAAAATACCACACCTAAACAATGTCAAGGTCATCAAAAAACAAGGGAAGTTCAAAAATTTTCACAGCTGAGGAGCCTAAGAAGACATGAAAATAAATATAATGTGCAATGTCCTGGACAGGATGCTAGAACAGAAAAAGAGAACTGATGAAATATGAAAAACTCAGAAGTTCAGTTAATAATAGTGTACCGATGTTGGCTCATTAATTGTGGCAAATGTGACATCACAGTATGAGATGTTAACAATAGGGGAAAGTGGCTGCAGAGCCAATGAGAACTCTGGTATAGATTTGCAACTTTTCTTTAACACCATTTTAAAATACAAACTTTATTTTTTAAAATATACAATAATTAGCATCAAACCTAGCCCAGTAGTATGTAATATGAGATAATATGACCACATGCTTGGTATGTGACAGGAACTTGATTAGGTGCCTTACATGCTTTAGTCACCTCACCATGACTTATGGGATGGGTGCTATTATTACGTCCAGCTTCCTGGTGGAAAAGCCAAGGACTAGCAGGTCAAATGACTTGTTCACGATCACACAGCTGGAGAGTGGTGGTGACTAGCCCAACCCCCACCTGGTTGGACTCCAGAACTCTCACTGTTAGGTGCTGTACTGCTCTGTCTCTTGCTTGGTTACAGCCCAACAGTGACATTGCACTCAGCAGGCTCATGGAGAGAGGTGGTATTTGAGACCACACTAAGAAATGTTTGTGTGTGCAAAATAAAATTTGTCCTTGACTGTAGGTTATGGATCATCTATAAAGAGAACTTGCGCACATTTCATTACATGATGAGGTCACCGTGATTTATTTTAGTGGGTGATGCTGATACAGAGGCAGACTTTTTTACATGGCTCTTTCATATTAATGCTCCAATTATTACTACATAGAAAAGGTTAAAACCAACAGACAAAAATCGTTTGAAAAGAAACACACCACTAAAAATCAATATTCTATATTCTATGACCCTCAGACTTACCTTGCCACAGGAAACTATTAACTGATTTCCCAAGGTTTGATCCGAGTTCCCAGAATGCTCCAGGGTCATTTTTTAAGACACAACTGTTGTCCATGCACTTAAAAAGCTGGAAGTGCTCTTTTGTTCTAGGGGGAAATACTCACTGAAGGTTAACTTAAGAAGCTAATTAAAAAGTGGCCCTGGCAGATATATAGTCTTGTTTGGAAATATCAGTTTGAAAGCCACATGATAAAAGCAAACGATGAGGAGGCTTGAAAGTATACCATAAGGGACTCTCAATTGGCGCCCATGTTCTAGACCTGTAATTATCCTGGACCATGGGTGTCAAACTCATTTTCACCAGGGGCCACATCAGGCTCGTGGTTGCCTTCAAAGAGCCGAATGTAATTCTAGGACTGTATAAATGTAACTACTCCTCAACAGTTAACCGAGAGCTTGGCACAGCCACCAGGTAGAAACAAGGTGCTGGGCTGGATAAAACAAGGTGGAGGGCCAGGTTTGGCCCACGGGCCTTGTGTTTGCCACCTGTGTTTGAGGTCAGGCCTTTGCAAACTAACCTTGCTGGAGATTATCAAAACACACTCATCAAAAATGTGCTTGAGGAACATATGGAATTTAGCATCTCTGGGCCAATATTTCTGTTGACTATGGGACTTTTGAATGCCTTATGGGAACTTTGCTTTCTAGGATGCCAGGTGTTACACCCTTTTTGGATGATGCTTCAATCATGGGATTCAGTTTGACTGAAATAACTGGGCAACATATCAAGATTTTTCCCTGATGGCTTCTAGTTATTCTTAGATGAGGATATATGAGACAAACATAAACGTGGTCAAGATGATTCTTTGCACTTATTCCTTGTTCATTTTTTGTATCCAAAGTGGACTTTTTCTCGTGTAATGAAGGCGATTACCTTCAATTAGGACTTGGAATATCCATGAAATAGATGTGCCTCCCACCCCTCAAAGTATTTCTGTGATTCTCAACCCAAAAACAAGTATGCAACTCTAGAGAGAAGAAGGAGCTCAGAGACCTTAAAACCCACAAAACACTAAAGGTTCAAAGCTGAGACAGCGGAAATGATGGACATGGTGAGTCCTAACCAAGGCTACATTAAAGGAACAAACAATAGATACCTGCAGCTCATCATGAAGGTAGAAGTCTAGACAGATGTAGGCCTAGACCAAAGCCTGTGTTGTTTGTGGGCCATGCTGGAACCATCTATAAGACTCAGTGATAGTATACCGTGTGCATGTTTCTGCACATGTCTGTGTTCACTTGCACAATCTTTGGCCTTAATACTTCTCTGCGTGTGTGCATTCAAAGAACTGTGCTACTTTGAGCCTTGGTATTTTGCAAAATTCTTTAAGTGAAAATGTAGAAGAGGAAAGTTCTTTCTCATTAACACAGGGCATGCTGAGCTGTCACAGAACTCTGACGAGGCTAGAGATATGGCATTGGTCCCCCTGTGCTGATTTCTTACACAGCCAGGAACAGAAAGGCAGCAGCATAGATGAATTCTGTTGTTAACGAGAAAGTCAGTGTAGAGATTAGTTTGTTGAGAAATGAGCCCTGGAACCAAGGTTTGCATATTCATCCTGCATGTGCTCAGAAATATTTGGGGGTAGGGATCAGATTGATCAGCACAACACTGCCACATTGATCGAATATGACAACTTCTTGTGGTGAGGTCAACAGGAAAACCATTAAAAGCATCTTCTCTAAAAATGCAGGGCATTGATTTTTCAGTAGTTCCCCCTGAAAGCTCAAAGTACCATAAAGTGAACGCAGCAATGGCTTCCCTTTGCCTTAACAACAACTGAATTAGAATCCCCAGGTATTTCTAGAACTGCTCATGTAAACTGGAACAGCATAAAATTGCCTTCGTGGATTGTTTAAATTACATTAATCCAGGAAAAAAGACTGTTCTGTGTCCTGAGGAATATTTCGGCTTATTGTTAAGTTCCTGTTGCCCTTGGCTTCCTTGAATGTGAGGTAGAGACACATTTTTCGAGCCCAGAGTAGATAGGGATGTAGAGGGCAAGGTGAACTGAGGGCCATTTTGCCCCCAGGAACCCACCACAACACATCCCCTGTTCCTACTGCTCATGGCAAAACCCTATCACATTGTCAGAATAGACCCCACCTGCAGTGGAAGCACAGCTTGCTTGTTTTCATGCAGCCGTAAGAGTTCTTAGACAACTGTCTTCTACATCACCTTAATTGTGCACATGGTGAATGACTGACAGCTCAGGAATGAGATAATGATCTCACTGAGGCTTGATTGTTATTGATGGTGACTAGCATACGTTTAAGAACACTCAAAAGGAAACCTGATAGGATGACTATAAGCTATTACTTGAGATTATTGAATAAAGACTGATATAAACTAAAGTGTCTATTTAATATATTAGTCAAATTAGGAGCTCTTAATGTCTGTAGAAATACAATAAGCTATGTATAAATGTAATAAATGAAGGGGGGAGTTCAGGCAATTATTTCGGTCTGAAGCAGGGAGAATGTTCTTCAAATCTTTCTTAAAAGACAGAGTCAAAGTTATGTTTTATTTTGAGCTTGTGAATGGAGTGTTGTTGGAAGAAAGTTGTTCAAGATTCACACCCGTTCAATTCTCTGATGGGATGAAGAGGGATGAAGATGTCAGGACCCAGAAAAATAGAAATTTATATGATAACAATAGTAGAAATTAATAGCTTTAAAAATAAAACTAAATGAGAATGCCAGCTCATTCATTTAGGTTATTCAACAGAATAAGAAATGAATACTGTATTGATTACTTTCTCATTTTGAAAGTTACTCAGTCATTTGTGGTGCATGTTCCATATGAGGGAGGACCCAAAAAGAACAAGAATTATCTTCTGGAGGCTGGGCCCTTTCTAATACGTGCTTCCCCACTAGAGGAGTGTTCTAGGAACCAATCTGTATCATTGTACCAGATGGCGTTGTACTGAGAGGCTGTGTTTGGCTTCAGTGAAATCTTTTTGCAGACCCTTTTAACGTATTTGCCCATTTCATGATGGGTGATTTAAGAGCTCACCTGCCCACACCACACTGAATGTTCAGCAGTTTTTGATCAAAAACAGCGTGACCCCCATACCCCATCATCCCTATTCACCAGATCTCGCCCCAAGCTGCATTTTTTGTTTCTCTAGATGAAAAAAGTCCTCAAAGAGAAATATTGTGCCAATGTGGAAGAGGTGGAAAAAATGGCAGAAACAAAATCAGCGAGTTTTCAGCAGTAGAAAAAACATCTCAATAGGTATATTACATCAAATGGAGAGTACCTTGAGGTGATGGAGTTTAAACATGTAAGAGTAAATACACAATTTTTATAAATAAATTCCATTTTGGGGGCTACCCCCTCATATGTTGAACACTGTGCTGTTTAAATATTATAGAGTGAAATTGTGTGGGTCCAGCTCTTAGTACAAGGCTTTAGGAGAGGAATCAATCACCATGGAATTGCAGGGGAGTTTCGTGCAGGAGGACGAACACTTTGCTGCTGTCAAGCTCGCACAAGACATGGAGTAAAGAAAGGAGAAGGAAGGGGAAGAGGATTTCTATGTAGTAAAAACACTGAATGAGCCACAAAGGGGAAAGGAAATACTGAGTATGGAGAGATAGGGAGGATCCTCTATTAACTTGGTTAATAAAGATAACAGTAATAATATTACTATTTGTTCAGTTTTCAATAGTCATTCAGAGAGTTTTAGACTTCAAGCGATAAGCCAAAAGGAGTTCCTATAGTCTTTCAGCATAGAAGACTCAGGTTTCTCTGGGGAGCCTTTTCAGTCCTAATTTCCTTGATGGCTGTCTAGTCCACGGTGACTTTTCTAAACATGCATTAACTCATGGGTCTTCTTCTAACTGGCAGACACTCATGAGGTCCTGAGGAAGATGAGCGAACCAAACAAGCAAAGAAAGCAAAGTTAATGTTCTCCTGTTAGTTGGAGCGTGCGCCCCAACCCAAATTCAGAATAAAAACAGACAGGGAGGGGCCTCGTAGAAGCCTTGTTAGACCTGAGCTGGTTAGACCCAAGGAACGTCAGCGCTACTCCATCTTTTCCCTGCCCACCCATATCCAAACCCTGCCATTCTCCAAACCTCCAAACTTTGAGTTTGGATTACACTATCATTGAAGAAGGCAGCTGATAATTCACCAAGCAGAGCTGGGAAATATCTAGTGGAGGATTCTGTGTCCTTTGTGAGTTTGTGCCACCTCATTGACCCGTAGGGCTCCTACTTATAAAGTGGGAGGCCTTCCCCTTAACCACTGACATTTATGTTACGGAGATAGACTAACACAATGCCTCAAACCGGTGGAAAACAGTACACTACATAACTACAAGTTACAACACTATTAATATGTTCCTGGCTAAGTTTCAAAACCACAGCCAAGTTTCGAAGCCTCACAATATGCATGAAGCAAGTACAAGATGCTTCAGATTTAATCTGCAAAATGTCAGTCAATGAAAGGAATTTCTTATTTGATTATTCCTAACTGAAGGCAGATAGTAACCGCAAAACATCTGCAACTGGACACTTATACTAGCTTTAAGACTGGGATTGCACAATAGATATTTTTTCTCATTAAATTTTGGCTGAATTTCAAAGGAAAAAAGGCTTCTAAGTGAAAAAAAGTTCTTTACACAGGAAGTCACACAAGGATGAGGTCCAGTTATATATCACCAGGGCCACAGAATATACTTGGGCTGAGAGATATAAGGTTGTCAAGACAAGGACCTCCAGCTTGTGGTGATTTATTAGCGGGAAACAGGACACCACAGCGCACTAGTAGCCTGTGACGTTGCAGATAACAGCATGTCAGGTGCTTCGCCCCACATACACTCCAGTGCCACATCTCTGCTTCCCCTACCACTGTTCTGTACCTGTGGACATAACGTGTTGGGAGAGAGGACAGCAGACCTGCATTCTGGTCTTAGTTTATTCATATTGACCAGTAACAAATTCTGTGAGTCAGTAACGAATTCTGGCCTTGGCTTCCCCATATGTACCCTGGAAGATAATAGGCTCAACTTTCTATGCATTATATGATAAAATTTACATGGCCCTTGGGTTGCGTGGCTATGTACTAGACAATAAATCTCTCTGGGTCTAGTTTCTTTGTCCTGTAAAGTAACTTGGGTTTTAATTATGCCGAGATATTTGTGTGAAATGTCATCCATATGCTGAGAATGAAGCCATTCAGTTACCCATGACCGCCACAGGCACTTGGGGACTGACAAGGATGACAGAAGAGCCCCAGTCTTTCCGGTCACTGGCTTCCACCCCCTCGTTACCCAAACCTCACACTGGAACTAGTAACTAGACTTGATGTACTCATATTTTATTTTTCTACCACCGTTCATTCCTGTTAGAAACTCTAATTAGTGCAAAATCGTTGAAGGGCGAGAAAGGCAAAAGGGGGAAGAACAGAACATCAGCCCGAAGAACAAGGATTTTATAAAAATGATGTGTGGTTTAACTTTTCTCCATTGTATCTTCCTAGACTTAAAGAAAATAAATGTGAGAGAGAGAGAGAGAGAGAGAGAGAGAGAGAGAGAGAGAGAGAGAGAGAGAGAGAGACCACCAGAGAATAAGCACCTCAGGAAACAAATTCTGGGTTTTGTAAGCCCTGGCAGCCATGCCTGCCACTGTTTGCACCGCTATGAAGAGGAGCTTAACTTTTTCCCAGAGAGGAAACTTCTCTTGCCAGGGAACCCAAGTGTCTCCTACCAGCGAAATCCTACCAAATGATGACAGAGGACTCACCGTCTGTGTTTGCCCACATCACTACCACCAGGAAATGTAGTAAGTCTACTTCTAATTCCTTTCCTGACCATTGTCCCAGATACTATGCACAGACAAGTATTTCAGTTTAGTGAAGCACAGCTATCGTTGACGAACCCTTTCTGTGTTTTGGTAATCTAGAAAACAGAGCCTACAATTCAGGACCACAGCAGGGGTGGGGCGGGGGAAAGACTTGGTGCTCGTGTTGGGAGCAACCCCTCCAAAACAATAAAACAGAGCAAGCACATATTTGAGGCAAATCAGTGTCTGCTAAATGCCGGCAAACACTCCTCTGAGTGATTATATTCCAGGCCCACTTGATGGCAGGGATTGCCGAGATCATTTAACTAAAATAAGAAAGGGTCTTTGGGGAAGACAGTATGCTCTGGAGATACTTAAGAACCAATAGTACTTAACTTTTGTGGTAGGCAGAATGGTCCCTACAGAAGCCCAAGCCTCTGGAAACTGTGAGTGTTATGTTATTTGGCAAAGGGACTTTGCAGGTATAATTAAGGTTGAACCTGCCCCCCCGCCCCCCCTACACAAATATGAAGATTTCTCTGTATCATCCAGCTGGAGCCAGAGAAATGCAGCAGAGGACAAATTGAAGAGTTTGGAAGCGTGAGAGAGACTCGGTCCACCCTTGCTGAGGCAGATGTATCCAAAGTGTGAAAGAGCACGTGGGAAGCATAGGAACAGCCACCTGCTGGCAGGCAGCAAAGAAACAAGGACTCCTGTACTACAGCTGCCAAGGGTGGAACAAAGCAACAGCTGAGATGCGTTTGGGAAGGATTCATCCGCAGAGCCTCCTGCGACACTACACAAGACTCACCTGAGCCATGTTATACCGAGACTTCTGACCTAGAGGACTCCGAGGTAGTAAATGGGTGTTATGGGGAGGGGCTAACTTTGTGATCCTTTGCTAAGGCACCAGTGGAAAACTAACTCACCTCTCGGTGGCTGATATGCAAGGTGCGTCAGCCTGCAGACCACTGTAGAAAGTCGATAATAAGAGATCCCCACGGAGAAACCAACTCGCTTTTATATTTCATGAACTTGACCTTCGCAACAAATACTGCAGTAATCTAAGGATAGATTTAAGACACAAAGAAATTTTCATGTCCTTTAAATGATAAATGGGCTCTGTGGTATCCATTCCAGTCCTATGATTTTTTCTGACTTCTCAGCTATCATATACTTTGAAAGCCCATTTTTCAACCAACTGCTGACATGAAGGCCATCCCTCAAAGAAAATTGTTGTCCAGACTATATTGTTTTGCTGCCATTTACCACCAGCTCAAAGTCATCTTCATAAACATACAACCACTACAAGATCCAGCCATTCTACTCCTAGGACTTGGCCCACAAGAAATGAAAGCACATTTCTTTGCAAATACTTGTACATGGATGTTCATCGCCACTTGATTTGTAATAAATGAAAATTGGGAACAACTTAAATGCCCATCACCAGGTGAGTGGATAAACAAATTGGGATATATCCATACAATAGAACACTACTCAGCAATTAAAAGGAATAAACTGTTGTGACATGAAATACCATGTTGAATCTCACAATTATTATGTTGCACAGAAAAAGGCAGATAGAAAAGAGTTTGCATTCTATAGTTTCATTCATATTAAGGTTTAGAAATTGTAAATTAACCATGGTGACAGGAAACCAGTAAATGATTGCCTGCGGACTGGGATGCGGAAGGCTGGGGAGAATGCGGAGGGAGCAATTTTCACTGTGACACAGGGGGAATCCTGGGAGCAATATGTTCATTATCTTGATAATCGTGATTGCTTTTAGGGCATGCACATATGTCAACATTTATTAAATTGTGCAGTTTAAACATATGAAGTTTACTATATGGCAAGTGCACCTCAATTAAACAATAAAAATAAAATAAAATGAGTAAAAGAGCCAGACTCCAAGTATATTTGTTCATAGCCATCAAAGAAGGACTGTAAGTTTTTATGATAGCTGAAATGATTTTTTTACTTCACGTGAGATTCCTTAGCAGCAACCGTGTACAAGACATGAAATGCAAAAGTATACTGCTGCTAAGAAGTAAAAACTAATAAACAAAACCTCATTTAAAATGGAGTCAGTAGGCTTAAAGAGAAATTTTTCACTCACATATTATTTGCACACTATTGACACCAGTTAACCAAAACTGACGCCTTGCATCTCTGACAGGAACCGACACTACCTCACTACCTAGGAAAGAAGAAGAAAAGATTCCTCCTTGCTCAGTAACAGCAGCTCAGCCATGGGAGGACTGCCATAACTCTGCCAATGCAAAGTCACTATACTTTGAAATTTCAGTTTCTTCCAATGAACTCTGCTTACAACAGCCCCTCCCAAGTCCTTTCTTTATCTAGAATTGCTCATGCTTTGCCATTACATATGTCCTGAAATGCAATTCTTTGTTATTCTTGAATAAACCCATTTTTGCTGGAGAAATATCTATCTATTAGTTTAAGGTCAACAGAAGTAACAAAAGAAATAAAATGTGGAGGGACCCCATATGTAGACTTTTGTAACAAGCTAAATATCTACTAGCCTCTCATGCCAGGGTAAACTTTTTATGAAGAACAGCTATAGATTTTAATCATTAAAAATGCTCAATCCGGACTTCTGGCCAAGATGGAGGTGTAGGTGGATACACTGTGCTTCCTCGCACAACCAAAATTAAGGACAACAAAGATTTAGAAACAAGAAAACAACCAGAACTCATAGAAAATTGAACTGTACGGAAGTCCAATAGCCATTCATCCAGACTAGTAAGGGGTGGAGTTGCAGCAGGGAACAGTGGAAGTTGGTGGACCCAAGCGTGCAGGCAGCAGCGGCTGGCAGATCCCAGGTGCACAGGCAGCAGCTAACAAACCCCGGGCACTGGGTGGCAACAGTGCAGACCCAGTGAGGCTGCGCAAGGTGAAGTGAAGGGGAAGTCCAGAAGGGACTGGAAGGGACTAGTCCAGGTGAAGGGGAAGCTGCAGAAGGGACTGGAATCCGAGAGAGAGCGGAGCAAGTGCCCTTATATCCTCTTGGACCCCGCCCCCACAGACAGTGTCACCACAGAGCGACTGGGCTGCCCCACCCTGGGGAACACCTAAGGCTCCACCCCTCACTACATAACAGCTGTGCCCAGACCAAAAAAAAAAAAAAAAGCAAACAAAAAACCAAAAATGGCTCAAATGGGAGAACAAATCAAAGCTCCAGAGCCAATTCATCTAAGTGACCAAGAGATAGCCAACCTATCGGATGCACAGTTCAAAGCACTGGTGATCAGGAAGCTCACAGAATTGGTTGATTTTGCTCACAAATTAGGTGAACAAATGAAGGCTACAAATAAGTGAAATGAAGGAAAATGCACAGGGAACCAATAGAGTTGGGAGGAAAACTGGGATTCAAATCAATGGAATGGATCAGAAGGAAGAAAGAAACAACCAAACAGAAAAGAAAGCAGAAACAAGAATTCAAAAAAATGAGGAGAGGCTTAGGAACCTCCAGGACATCTTTAAACGTTCCAACATCAAATTATAGGGGTACCAGAAGGGGAAGAAGAAGAGCAACAAGTGGAAAACTTATTTGAACAAATAATAAAGAAGAACTTCCCCAATCTGGCAAAGGAAATAGACTACCAAGAAGCCCAGGAAGCTCAGAGAATCCCAAAGAAATTGGACCCAGGGAGGAACACACCAAGGCACATCGTCATTACATTAGCCAAGATTAAAATGAAGGAGAGAATTCTAGAAGCAGCAAGGGATAAGAGGACAGTCACCTACAAAGGAGTTCCTATCAGACTGTCATCTGATTTCTCAAAAGAGACCTTACAGGCAAGAAGGGACTGGAAAGAAATATTCCAAGTCATGGAAGTCAAGGACTTACATCCAAGATTGCTCTATCCAACAAAGCTTTCATTTAAAACGGAAGGGCAGATAAAGTGCTTCTCAGATAAGGTCAAGTTAAAGGAGTTCATCACCAAGCCTTTATTATATGAAATGTTAAAGGGACTTATCTAAGAAAAGAAGATAAAAAATATGATAGTAAAAAGACAACAAACTCACAGATATTAACAACTACATGTAAAAGAAAAGCAAACTAAGCAAACAGCTAGACCAGGAGCAGGAACACAGAAATGGAGATCACATGGAGGGTTAGCAACAGGGGAGTGGGAGGAGGGGGGGAAGTACAGAGAATAAGTAGCATAGACGGTAGGTAGAAAATAGACAGGGGGAGGGCAAGAATAGTGTGGGAAATGTAGAAGCCAAAGAACTTATGACACATAGACATGAACTAAAGGGACGGAATGTGTGTGGGAGGAGGTGTGCAGGGTGGAGGGGAATGATGGGAGAGAAATGGGACAACTGTAATAACATAATCAATAAAATATATTTAAAAATGCTCAATCTTACATTTATTCAAAAGGTAGGCTGGACCATATACGGGTGCATTCACTATTGGAAATATATAAACTGTTTAGTATGGAGAAAACTGATCTAATTGAAGAATTTTTTAATGGATTGAACCAAATTTTAGTAACCATGGATAGATGAACCTTAGGCCAATCACCAGGCAACTATATTGCAAGTATCGTTAACAGAGTTTACTAGCACATCCAATGTTATACAGCTGTAAATTAAATGTTTCCATAAAAAGATGAAACAGTAACTGGCCACTGCTACACTGTGTTGGAGGCCTGAAAGAATTTTCATTTTTGCAGCACAAGTGCACACCTCCTTTCTGCTAAACATCATTCAAGGCCTTTGAGAACAGAGTCAAGATGTATATACAATAAAAGAATGCAAATCCTATGTACCTACACCTACCTTTGAGTTTTAAATGATAGAATATGCACATCTCTCTATAAATCCATCTAATCATTAAAATGGAATGGGATAGGGAACTGCACTGGATTTAAACAGGTGAGTGAAGACAGGCCTGGTCTTTGTAAGGACCAGTCAGCCTTCTTTAGGGTGGCTGTTGTATGGGAATCACAAAGCAGAGTGCAAGATGTCTCATAACATCTTTCTGCTGTTGCAGTTGGTCAAGATGCTCAACAAGTGATCATGCTCAAATTTAAATAACCACAGAAGCGATCCAACTTCCTCTATGGGGTTGGAAACGTAGAATGCAGCACTATCCAATAGAACTTTCTGTAATGATGGAAAGGTTTTGCATCTGTGCTGTCCAATATGTAGCCACTAGCCACATGTTGCTATTGACACATGAAATGTAATTAGTGAGACTGAGGAACTGCGATGTCAAATTTTATTGCATTTTAATGAATTTGAATTTAAATATAAATAGGTACAGATGGCTAGTTGCTACCATATTGGGTCAAACTTACTAATAAGAGATAGGCAGACCAAGACTGTGCTTATAGTGTGATGTTATTTTCAGAGCTTCATCTGCATGTGATAATTAATGGGATTTGCCTGAGAAATTATAATGTCCAGATGTGACACAGGGATCGTTCCTTTTTATTCTTCCAACCAAGAGTATAAACCTTCTTGCTATTGACTGAATGTTTGTGTCCCCTCAGAATTCCTGTTTAAGCCCTAGCCCCTAATGTGGTAACATTTGGAGACAGGGCGTTTGGGAAGTACCCTACTTGAGCGTGGTCTTGAGCGTGGAGCCCTCATGGTGGGGTTAGTGCCATTATAAGAGAGTTTGTGTCCTTCTTCTCTTTCCCTACCAGGTGAGGGAGAGAAAGCGACTTTCACCCAAATTCAACCATGCTGTCACTCTGACTGTTGCTTAAGCCACCCAGTCTATGGCGATTTGTTAGGGCCACTCAAACTGACTAAGGCATCATTCAAAGCTTTTGAGACATCTTTCCATAAAGCAATTTCTACCAGCATTGTATGAGAGCCTGTGACTATTTTGTCTTTAGGGCATTTGGCTCGGCACAAACAAACGTGTTTGTCAGCACTTCCTGTGTGCACACCAGAATTCCTAAGTATAAAGTTTCACTGCCTGGATAAGGGGGCTTTACATCTTCTGCACTGTAGGATCTATAAAAATCCTTCGCTTTGTTCCATGAGACACAGGGTGCAATGTTGTGTCATTCTTCTTATGAGGGGAAAGACTATAGCATTGAGTTGAGAATATAATTAAATCAATTAAAAGATTTACTTAAATTAAGCCAACTATATTTTTCCATATGATAGTAATGAATTGTAAGGCTATGGATACCTCTTATTGGTTATTTTTGCTACAATAATGCTGCATACAAACCACCCCAAAGCTTAATGGCTTAAAATAAAAAGTACTTATTTAGTTCATATATTAAGGGGTCAACTGGAAAGTTCTGCTATTCTGGGTTGTATGTGACTCATCTCGCTGGGCTTGCTCCTGTGTCAACAGTCAGCTGGTAGATTGGCTGGGGACTGACTTATCCAGGTTGACCTCTACTGAAAGGTCATCCTATTTAGGCTCCATGTTATTGCTCATGTAATCAAAGGCTAACTCAAGCTTAGACATATAGCTGAGGGAGGATTCCAGGGAAGAGAATGGCAGTAGGTCAAACCTATTAAAGCCTAGAATGGGAACTAATAAGCTGTAAGGTCAATCCAAATTCAAGATGTAGGGAACAAAACTCTACTTCTTAATGCAAGGAACTGTAAAGTCATATTTCAAAGAGCATAGACATAGGGAGGGATGGAGAATTGTGAAGCTTTCCGTAATCTCTAATTAATAGTTTTAATTTCCACATTGAAGGCAAATAATATTATCCAAGAATGAAAGTTGGCATTTGGGCCAAACTTACAAAGTAAAAAAGAAGTTATTATTCTCGGACCTACTGGGCTGAAATAAATTGGAACCTACCTCAGTTTATAGATGACCTTAATCAGGATCAAATACTAATCGGCCAAGAATATCCAATCTTACATAACAAGGTAATGCAAAATGGAAATTCCATGAAGTTTGAAATCTAATAATGAAGAAAATACATTTAAAAATTAGTACCACTCTAAGAATCTTAAATGGCAGTCTCCATGCTACTGAAGCAAGAGTACTCATGCTTGGAAGTCTGAGAATTCTGTCATATCAGTCAGACTGCCTGTCATCTTACAAGTCCTGGTAAGCATTACAGATGCCATCCAAATTTTTCATTTCATCTTGTGTAATAAAGATATACAAGGATATAGTAGCTTTAAAAAGCATTGTGCCTCTCTGTTCCTAGTTGATACAAAGAATAAGGGGAGAAGTAAAATTAGGATTTAAATTCACTAGATTTGGAAAAACACTCAGAGGACATAGCCTGGTAAACCCATACAGGTAATATACTGTTAGCCACAGCAAATATTAATATTGCCATATTGCAAGATAATTGTAATACATGTTTTTAAGAAATTCAAAAGGGAAAAATCTAAAAATAGTAACAAAAAACAACCATAAAACTTTCTGTACCACATTTAGTATTTTATTATAAGAAGGAAATTGGAAGCAAACTAAATGTCCAACAACATAAATGGCTAAGTAATTATAATATTTTCATTGGGTACAATATTGTGGAACCAAAAATAGTGTTTATAAAGGCTGTGCATCAACATCAAAAAAGTAAAGTGTAATCCTAAGTGAAAATAAGATGCAGAATTCTATGCACACTCTGATTATAACTATGCAAACAAAATGATAAAAGTGTGTGGAATTTTATGCAGCACTAGTAGGAGCTGCCTTTTGGAACTCCTTATTGTTGAGAGCTTTAGAATGTTTATATCTTTTGATTGAGTTATTCAACTTCTAAAGCTATATCTAAAAAATTGTCCGAAAGGAAAAGTTTTAGAAAGAAGAACTGTTATTGCATTACTGAAGCTCTTCTTTCTTTAATTTGTAAAGAACTCAAAACACCCTAAATGTGTAGGAAGAATGTAATGATTAAATAAATTAGAGCTTGCCTATTTGTAAAATGTTACATAGCTATTAGGAATATAAAAATTTAATGACCAAAAATAAATTTATAAATTTAAAAGAAAAGGCAATATTCATTTTAAAAAGCAGTATATACAGTAAAAATCATTTTAAAAAGCAGTATATGAGATAATATTGCTATTTGATTTAAAGTTATATAAAGATAAAAGTACACCAAAACTTAATAGTGTATTTAGTAGAAATATATAAAAAATTTAATAGTGATTGTTAGTGGTTACATAAGGGCAATTTCTGGATGCTCTTCCTCTTTATTATTCTTTCCCATATTTCCAATTTGCATATGGTGAAGTATAGTATATATTGCTTTGGCAATCAGAAAACAACAATAAAAGCCTAAATAGAAAAAATAAAAGAAAATATTTACATTAGCATTAAGTTAGAGTGATTGATTAGGGATTGTACACTTGTTTTTTCTAATTTTCACATTTTGGACTGCGGTTATGTTAAATTTATAATTTCAAAAACTAAAAATTTAATGAGATGATCTATGTCATACCTTATTTATTTTCTGGTAAGTATTACAACAATAATAACACTTTAAATTTAAGTGAGAATTGACCAGTAGCAAAACCTATTACTTGCATTACTTCATTTGATTCTCACAACGCCGGCGTGAAGTAGAAGTTACCACGCCGCAGTTGCAGAAACTGAGGCTCAGAGGTCCGCCGGGCAGCACGGCAGACGCCTCACCAGACCAGCGTGGGACTTGGCGACCGTGTTTCCCGAGGCACTATTCCCGCAGCTCCCACGGACTCCCCGCAGTTCTCCTCTGGAGTGACAACACGCTGCGTCATTGCAGACATGACACAGATGCTGTAAGCAACTAAGATGTTTCCTGGGAGAGAAATAGCTACTCTTTCCGCTGTCCCCGTAATGATTATTGTTTTAGAAGTTGGGTTTTGGTGTTCCAGTTTGTGCTTTTCCAACACACCTCCACTCCCTTGATATTCTCAACTAATGAAGCAGTCATACAGTCTTTGCATGAAGTACTTTTTAATTAACCAGTGATTCCCTAATTGTTCAGCTGGGTTTGGGACTGACAAGCTATATTCAAACTGACAAGCTAGTATACATGAGCTCTTTATTTAAATAGTGACATCTGACTCTAAGCTCAATAAAGATTTCTATGGAAAATTACTGCAATATCAAACTTTTCAAAACACACAAAGTGACCCAATTGGAAGAAATAAAATGAGTGACAGAAACAGTAGCTATCAATAGCATGGAAAGGTTAATTCTATTTCCTTACACTAATTTTCATAAATGTGTCTGCATATTAATTTGAAGATTGTGAAATTTATTTGATATTCAAGGATCTCAACTAGATAAGAATGATGTTGTGAAAGTTTATATGGTTCTTCAATAACAATAGCTAATAACTCATTTCACAGACGTACAGAGATTAACACTGAAGGACAAGGTGAGTTTACACAAATGTATAGCACAAACAATGCTAAAGATAAAACTCTAGGATTTCTGCAACAGAAAAGATCAATACATTTTATGAATTAGTTTCAAATAGAAAAAGTTAAATAAGCCTCCTGCCTTCCTTAGAATTAAGAACAATGGGAAATATTTGCCAAACTTGACTCCAGAATAAAATGTATGTCTATTAAGGATTGTGATCACGTAAGCTGTTAAAAATAGCTTTGATAGTCAAAGATAAGAGAAATTCATAAGTTTTAAAATTGTTATTTCCTGCTGTGAATGTTAACCAAGTTCAGACTTTAACCTTGACATTCACATGTCCAGTGACATGTAATGTTATAGAAGGCTAAAGAGTTCTCATTTTTGTTTGAAAGCTCAAATCACAAATATTTTCTTTTTTTAGATTTTGTTTATTTATTTTTAGAGAGGGGAGAAAAGAGAGAGAAAGAGAGGGAGAGAAACATCCATCAGTTGCCTCTCACACATCCCTAACTGGGAATCTGGCCCACAACCCAGGCTTGTGCCCTGACTGGGAATGGGACCAGAGACGTTTTGGTTAGCGGGCTGGCACTCAGTCCACTGAGCCACACCAGCCAGGGCTGTCACAGGTATTTTCTTACAAGTCCTCACATAAAAACATTCAAGTGCATTTAATAAGTATGCTTCTGAAATTCTCTAATGAACCACAATGACAAAGTGGCATCTATAGTAGCTTTACACATCAGCATCTCAAACTTATCCAAAATCTAGCTCCTGATTCTTTCCCAACGTGCTTTTCTGGAGTTTTCACCAACTCAGTATAACAGTGACACCATCTAGGCAGTTGCAGACCAGAGTCATTTTGACCATTTTGTCACCAAATTTCCTTAACTCCAGTTCAAAACAAACTCAGAATTCAGCCACTTCTCTCCATTGCGCCTGCAGCTGCCCTGGCCGCAGTGAGTGACCTTCTCTCTGCGCTGCTTCCTTCGGCCTTTCCCCTCTGCCAAAGCTTAAACACTGCAGAGTGATTTTTATTTTTCAGAAAAAGTCAGGCAACCATATCTTTGCTGTGCTTGAGCTTCCCAAAGGTGTCTATCTCATTCAGAACAAAGCCAACGACCTCACAAAGCCAGCTGCACAAGCTGCACCCCCGTGTGTCTCTCTGATTCATCTCCTACTTCACTGTCACTCACAGGCTGTGGCCGGCCTGGGCTCCTTGCTGTGGCTCCATGAACCCAAGCACGCTGGTGCTGCTTCTTACTCCCCACTGCCTCTGCCTGGAATGTCCTTCCCCAGGGTTTCTGTGGCTCCCTCCCTTGTAGCCTCCCTGTCTTTCATCCTGTCACCTTCTCCGTGAGACTTTTTATGATCTTTCTCTTTCCAACTGCAGTCCCTCCATCCCATTTTCCCACCCTCACCCTTTCTCCAATGCTCTTTGGATCGATTGAGTGAGAATATATTTTGCTTAACTTATTTTTGTTTATTCTTTATTTCCCAGCCCTTAAATGTAATATTACTGACAGCATCTCTTTTGCACTTTTTGTTTTGGTTTTCTGCAGTATTTCCAACTCCTAGAATAAAGCCTTGCACATGGTAACTACTTGATAAATTCTGTTCAATGAAATGTATTTTATTGAAAAATAGAAGTCCTTAACTTTTCTTTTTAAAAAAAGGAACATGCATTGCCTCACTACACTAGAAGAATACCAATTAACTCATCAATTGGTTTCTAAGAAGTGACTAAGATTCCAGAGTCCTCGTTTGCGGGGTTGGTTCCGTGAGGGCTGCAGGTGCGCTATATCTTTAAAGATTTCAAGATTTCAGAAAACAAACTTCATTAGAGAACAATTACAGAGCAATAAAAGCTTATACATTACTAAATGCAAAGTCAAGCGTTGTGGTATTCGGGAGGTGTGCGTTCTAATTCCATTGCTGCTATTAACTACTTTCTGCCTAAGGAATCTCTTGCCCCTCCACCATCAATCCTTTATTTTGCAAACAAGATGAAAACACTAGGTGGTTTACTGGTTTGTTAGAGCTTTTAATGTCTGTTGACCTATTATTTGAGAGAAAGAAGCATTGGTTGAGATTCATAGGTGACAATGGGTTAGCTGTTCTGCACCTCTCCTCCCCCACTCCTGACTCTGAGCCTCCCAAGAAGCCACACTGAGGAAGTTCTAAAAACCTTCGTTGGTCGAAAATACATTCACTCCAGGCAATTTCTCAGCAAACTATTGAACTTTATCAAGTCAGACATATATGACTACATTTAAATATAGCAACATTTTAAATAATTTCTAACATCAAAGTGTGAATATTATTAAAACTACAAGTTGTAATTAGGCATGTTCTTTTCTTGTCTTATAAAATCTCACTGTCTTTGGTTGTTATTTATTTCTCTATCATGTGTATGATGTATTTTGATTTGTCCACAGGGACAAGTTTCTCTAGATCTAGAGTCATGGATTACACAAATATACTCTTTCTCTCTCTCTCACTGTATACAGTATTATACATGAGTATTGTATGAATAAATGGGTTCTAGAGTTTTCTAAATAATATCTGCTCAGCCTAGTTACAGGAAATCCATGTCATACAACTGTGCTACAAAATAAATTTGGTAATGGATAGAGTCCTTAACACCTGCACATCATGCTGTGTTATCAACCAAGGATGGACAACTGGCTTTGAATGGCGCCACGGTAGACCAAAGATGATCTAAATTTGCAGCATGAACCCGGGAGAACAACATCTCTATGCACATTGATAATACTCACAAAAGTTACCATGTGAAGAAGAGGAGGGTGGGGATGCAGAGCACATCCTTCAGAGTTGACCAAGCCCCTGAAAGACCTGGAACAATGTGCCAGCAAGCGAGGCATGAGAAGCCCCCAACTCACTGGGAGCTGGTATTCTCGTTTACAGATGACAATAGAGTTTCTCGCCACCAATGCCCACATATACCCATGTTGGTGGTGCAGCCCTGGTGACTTATCTCATCTTCTCCTGACTTGTATATTAAGGCAAGTCACAAAGAAAAAATGGGGATCAAACCAGAGCTGCTTGCTTGTGTCTGTGGGTAGCGCTTACTAAGCATGCCTGCCATACAGTTTCTTCCCTCTCAGATACCTGAATCCTCAGCTTGCTCTTCCTTTACTGGTGGCGTTTCCTCTCACCATTTGTGCCACCAAAGACCAAAGCAGTCTTTCCAGAATGTAGAAACATAAATCCATGGGGCAATACACACTCCCTCCTCACTGCAGCTATTTTATAAATGAAGATAGCAATCTAGTCTTTTTTTAATCTCCAGCTTCAGCACCTTCTACTCTCACTCAACAAGCTGTAGTGGGGTGGTAGGAGATGACCAAACTTTTCAGTTGTCATTTTGCGAACACAAGTTACCTGTGCAGATTCTTTTAAAGTTCGGGTTTTCCAGAAGGTGTCCTGGTAGGCGGCACTGGAACCGATGTTGCCAGAACTCAGGGAACCAGGGATTCCTCGTGTTAGTGTCCAGCCTTAGTTTCAGGAAATAGTCGTCAAATGACCTGACTTCTGGAGACTGCAGCTTTATTGTGATTCCCCCGTTGGCTTCCACCTCATAACCTTCAATGACTTCATCTCTGTCTGCCCATCCATCACTGAAAAAAGAAAAAGAAAAAGAAAATTCAGGGTGGGGAGTGGGAAAGATAAACGTCTCACAAACAGAGCTCAGGGTTGTGCATGAATGAAGCAATTCGGCAAGGCTGAAGTCTATGTTAAGCCAGCATCACTACCCATGAAGGACTTCTTATGGTGGAGACTAAAAAGTTGCGAAATAATAATAAACTTGTTTCACTTTCACAGTAGTGAAAGTGATGATGAAGATGGTAATAGCAATTATAAGAGCTAACATTTATTGAGCATTTACTAGCCATTGGCTTCCGTGCTACTCGACTTTGCCCTGAATAAGATGCTCCGGCTCCAGGTGAAACCGGGGCATGGACCCAGGCTGTCTGGTTCTGAAGTCCAGTGCTCTTCACAACCAGACCAGGAGAAAATAAGACTCAGGACTCAGGGTCTTCACAATCAGAGCTCAGCAAGGTTTCAGGGCTGCAATCAAGACCATCCTACAAGCTGCATTGCATGAGGTAGAGCATTACTTTAGTTCAGAAACACGACAAATACAGATTTTGCTCCTAGTAATGACTGGGAGCAAATTTGCATTGCTTAGTAAGGATCAGAGGCTTTTCCCTCTTCTAATGCTATTTCAAATTAACAGCAGTAAAAGAAAACAGTTTTGCTCCCCCAAATAAAATAATCCCCTACTCACTAAATGGGAGTTCATTGATATTTTATTCAGTAGGTTTGAATTTTTATCATTCGGTCACCTTCTAGAACATTCATATCTTCCATGAATGATGTAGCTCCAGTTTAATTCAGGAGTACATATGAGCCCGGCCAACGGTTATGTGAGTGGTTGTGACCTCTCCCCAAGAAAGTGTCAAGGAAAAAGTGCACTGAACAGAGTTGAACGGGCAAAGAAGACTTTATTCAAGACTATTCCAACAGGCCAAAGGCTGGATATAATCTTCCAGAACAAAAGATGAGAGGGCTTTTACGTGCTGGGATGAGCTAGTAAGATAAGAGTGTGCTGGGGGACGCTGGGCAGGGGGGTGGGGCTTGGTCAACATCTGTGTTTGATAATTGTCCCTCATCTAAGTTACGCTCCCACCTTCCCACAGAAACTGAGAATAGAGGTTTGCTGTCATTTTTGGTGATTCCATTTTGTAAGGATGGCTCCCAATTCCCTGAGAAAAAATTTCTCTGTTATGAAACTTGCAGAAGGCTGGGAGAAAATTCATACCTCAAAGGGATGGAGAAAGAATTTATAATGGCATGTTTTTGGAAGTAAATATTCTAAGAAAAAGGAAATGAGTCCTTCCTTCCTTCCTTCCTTCCTTCCTTCCTTCCTTCCTTCCTTCCTTCCTTCCTTCCTTCCTTCCTTCCTTCTGTTCCTTCCTTCCATTTTTCTTCCTTCAGAATAACACCCACTATATGCCAGGTGCTCTGCTATGCTCAGAATTCAATTGAGAATGAGACATGCTATCCTTTGCCCCTACTGTTACAGACTTGAGGGGAAAATGAACACTAAAGAATTTTAAAAGCTCTAAAGGTAAAGGAGAAGTGACCAGTAACAGAGAGGAGGGCTTGAGGGTTTAACTTAGTCTGGTGTGTACTATGTATGTGAGTGTGGGTTGGAGAGGGATGATTGGAAACAGCTTTTCTAAGAAAGCAATGTCTGATCTGAGATTCAAGGCTTTAGTCAGGTGAGGAGATGGGGAGGGATTGGTATAGAAGGTTCCTGGTAGATTTTCTAACTCACAAGAGTGAGCACAGCTCATTCCAGGACTTTAGAGAGGCAGTGAAGCAGGAGCATTAGAGAGAGTGGTGGCAGGACATGGGGGCTCAGACAGAAATCCTGCCCTGGGAACTGTTAGCCTCAGGGCTACAGGAAGTCCTGAAGTGCCTTAAACCAATTTTTAATGAGGCCATTCAGCTCTGCTCCCTGGTCCTAAATGACTTGAGCACATTTCCGGCAAGTCCTTCTCTAATCACCATCATTTACTATGGATGGCCATCCCACTGATCAAAGAAAAAGAACACTAACTCATTTATCTTTCTATATGTTCCGCCTGCTTAGAAAAGCCCAGACTGGTTTAATTATTTAGATTTATCCACATTCACATCACATCTACATCTACAGCCGTTTGAAGGCCTGAGCCACAGTTCCTGTGGTGCTGAAAAGAAGGGTAAAAATAAAACCAGTCAGGCTTTCAGGAAATTCTGCCTGGGAGTATATATTTAAAATCAAAGTGATTTCTAACTTAAAAAAAGAATTACTTTTTTGACATAAAGTTTAAGCTTGAAATGTGTTTCTCCTCAGGGTTTAATATTATGTGAGATGTGTTTGTGTGGCCTGAAAAGGAACCCACAATTTTGTAAAGTGAAATGAGCCTGATAAAATGTTAATTTGCATTTTGATTTTTTTTAAATCTCACTTCATAAAAGCAAGTATCACATGTGCGTGCTGGAGGCAGAGAAAGGGTGATTTCCTGCCTTTTTTCCCATTCGCACAGAGAAGCACATCATAGGAATAAACCTTCGCCTATGAATACAGATCATTATAGAAGTCACATGGTTGAGTGGAGCAGAATCGTAGGTCCCCTTTGCCATAGGTCAAAGCCCCACCCCCTCACTTTGGATGACCCCTTTCCGAAGTTAGAGTTGGTGTTAAATCCAAGAGGTCACAAAATCGAGGAGTACCAGATGTGATAGAGAAATTATTCCACTAGGATAACTTGACTAGGATATCTTTTGAAGTGTTAGTTGCTAAAGTTTTGTGTGAGATCATTAATCTATCACAGGTAAAGTGTTAGGAAATGCTAACAAATTAAAAGTAGCTGAAAAACATCCATAAAGCAACTCCTGGATTTTATATACTTCAAGTATTCTGTCTACCAAGCAGTTGTCATATGTATTTACAGAGAATTTTGAAAGAGTCTCTTTGTTTAGCTGTACTGAGATTTTTTACTAGGATTGTTTTGTGTGTGTGTGAATTCCCTGCAAAGCCCACTTGAAAAGACAGAGCCAGCACCTTGCTGATACCTGGTGCAGGTGTTCTCCATTGTTGTTAACGGTGACAGCCAGCGTTGCAGACTGCGCCTGGCCAGAGATGGCCTGCAGGCACCTGCTCACCCCAAGTGTGTGGGGTGAGTCCTGCTGTGCTGGGGGCCCGACAGCCTCAGGTGGTGCTGGTCTCCCTATGAGGCACGTTCATGGCCTCTAGCAGCTTCTGCTGCTCCATCTGGTTCCCCATTATGGGTTCCCTTTCCTTTTGGGAATCTGGAAATAAAACTGCCTAATGCAGATGAACAGGGTGAATGGTGATCAGGAAGCTGCATGTCCTAAGTACCAGAATCTTTATTTCCTTCCCTCCCCCCTCAACGTTTATGTGGAGCAATTGCTTCACAAGGCTGTTCTTCCCTTCCCACAAAAATAATTTTTCTAGTGCCTGTGAAATGTCACAATCTAAACCTGAATAATATTTGTTCTACTTAATACAGTTTTACATTAGCAACAGGAAATATTCCTTTCTAATTCTACCAATTATAACTTGACAGAAGATGCATGAGTGTTACTTTTGTATCATATCAGTTAAAATAATTTAATAAGCAAATCAACAGTAAAAAAAGCAATACAACAGCATTCATTTAAAAATTGTTCAAAAGCATGTAAAAGATACCTACATACAATTAAAATAATTGCAATCTAGGGAGTAAAGCAATTTGATTTGTGTTATGAATTCAAGTAATTGTGTTTACCTGACAATAAAACTATAGTTCTTTAAAAGTATTCTAGTGATTCCCATATAACTAGGAAAAAAATAAAAGCACAATAAAAACAATATTTTAGAAAACATGTAATCAAGCACAAAATTCTATAAATTACCATGCTAGCTATATTTAGAAAGGGTGAAGAAATGTAGCATAATGTCATTTAAATTAAGCCATGTCAATTGTGGGAAACCTTACGGAGGGAATGGCAGCTTTTTCAATAATAACTCAGACTGGCTCTATTCATTCAACTTTCATTCACCAAGACTCTTGTGCATTTCATTTACTGTTGAGGGTACATGGTAAAAAGTGTAGGCAAGGCCCTGTCCCCAAGGCAGTTACAGAGCTGAGGAAGTCTGGCCACTGAGTACACAATAGCCGCAGAGAACTGCAAAGACTAAGAGGTAAGGAAGAGAGGCTACTGGAGCACTGAGAAGGGGGAGGGGTCATGTCAAAGGAGATTTTCTCCAAGAAGTGACACCTAAGATGAGACTGAAAGGATGAGTTGCAGTTACACAGGTAAAGAGGGAGAAGAAAGAGGGACCCGCTAAAGAGGAGGCAAACCTTCCAAACCACAGCAAGGCACTCACCTTACCTTACGGTGTGCCAGGTACTGCATGCTGCGACAAGCATGGGTGGCATCTAGAACCTTAATATCTTTGTTAAGGTATTGGGATGGCATTTTTATGCTGGTGATAAATGACTCAAATTTTAAGCAGGGATATGATGCAATTAGATTTGTTCATTTTAGAAAGATTGTTCTAGAAAAACACCCAGAATGTACTTGTGGAGGTTCTTTCATTCATTAATTCTCAGGCGGAAACTGTGGAAACGTGCACACACATAGAACACATGTGCATTAGCTAATTAGCTAACAAATAGCTAATTACATCATAATATGAAGGCACAGGGGAGGAGCTGGTGAACCAGAAACTGGGGCAGGGGTCACAAGTAGTTTATATTCAATTTTAAAATTAGCTGCCGCCATTCCAACATGAATACAGAACTGGTACAAAATGTAGATCTATTTATTTAATTATCTAGAACAGGCACTTCGAAGTCACTCAGTCCACTGGAAAGCAGAGAGAGGATGAGGGGTTATCTTCACCTTGGATTGTGCTATCCTTTTAGAATTAGAATTCAAATAGAGTTTTACTTCTATCCCTATGGTGTTTCAGTGGAAAAGTAACCTTGGGGAGGAGCAGATGGGAAGGTGTCAAGGTGAAAAGAGAAAAAATGAAGAGAATTATCAAGGAGCTGCACCTCCAGGCAGAGATCAAGGTAAGATCATTTATTCTTACTTTCTTATGGGCTCCTCACCCCTATCCCACAATCTACGTCTGGCATCTTGAGCCTGCAATCATCTGCCACCTGTGACCTTTCTGCTCTCCTAGCAGAAATACAGGGCAACGGCATATACTCATAAATGTTGCACATAACCATGCAAATGTGAAGATTATTTCGTAAATCTTCTACAGAGTATTTCTCATATATCAATGACAATCTCAAGCCAGTGTGACAGAAGTGTGGGCCAATGTGAGGAATTACATATGGACAAGTTCAATAGTCCCCCCTTCTCCATGGGGTGTACATTCCAAGACCCACAGTGAAGGCCTGAAACCAAGGACAGTGCCAAACGTGATACACACAGCATTATGGTTTCTTTGCCATACCTGTGATACCTATGATAAAGTTTAGTTTATAAATTTGGCATGGTACAAGAGTAGCAACAATTACTTCTAATAAAATAGAGCAATTAAAAGGACAAAATTAAGGTGCTTGAACACCAGAACTGTGATTACAGAGCGGGTGGTCTGGTGACCACTACGAAGTGACTAGCTTTGGGGGGTCATATGCAGCATGGATGCACTGGACAAAGGGGAAATTCGCACCCTGAGTGGGACAGAGCGGGGCAGTGCAAGACTTCATCATGGTATTCAACACTTATTTCTAAATAAGTTTGAATTGCTTCTTTCTAAAGTTTTCCACTTAATATTTTCAGACTGCGTTGACAGGGTAACAGAACCCAGGGAAGGCAAAACCATAGAGAGGGGACGACTACTCAAGGTCTTTTTCTTCCTTCAAATTCTACTGCCAAGGAAACATCCCATTTTGTCTTTCATTCAGCTAACCCTGTAATGCAATATGAAAAAAAGACCCAATGATTCTACTTCTGCAAATATATCCACAGAATCCCAAAACACCAATTCAAAAGAACGTATATACCTCTATGTTCATAATAACATTATTTATTAATGCAACAGCCAAGATTTGGAAACAGCTTAAGTGCCATCAGTAGATGAGCAGATAAAAAAAGCTGTGGTATATTTCCACAATGGAATACTACTTAGCAGTAATAAAAAAGGAATTCTTACTTTTGTGACACCATGGATGGAACTGGAGACTATTACAGTAAGTGAAATAATCCGGTCAATGAAAGACAAATAGCCTATGATCTCACTTATAACTGGAATCTAATGAACAAAATAAACTAGAATGCAATGGAATCAGAGGCACAGACACACGGAACGGACTGACTGCTGCAGGAGGGGAAGTAGGGACTGGTTGAAAGAAGGGGAAGGGGTGAGAAACCAACATGTGTGAAGGACCCATGGACATGGACAACGGTGTGGGGATGGACTGTGTGGCCTGGGTGGAGGGAGGCAAAGGGGGGAAATTGGGACAACTGTAATAACATAAACAATAAAAAGTGTTCAACTTTCGAAAACTAATTTTAAAACTATATAAAATAAATACAAGTAAAAAAAGAAGTGGTTACTTAAACTTTGTAAACCTCAATTTCTTCACCTATAAAACATGGATGGAAATGGTATGAACCCCTTAGAGTTGTGTGAAAACTAAATCAGATAATCCATGTAAAAAACTTAGCACAATGTCTAGCACATGATTCAGGCTTACTGGATATTAAATGTACTTTATCATCAGTCGCCTCATGATCCAACCAATGAACTAAGCTACACATACATTTGGGAAAGACTTGTCTACAAAAGTGTTACTTTGTGGTCCAGCAATTGGTTGCCAGCTCATGAACTATCTGTTACCAGTGGGTGAGGTGGTTAAGTATACAGAGACTTAAAATAAGCATTTAGAAAAATTGATAGTGGGTAGACATTGTAAAATCTAAGAACATGACTGGTAAACTCACATTATTAAATAGGGTACAAGCACTTAGTTTTTTAATTCACATTGTGAGTTGCCTGTGGGTAAAAGCTGTGTGTATGTCAAATATAGTAGAACTACATTATAAAATGTGATATTTTGAGGTTACTTTGCCAAGAGTAATCCAAAAATATCTAAATATCTGAGAATATATACACAGTTATTTTTATAAATTTATATTTACAATTACTTTAAATTTTAATCAAGCCTATTTTAAATAGGCTTGATTATAAGTTGGCATAAGATTACATTCTAAATTAGAAAAATAAAATTTTCATTATTTACTTAGTTTAAATTATGTATGGCCACACTAGTCTTCACCAGACTTTTTTATTGTTTACAAGAAAAAATCCAATATGCTGAATCTGGCAAGAGTAGTATTCAAATGTGCAAACGAAAGTAATTTCATAGAAATAAGGGCAATGAAATTTACCTAAAAATATATCAGCTGACATATTGAATTTGGTATTTATCCTTAATTGATGGTAAAATGCTAAAGACTATAAGGTATTATCTGCAGAGTCATTTTAGCTGATGAATTCATGAAATTATCAAAATTCATCAATTATTTATACAAATAATAAAGAATTAAATTTAAATAATTTAAATAAATAATTTTTGAAAGAAAAATGTTGAATTAAAAAGCTGATAGAAGCATATGTTTGATATTCTACACATAGATATTAGTGTCTCATGAGTTTTGCATGAAGTGGCAGTTCGGGTTTCTAAGACTCAAATACACACAGAGTTGCCAAGATAATAGTGAATGGCTGTATCAAAGATATTATCTTAGAAACGTTCGATGACTGGTAAAGAAGGCAGGTCAAGTACTACTTTCTGCTGCTGTCACAGCTCGATGATTTCCAAAGCTGCCTAATAAGGTATCAAACCAACTCACTGAATACATTAAGCTGGCAGAGCATTCTTTCGCTGTAACTTGCTAAATGTGCAGATATTGCTCCTGTGGGACTTCCAATAGTATCTGTGCAATTTGAAAATAATGAAGAGTTGGAGGAACAAATCGCTGCTCATATTGAAATATTTTAGCTACATCGCTGAGAAACGTAAGTAGCCCTAAATTTTATAAAATCATGGAGGACGGTGTCAACAAATGTGGTTGACAGTTTGTGTAAGGCTATGAGCTGCTGTCGCCACTGCCAACATCAGGAAAATGTTCTGGAACGGTTACCTAAGCTAAGTACCTCGTGAAGGAACGTAAGTCAGCGGGATGCCTCCTTTACCGAGAATGCCTTGATTTAAAAAGAGATGTCAGCTGAAGTGAACAATGCTTAGTGACGCCATATGAGTTGTGAATCATGTAAGAAACAGCATACGGGAGGAAGCACTCATGGGCTCGTTAGAACTGAAGGTTAGCATTTTTCAGAATCCTGTCCTCAGTGAGTTCACATTGGGAGGTTGAAATTATCCATGATAGGATACGTACTTCAAAGAAATCAGTAAATACTACAACTGAGGGCTTCTTTGTCATTTTTCTTCCCTCCATGCAGCCAGTCATTAATATGGAGCCTGACCATAAGCAGCTACTATCGGTACTGATGGGAGAGGCGATGTCAGGACTGTTTGTACTACAGACCAAACTCTCATTTTCTTGAGGATGGGAGCTCAGTTAGGTCCCAACATTGAAACATATTGTTAGGAAAGATTGACTTGCTCTTTTGACTGGTATCTCAGATATATTTAATGATCTTTATATTTTCATGAGAAGAAAGAATTCAATTTTTCTTCAAATGGAAGCTGTATCAAAGGACAAAATTAAAAGAAACTCCAAAAAACAAATTTTTTAAGAGATAGTTAAATCACAATTTTAATTACAGATAACCACTAATGAGTAAAAGAAGATCTTGGTATTATCATCTGCGAAGTGTTGTCAGCAAACACTTTATGAATTTGTTTGCATTAGTCTCCTTGGGCTGCCATTACAAAATACGGTAGACTGGTGGCTTTAATAACAGCGATTTATTTTCTCACAGTTCTGGAGAGTGTCCAAGATCAAGGTTCCAACTGCCTGTTTCCGGTGAGTGCTCTCTTCCTGGCTTGCAGACTTGGTCCTTACATGGCGTTTCCTTGGCTCGTACACACACACACACACGCACGCGCGCACGCACGCACGCACATAGAGGAAGAGAGAGAGAAGGAGAACAAGCCTTCTCTTGCTTTTTTTCTTATAAGGGTTATTAGTTAATCCTAGTTGGTCAGGACCACCCACCCTTATGGCTTTATTTAGCCTTAAAACCTTATCTAAAGGTCTTATTTCCAAATAACCACACCGGAGGTTAGGACTTCAATGTGAGCATTTAGGGGTAGGGCTCACAATTCAGTCCATAGCAGATAGAAAGTTATCAAATCTGTTATTCATTTAAAAAAATCTCATGTAAGATATTAATGTATTCAGAATTCATTTATTTCATCAAAAGATAATTTAAATTGAACCAAAACCTCATGGGATATATTATTGGAACTGGCTACAGATAAAATACTGAAGATGACTTTTGAAAATACGGCATCATTTGCTTCACTTGGTTGGGGTCAAAAGTTAAAATGAAGACCTTCTGCTTGGTGAAATAGTCGTAAAATTTCTGCTTTCATTTTCATCAACCGACTTCTGTGAGGCTGGTTATTCCATGAGGAATGTTATAAAAAACAAAGTAATTAAGTAGTTTACATATGTATAACCCTGTGCAAATGTCGTTAATCCAACCGAAATTAGACAATTTAATAAACTCATCTATCATAACACAATATGTAAATATTCATATGCATGGTGTTTATTCAAAGCGTGCCTATGGGCATTTGACATAGGGAATGCCTACTTTACTTACAACTTTTTATTTACAATTACAGAATATCTAAATTCATGCATACATTAGGAATTTTCTCTACCAATCACCTAGACACATACTTTCAATGAACAATAAGTACAGTTTCTGTAATCCTTTTCTCTTTTATCTTGCTTTTATTATTTTTACTGAAGTGAGATTTTATGTTGAATCTAATAATACAAATTTAGTCTTGTATTTTGTATGTCTTTATACTATATTTGATTTTTTAGTAATTTAGCTTTACTGTGCTTTACCAAAATATTGTACAACTCCACACTAGATTGGAAATTTTTGAAGAAAAATAAAAAGGCAGGCCATGAACCAAAGGGTCACCAGTTCGATTCCCAGTCAGGGCACATGCCTGGGTTGCAGGCCAGGTCCCCAGTATGAGGCACATGAGAGGCAACCACACATTGATGTTTCTCTCTCTCTCTTTCTCGCTCCCTTCCCCCTCTCTAAAAATAAATAAATAAAATCTTAAAAAAAATAAAATTACTTAAAAAAAAAAGAAAGAAAGGAGTAAGAAAAAGAAAAGAGCAAGTTTGAGAAGCACCATTCTAGAAGATTTCTCTAGCCTTTGAGAGTTAGAAATAGTGAAGGTGAAGATGATGTCATTACAACAGTTCAAAAAAGGCATCCTTCAGAAACCGCGTCTTAGTGCTTGTGATAAATGGGGCCCTGGCTACCAAGTGGAGGCTTTCATTTTCCTGGAAGGCTGTGGTGGCTTCATTCCTTAGTGCAACATTTTCCAGATCTAAATTATCACTCTTTGCTCTTCATTTCAAATCCCTGGCTGTTTTATTGCTGTTGAACCTTTATCTTTCAAGTCCCTATGTCATCCAAGGGAAAGGCTGCATTATACCAGATAATTGGTAAGAACCAACTGAAGGGAGGCAAGAGACCCATTAGAAAAAGAATGCAATAAGGAGCTGCAGTGATTCTGATTAAAGCATAAATCAGATCCTGGTGCTCCTGTGCGTAAAACCCGCCGGTGTGTTTCCACCCCACCCCAAGCCTTCCACTGAGCTTTAAAGGCCCTACCCACTCCCATCCCCATTGCCTCTCTCATCCCTCCCCTTCTACCTTTGCTCTGCTCGTGCCACGGCCACGCTGGGCAACCTGCTGTTCCCAGACGAGCCAGGGACACCCTGGCCTTAGGGACTTTGCCCTGGCTATTTGCAATGCCTGATATTCTGGAATTCTCTTCATTCACTTGGATATTTACATGGCTCATTCTTTTACTTCCTTCATGTCTGCTGAAATTCCACATTCTCAGGAGGGGTTTTCCTGTTTAAAATGGTGTTCCTTCTCTCTATTCATTTTCTCTACTCCCCTTTTTTTCCGTTTAAAACTTATCAGTATCTGATGTTGCATATAAATATATTTTCTACATCTTTCCAGTAAAATGAAAGTTCCACATAAACAGAGAGGTTCTTGTCTTCTTTGTTTACTTACACAACCCCAGAATTTATCATAGTTCTTGCCTCACAGTTGGTGCTCATTATAAAGTTTTTAGGTGAATTAATGAATTAATGGATTAAAAAACTCCGTGAACTAATTTGTGTTCAAAAATTCATGTAGAATACTATAATTGGTGTATGCAGGAGGTGGCTCATATGTGCTGGAAAAAGCTCCCTGTTAGCATCTCTTCCCAGCTCTGCATTGTCACCTCACATAGGTGGGTTGAAAATGGCCATCACGAGAACATTTACTTTATGGGTATTTCAGATTCCATAACAAAGCTCCACAACCTGGGTGGCTTAGAACACCAGACGTTTATTCTCTCATAGCTCTGGAGGCTGAAAGGCTGAAATTGGGTGGCCAGCAGGGCCCTGCCATCTCTGTGAGTCCAGGGAGGATCCCTGGCTTCTCTGAGCTCTGGGTGGTGGCCATTGATCCATGGCACTCCACAGCTTGCAGCTGCATTGGTCCAGTCGTTGCCTCTGTTGTCACTTGGTGTTCCCCTGTGTGTGTCAGTGCCTGCGTCTCTTCTCCACTTATTAAGGTATCAGTTGCATTGGATCAAAGGCCTGCCCTACTCCAAGCTAAGTTCATTTGAACTAATTACACTGTAACAATTCCATTTCCAAATAAGGCCACATTCTGAGGTGCTGAGGATTAGGAATTCAACATATCTCTTGAAAGGACACAATTCAGACTATAACAAGGAGCAAACACTACTGATTAGGCTTCATTGGTCTGTTTCATTCTGTCAGAGAGTCAGTAGTTAAACATCCAGCAACTTAACACTTGCTTTAACACGCTGTGACATTTTCTCTGAAATGCGAGATTAGTTGTGAACTTCTGACATGTTAGATGACCTAGGATGATCTAAATGATGTTTGTTTAGCCTAAAATATTCATCATAAAAATCAAAAGCTATTATTCAAAAAATAAGCAGTTATTATTTCTGAAAGATATTGTTACATAATTTATACATTTGGATTATTTTACCTTTCTTCCTCAAGAATAGATAATTACATAAGAAACATCAAAAATTATAAAACACCACCAGAAAACTGACAATAACACTCATTGCCTAACAAATATTATTAATTTGAAAAAAACATATTTGTAGTTTATCCTGCAGTTATCTGAATTTTTGAACAATAATTCAAAGCTTTGGCATTAGAATCAGACATATGTACTTATGTATACTTTAGAAGCCTTAGCTTTTGAGTTGCTCATGGTAAAGTAATGAATTGAGTTGTATCTGGGGCTTATGAAATTATTCTAATAATGTAAGAAAATGAATACAAACATACCATTGTATCTGTTTGGTACTTTGATTTTACATTTCATGTAATTCACTTAGTGTACATATTTTAACCATGTAACCTTTTTATTATGTTTTTTTTATATCTACATCTTCCAACATTAACTGATTCTAATCTTTTGGATTCTTTCACTTAATAAATATCGGATTTCACCGATATCCTACTTAGGGCCAAGCACGGTCAGGTCCTGAGAATACATTAATGAATGGGATTGGAAATGTCCCCAGTCTCATTTAAATTCATTAGCTGGGTTTCCACTTCTAGCCAAGACAGAATAACAAGCACCAAATTTATTCTTCAGCATGAAGCAACTAAAACACTGGACCAAATGTATAAAACAATGGCTCCTAAGACACTTTACATCAGGCAGTGAAGGGCAGTGACCTCCATCAAAATTGAGCCCTGCAATTTTTCAGAGCCTACTGCCTGGATGTTTTCAAATCATAGCACCACGGTGGGAAGAAGAGTAGGAAGAAATGACTCAGGCACAGTGCAGTGGATTCATTGAATCAAGTGGACGGAGCTGAGAGTCAGGGGAAACCAATATTGGCCAGAGCTCACAAGGCAAAATACTGGAGTGAGGAGAGCTGCAAAGAGTGAACTGTCTACAGTGCTACTCCCTAAAGTGTTCGGTTGGATATTACCCAGCCCATGCATGTGATGAAGCTACCTAAGGCCTGGGAAACAACCAACCGAAAGAACATGAGGGAACACTGCCCGGAAGACAAAGAGAGCTGAGAAGAGTAACTATGTCCAAAAGCCAGAATGGAAAAGTTGAGGTTCCCGAGGTACTGGCTGAAGTCCTGAGAATGTCTTGTCTCAATAGTCAGGAAAATTAGCCCTGGACTAACTGTGACTCTGGTGTTGTCTAGCAAAGCTAAAAGCAAAATGGAAAAGGACCAAATTATTTCTAACTTCACGTCCTCCAAGAACTAGCTCAAGAATATTTTTAAAAATACAAAATATCCAGTACTCATCAAGGCAAAATACACAATTTCTGGAATCCAGTAAATATTACCAGGCATACAAATTCATATGCAGAATGAGGGAGGAAAAGAGATATTAAAGTGGCAGGTATAAAAGATGATCATATGCTGACACAGATGAGGTAGAAAGTTTATCAAAGAATCACACGATATGGTTGAAGAAGAGCGTATTTTACATCAGGTGGCCTGGGAGAGCCCTGGACAGTCAGGGAAGCATCTCTAAAAAGATGACACTTAAACTGAGACCTGAGCCTTGTAAACACACGAACCACGTGAGCATCACAGGGAACAGGACTTTTGGCAGCTCATGCAAAGGCCCTGAGGTAGGAAGAAGCAGCTGTGGCTGAACGTTACCCACTTCCACAGAAACGTAGGCTTAGAACCTTTATTTACATTTATCAGAACAGAAAAAAATGTAAATAGATAATTTTCTGGTTGTCAGCTGGCTACTATATATTTGATATTCTCTAACATACCTTAAATTTTCAAGTGCTTTCAATTTTTTTAAAATTTTTTTAGAGAAAAATTATGTTTGAATGAGAAGGGGGTCTCATTTTAATTACCTAGACTGATGCGTGAGTGACCCTGTGGAACTCAGTGAGGCCATCAGAGCCCAGGGCAGGTCACAGCCCTTGCTTGTCCCTCATGCAGCGCACCCTATTTTCCATGTAGTCATGAGCCCAGATACCCCTCACTGACCAACAGCAGATATCCCAAATGCCACTCAGAAAAATCTTAAAATCTTATTCTGAGGGAACTCAGTACGGCTCCAAACCATCTTGTGTTATAGTAACGATTGGCTATAGGATTCTACAATGACTAGGTCACAACTGACCCACTTAGAACATAATTCTTTAAGGTGTGAATGGAATGGAAGCTGTAGCTTTTGACTTCACTAGAATTAAAAGTAAGCTTATCCAACAGGTTCTACCTCATCACTAAAATTTCCGTTACCATTTATCTTTTAGGGACTTTGGGTTCTAAAGCAGTCCAAGGGTTGAAATAAGGGCTGTGCTTAGAGACCATGGCCTGGAAGTGAGACCTATGCAAAGACCTTGAGGGAAGACAGTGTGTACCCATTTGATTTAATGCCACATGGGAAAAGGTATCTAAGTACACAGAAGCAGAGCAATAGGTGTCATGAGTAATACTCAGTGAGAAGCTTATAAAGTGAGACTAGAAAATCAATGAGTTATGAAGATGTTGAGTTATTCTCAGCAATGATGTTTGGACAGATTTTAGCATTGCAGGTCAGGGGATGGTTGGAGTGGAACTTTGAGATAAGAGGCTGTAGGCAACAGGAGTAATTGATCAGTGTTGCAGGTAAAATAATTTTGTGTCCTCAGTAAATATTTGTGGAAGAAAAGAGGGAAGAAAGGAAGGGAAGGAGGAAGAGATGATGAAGGGCTAAGAAATGAGCACGTGATGCCCACAGTGGTTGGAGCAGTACATGTATAGAGAGTTTATTTTCCAATGCTGCTGTCTTACTCGCATATTCTGAGGTGCCAACCAAGCTTTCAGGGTCTTTTGCATTTATTTTTATTAAAGTGATTTATTTTTCTTGCTCAAATGAAAGGTCAAAGCACAACAATTTGTGGCTTTTCAAAAGTGAAGCCAATGGTTTAGTAACTTTATAAATGAACTCTTTTAACAAACCCAATGCAAATTATTCTACTCTCTAATTTATATCATCTTGATTGTTGAAACTATTGATTTTTTTCATTAAAAGAAGGTTTTTTTTTTAAATTGCTGAAATGTCTCAAAATGAGGTCAACTAAGTTGATACAAATATCACTGTTACTACAATTACCTAGAACTACAGAATAAAATGTAATCAAAACACAAAAAGTAATTCCAGGAGCTAGAAATGGTGGACGGAATCAAATTCAAATAAGTACGAAGTAATGGAAGAGCAGCCCAGACAAGTTTGGCCTCCATACAAGGGGCCCGAGAGAACTGGAAATGGGTTCTAACATCCATCTGTGATGTGACAGATGGTTTCATAAACCACGAAGTCAGGGTGTTGAAGCAACGCCCCAGCATGAAGCTAGGGGCCTTGACAGGCTACAGAATCCAATACTGTGGGGCTGAAAGTCTGCCCACCAGACTGAGGAGACTTGAAGTAAGTCCAGGAATTAAGATTGAAAAAACACAGAAGAAAGTCACAAACACTTGCATGGTTCTGAAATTTACATAACCTATATAGTACAAGAGCCATAAACACAGACATTATTTAAAAAAAAAAAACTGCCCTAAGATTATTGAAAACCCCTAGAATGCAAATGAAATGCCATTGGAATCCAATATTTAAATATACTTTGAAAATCTAGGGAGCTCTGAATGCTCATCAAAAAATAAGCCTTATCTCAATAAGCTCATAATAATACACACACACACCAGATTATTAAATTAACATCAAGTCCACACAATGGATTAAACTTTGCTTTTAAAAAACAATTATTCCAAAACTAGATTGAAAAACCTAACTGTATGCTATAAGAAATTCCAAAAACAAAGTGATATGAAATGGTTACAAAGAGGAATTCAAATATCCTACTCCTGGAAAGTGGAAAAAACAAAATTAAATAATCTTTAAGAAATCAACTCCTAAACTTTTCAATGGAAGGCAAGATATTAGGATGGAGGAAATTAATTGACAGCCTAGAATGAATAGCAAGCACAAAGTAAGACAATGGCATTAATTCCAAATATATCAGTAATTCCAACAAAATTCTCCATGTAAAAAAAAAGACAGATTCTCAATTAAATTAAAAAAAACAAATAAAACTCATAAAATGTATATCTTATTTATAGTAGAACCACCTAAAACATGAACATTAAAAGTAAAAAAGAGATTAAATACTAACCAAAACATAGTAGAGGTTGCTATATTAATATAATTTACTTTCAGTAGTAATCGAGAGACCATATACCCAGAAGATATAGTAATTCTAAATTTATATACCAAATAACATAGCATCAAAATATACAGTAAATTAATAAAAGTCTACCTTCTCTGTATGAATTTCTCTTTTTTTGTTTAGCATACTCCTTTCAATTATTAATAGACTGAGCTGGTAAAATTTGGTAGGAATTTAGAAAATTTTAGCACAATTAACATGGTTGATCTAATGAGCACTTATATGATCTCATGTTCAACAAAGGAGAATATGTTTCTATGGAATATGTAACATTGACTTTTCAAATAATTAAAATTTGAAAACTAATCTGAACTAGTCAATAAGGCTATTGTCAGCACATTTCAAAAAATTAATGTGTAGTCCCCATTCTCTGAGCACTGTAATCAGAAATTTTAAAAATTTAACTAATCTATCTCCAAATATTTGGACAGTAGAAATTTAAACTTTTACATAAATGGAGGTAAAGTGATGCTGAAATTTTAAATCATATTTACTTTAATTGATAAAAGTTACCAGCAAAATATACAGAAAACCCATACTTGAATATAGGGCTACACTGTGCAAAAATATTTGACTCCTAGTGTGTTATGCTCAGCCGAAACGGGTACACATGTGCACCCTCAGACACGAGCAGGAATGTCTACAGCATCAGTGTTTCTGATCATCAACGACTGTGGTCTGCCTAATGTCGATCAAAGCGAAAGAGAAGCGTGGCGTTAATAGTCACACAAGTGTGTGCTACAGCGCAATGGGAATGAGTCAATTATTCTATGTGCAATAAAATAGATGAGTCTCACAAACATGATATTGATCAAAAACAAAAGAGTAACTTCTCTATGATTCAAATTATATACAGTTCAAACAGGCAAACACAATCTATAATTTTAAAAGTCAAAATCATAGTCATGAAGTGCAGTAGCAACTAGGAGAGGACACAAGGAGACTTTGTGGGCCTGGGGATATTCAATTTGCTTACCTGGGCAACGATTGCCAGGTGTTTCCACTTTGCAAAAACTCACTGAGCTGGCACACTGTGTGTGCTTTTATGTATAAATGTTATAATTGAAAAACAGGTATATTTTGAAAGTAAAACATAAAATCACCTCCCGGAATAATAATGAAAACTTTTCCAATAGCAGAAGAACTACACATGCACACCCACATGTGCATGCACACACCCCAGAGGCAAAGCAAGGAAAACACCTAGTGAAAAGCTTTTGAAAGTATAAAATAAATAAAACAATATTATGGCAGAAATTGGACTAAATATACATGTCATTTCAATAATAGGAATATTGGCTTAACTCATGGATTATAATAAAAATTACCTATTGGTTTAGATTCCAGACAGTGTCAAAGCTATGCAAATCAAACAGACCCATGTAAAATAAAATTTTTCAGAGAAGTTGAAAATAAAAACATGTATAAGAGTATAGCAGATATGTATTTAAATACCGTATGATCTCACCTACAAGTGGAACCTAATCAGCAAAACAAACAAGCAAGCAAAATATAACTAGAAACACTGAAATAAAGAACAAACTGACTGTAATCAGAGGGGAGAGGTGAAGGGAATAATGGGGGAAAGAAAGGGAGGGATTGTTAAGGAACATGTATAAAGGACATATGGACAAAGCCAAAGGGGGGTAGGATTGAGGGTGGGAGTTGGGAGGTAGGGGTGGGTGGGGCGGGGGAAAGTGGTAGTGGAAAAATGGAGACAACTGCACTTGAACAATAAAAAAGAAGGAAAAAGAGAATGAACAGATGCTAGGGAACATAATGCTAATATCAGAGAAGAAAAAATTCAAGGGAAAAAGCCTGTCTGAAATTCAGCTGATCAGCAAGTTTAAATTAGTCTGAAACATGAATTCCCCTTTGTCAGGTAACAGTATATTTACAGGTCCGGGAGATTTAGATGTGAGCATCTTTAGGGACCATCATTCTGGCTATCACAGTCTGCTTCTGGGAATAAATGTACACAGCAACCCACATGCAAAATGCATGTACTCTTTCTCTCATCTCAAAGAGAGTCAACCCATTACAACATTCATTTAAGTCCAAAATCTCATCAGCTCAAAATTTCCAAGTTTCATCACTTAAATTATCTAAGCTAGGTATGAGTAAGACCCGATCCATCTTGGGGCAAAACTCCTCTCCACCTGTGAACCTGTGAACTTAGGAACTAAGTTGTCTGCTCCCAGAGGCATTGGATACCAGATATAAATATTCCCATTCCAGGAAGACACGGAATGGGAAAACAAATAGAGTCACCAATCCCGAGCAATTTCAAATCTAGCTGGGCAAGCAATATCGGTTTCAAGGCCTGGGAACTGTCTCACACAGTTCGGGGCCTGCCTTTTGGTGTGAGGCTCTCTGCCCATGGTGGTGCATTTCCATTTCTAGGAATTACAGCACTTGTTTCCAGTGGAATAGTTGATCTTCTGATTTCCTACCGGTGTGTTCCGTGAGTCTGACAGTTTTATTTCACACTTTCTTTGCCCCTTGTAGTCAAAGATGTCAGCATTTCATGTTGGTAGGACACACTCAGAAACGCTGCAGGTCCCATGTGCATGTCAAGGGAACTTGTCCCATTAGACACAAAAATCTTTCTTAGATACTCTTGACTCTATTGTGCCTTCTCCAGAGACGGCAGAGGGGATCCATGCACAGAATGTCTAATCTCCTTGAAGAGCCTAATGTAAGACTGAGTACTCTGATCTTTGACCCTTCTGACGCACTAGCAAACGGCTGTCCAGCCACAGTCTTGGCTTTCTTTCCAGAGCACTTTCCTGACAGTGGAAATCCTAATTTTAGCATATTTACAATCCAGACAGGTTGAGAATTTCTCAATTCATTCATTTCTGCCCAACATATCGTCCTTCCTCAAAGTATCTACTTCCTCTCAAATTTTACTATAAGCAGCCAGATGAAAGTAGGATGCACTTTTAAAACTTTGCTTGGGCATCTCCTCAGCTATATATCCAAATTTATAATTTACAAGTTTTGCTCTCCGTGTAACTGTAGGACACTATTTTGCTAAGTCTCCTGCCACTATATAACAAGAATCCTCTCTCCTTCACTTTCTAATAACATGCTCTACATTTCCACATAAGCCTTCCCCAGCAGTGCCTTTAACATTCTTATTTCCACTGACTGTCTGCTCACAATAACTTATGTATCTTCTAAATCTAAGAAAGACGATGTGTTTCCTCTATTGGGCTCCACCTCACATTCTTCTGAGTCCTTATGGGCAAAGTCATTAATACCCATATTTCTACTAATATCCTACTAAAGGCAAGCTATGCTTTTTCTATCATGCTCCTTAAAATTCTTCCAGCCTCTGTCCATTGCCAATTCCAAGTTCATTCCACATTTTTATGTGTTTACACATCAGAACTGCACTCCCAGGTACTAAGATATATATTAGTTTTTTACTTCTGTTCTAATAAATTATCACCAAGTTGATGGTTGAGGACAACACAAATTCATTATCTACTTATATAATTATATAAGATAGTTATATAAATTAAATAATTGTATATGATTCATAATATAGTTCTGGATGTAAGAACTCCAAAATGGGTCTTACTAAGACGAAAACAAAGTGTTAACTGGGTTAATGCTATTGTTAATGCTGCCTGTCCTCCTGGAGACAATAGGAAAACATCTATTCCTCTTTTTTCCCCATTCTCCAGGCTGTCTGCATTCCTTGGCTTGTGGCCCTCTTTTATTTCCAGAGCCAGAAATCTCATACCTTTGACCACTTATCTCATCATTATTCCTCCTTCTCTAACTCCCCTGCCACGTTCTTTCCCTTATAAGGACCCTTGATCAGCCCACACAGACAGTCCAGGACAATCTCCCCTATCCTCCATCTAACCACATCTACAAGTCCCTTTTGGCAAGTAAGATAATATACTCCCAGGTTTTAGAGATTAGGACAAGGTCATCTCTTTATTTGTTTGTTTATGTTATTCTGCCTACCATGGAAAGTAAGAGAGAGGAGGGAACTATTGAAGTGAGTCTTGGAGTAAGAGCTGTCCAAGTAGACAACTTGAGGGTCATGCAAGTCAGAATGAGGGGTGGTAGGGTAAGGGAATTCCATAAGGGAACACAATTCTGGAGAATGAGGTGCTAGAGGCTGCAAAGCAGAGAGGCCAAAACTATATTGTAAACATAGGCTAGTTCACCATTATCAAGGGGTGTCACGTCAGGCTAGGAAGCTCACATTTTATGTTGGGTACAGTGGATAATTATTTTAAAGAAAAAAACCAACATCATAAAATCTATTTTAGAGATAGCTCTGGTGGCCATGTAGAAGATGAATAGAGTCAGAATATTAAAGCCTATACAAGTATCTACAAATATTTGATTTACGAGTTGAGCTAATTTAAGTAACATGATTTTGTATGTGTACCTTAAGATGCTCTTAAACATGATAAATAATTTCATGCCAGATTGTTTAATAAAGTAATAAACTGTAGAATAAGCCAGGGGATTGCACTGAACTGGTTTCACACGGCCCCCAGCCAAAATTTGAAGAATAGTATATAAACCCTTATATCTAAAAAGAAAAATCTATTTCTTGGCCAACAGCCAATAGCTTTAGAGCAAAATTAAAACAATAATCTAGATGATGTAAGCAAAAATTTCACTCAACACCTCTGAAGCTGTGTTTTTCTTCTGAGTTAAATTATTGGATTACGTGTCTACACTAATCAAACATAAAGAATAGTTGTTTATTCTTATCATCTCATTTAGTGTTTACACATCACTAAAATATTTGATTTTCACTGAAGTTTTCCCTAGAGGGATAATATGCTTGCCACTTAACAATGTTTTCCTTTGATTTTCTTTACTAATTTTCAAAAATCTACACAAGAGGCTGTCAGGTTTTAGGCTTTTTTTTTTCAGGAGCAGTGTATTCTGTCAGAAATTTTTATGATTTTTTTTTGTAACCAGCAGAGGTCATTAATGACAGTTGAGTTAGGTTGTTTTTTTTTTTTTTTTTAAGCTGATTTTCAAGTCCTTTCCAGCAAAAGCTGTGAAAAACTCAGCTTTCCAATCTTTCCATTCCTTCCTCTATCTAAACACGAAGTCCTTTGAGTCAGTACATTGAAAATCCAACTGAAAGCGACTCCTTTGCTAACACATCACAACATCTAAATCTCTTCTTTTCACAGATTCCAGTGATTCATTTAAGAACTTGAATTTACTGAATTACTAAAACAGGGTACTCTGATTTAGTTTATAGATAAAGTCCTAAAATTTTGTCAATGAATTAAGTTTAAAAAAAGTAAGCAAGTGGAGATGCTATATTGCAGTAACATGCTCTTTAAAAATAAAACCCCTTTAAAGCAAAGTATCATTTGATAAATAAAAAAGTGCATCTTCACTTTGCTATTTTCCATTTTGTGCCTTTTGTATATTGAGTTTTCTTAGATTAGACAACTTTTGGAAATTTGGAGGAAATTTTAAATGCTTAGTTATATATTTAGATGGCAACTGTGACTTTTTAAATGATTAGAATTTATAGAATTTTTAGCTTACAAAAAGTATTTAAATTCAATATTTTACGAGAGATCATGATAAATTCAATGTTGATTAAGGTGTGACAGAAAAGATAAAGATAGATGTAACTATAACTGTATAAGAGAATGTAACTTAGTTTGAATGTCCTAAAATTGCAATAGGACTGATGTTTAGATGGGAGATGAATTTCAGCTCAATACAAATAATAATTTTTTATAGGTTAGAACTCTCTACATATAGATTTTATTCAACATATATTTAAAAATACATCTTTCAGGTATTGTTTCTATGAACTGTTGAACAAGTCAGATACAGCCCAGATGTCAGATTCTAAAACAGGAGGGCATGGAATAAACAGTATGTCCCTATGAAGTGTTATTTGCTGGGTGCAATTCTAAGTGCTTTGCACATATACCATTTAATTCCTAAACAATCTAAAGTAGTAATGAGATTGCTATATAAAGCGATCAAATAAGGTCATCACGAGTAGGCACCGGGTAAAGAGATGAGGACAGCAAGGGATGCAGGGCCAAAGATTATGGTTATTTCTAATCACAGTATGAACCTAATGAAGGGGAAAGGGCTTTACAGAAGGAAACAAAGGATCTGATTTGCACTGAAGGAAAAAAGCCACTCTGCTTTGCCAGGAGTACAGATTTAAAAAGTGGAAAAACACAGCCACAGAATTTATTTTATTTTATTATTATTTTTAAATTATTTTATTGTTGTTCAAGTACAGTTGTCTGCATTTACTCCCCACCACTCTCCCCGACCCCAGCCATCCCCACCTGCTCCCCTGATTTCTACCCCACCTTGGTTTTGTCCATGTGTCCTTTATAGTAGTTCCTGTAAACCCTTCCCCCATTCCCTCTCATTATCCCATCCCCCCGCTCTAGTTACTGTCAGATTGTTCTTAATTTCAATGTCTCTGGTTATATTTTGCTTGCTTGTTTGTTTTGTTGGTTAGGTCCCACTTAAAGGTGAGATCATATGGTATTTGTCCCTCACTGCCTGGCTTATTTAAGACAACCACAGAAATTATTCAGAGGCTGTCGAATCAGTGCAGATGACAGATGATGGTGCCTGGGACTCAGTTTGTGGCACGCAGGGAAGTGGACACAGAGGAAAGGTGGGACATCAAAAAGGAGTTAGACTTAGAATGACTTGGTGATCATCTAGGCTTGAAGGATGAAGGAAGTGAAGCAATGATGATTATTTATTTATGACTTGAGCAACAGGTGGATGGCAGTGACTTTCACAATGGGGAAAGTCTAGGAAAGAGAAGTCAAATGAGATCATGCTACACAAATCTCCTAGTATAGTACCCAGCATGAATAGATACTAAGGAAGTGATAGTATTTATAGTTGTGGGTATTCTTTCCTGAGGCAATCACAAACTTCAGGGGCAGTTGCAACCTGATTTTTTGGTATATTTTATTCATGAATGTGTATTAGGAATCTACTATGGGTCTAGCTCTGTACAAGTTACCATAAATGTATAAGGAATAAACACACACACAAACAAAGAAGTCAAGAGTTTGTCTGGGGACAACGTTAATTTTGCAATAGCCAAGTAAGTGCATCACATTGGACATACCCCAGATATGGTACATCCTCCATCAGAGGAAATTCAAGCCTCAAGTAGGCATTTGTCCAGATGACATGAACGTCTGTCTCCTCAATCTTTAAAATTCTGTGATTGTGTGCAAAAAGGAAAAGAGAGTGACCTGAAAGGAATGTCATGAATATTAAATTTGTTCTCATTGGGTGAGGTGTTCAGAACAGGGATTTGTTCATTTTACATTTTATTTGCTCCCATGGACTTAGCTATCTCTAAGTAAAAAAGCAGACTGGCTAAAGCTAAAATTTCCAATATTTGCATAACCTAAGATTCACAGCAGTTAATTTTTTTAAAAAACCTCTCTGCATTGCTGTTATAATAAAGTACCAACTATAACCTTAGTATCCAAGACAAAGAACACTCAATTATGTATAGAGTGTTCAATATGTCTTCAATATGTCTTCAATATGTACATTTGTAAATGAGAACAGCTGTACTTATTAACTAAAGAGAACTAACAGCTTTGCAGACCAGTTTTCTTTCTTTCTTTTTAAAAATAACTTCAACAGACACTTCTCCAAGGAGGACATACAGAGGATCCAGAGACACATGAAAAGATGCTCAATATCGCTAGCTATCAGAGAGATGCAAATTAAAACCACAATGAGATACCACTTCACACCAGTCAGAATGGCCATCATACACAAAGCAACAAACAACAAGTGTTGGAGAGGCTGTGGAGAAAAGGGGACCCTAGTGCACTGTTGGTGGGAATGCAGACTGGTGCAGCCACTATGGAAAGCAGTATGGAATTTCCTCAGAAAACTAAAAATGGATCTACCTTTGGACCCAGCAATTCCACTGCTAGGATTATATCCTAAGAACCCTGAAACACTAATCCAAAAGATCCTATGCACCCCTATGTTCATAGCAGCACAATTTACAATAGCCAAGTGTTGGAAGCAACCTAGGTGCCCATCAGTAAATGAATGGATCAAGAAACTATGGTACATTTACACAATGGAATTCTATGCAGCAGAAAGAAATAAGGAGCTCCTACCCTTTGCAACAGCATGGATGGAACTGGAGAGCATTATGCTAAGCAAAATAAGCCAGGAGGTGAAAGACAAACACCATATGATCTCACCTTTAACAGGAACATAATCAACAGAACAAACAAACAAGCATAATATAACCAAAGACACTGAAACTGAGAACAGGCTGACAGTCACCAGAGAGGAGAGGGGAGGGAATTTCAGGGGAAAAAGGGAAGGGTTTAGAGTAACAAGTATAAAAGATACATGGACAAAAACTAGGGGGGGGGTTGGAAATAGGAGGGAGTTGGGGAGGGATGGGAGTAAAAGAAAGAAAACTGTACAAGAACAACAATTAAAATAAAACAAGCTAAAAAATATGCCAATGCTCATCTTCATTCATCAACTGGTGTGTTCACATTTTTACTATTATTAGTATTTTTAAGCCAACATTTCCTTTCCCATCTCCTTTGTGCTGCTCATTTGACATTCTGCTGAACAGAAGAAGCCCAAGCAGGTAGTCCACAAATACTCAATGCAGGGGACACACTCAGAATACCTGCATTTAGCAAAATTCAAATTGCCAGAACTATAGTATTCAAAATCAATTTTGAGCAATTTTGAATTTTTGAAAGACACAGTAATGAGAAGCCAGCTGTTTCTGTATCATATGTGAGTAGTATATGAATCATATGCCAGAAACATTCCAACACTGCCTTGTGGTTAAGCATGTAGATCCTGGAGCCTTGTTGCTCGGGGTGGGGGGTTCATCTACACCACAGTCCAGCTCTGTGACCATGGAGAAGTCACTTAAGGGCTCAGTGCCTAAGAATTCTCATCTATTAAATGAGAATGATATTTCTATCTCATGTCTGCAGAGTCCTAAATGAATGAGGAGCTCCGGGAACTGTGCCTGTCATAGCAAGTGCTCAATAAATGTGAGTTAGAATTTTCTCCCAGTCTTTTTCTAAGGACACATGATTTAACACAGAAGATAAAAACCACAGGCTGACTCAAAGCTCTTGTATAGCATGCTAACCTAGCTGTAAATTACAAGGCAAATATGACTAGTGAGGGCAGAACCTGCTTCTTTTCTTGCGTAAGTATGCTGTAAAAACCCACTTCTTGTTCCTTTCTAGCTCACAGGCTCATTTGATGTTTTTCTGAATAACTTTCACACATCCAAGAGCTTAAGACCAAGGGTCCACATGTACATTTAAATGTCTTAATCCTAGGTTTTAACAGAGACTTGGGAGCTTGCATTTGGCTGATTTTTACATTCTGATAAGTATATGGATTATTCATGAACTATATGACAAACCACCCCTGAAATCAGTGGCATAATACTGTAACTGTTCATCCTCATTTCCATATCTGCAGATGGAATCTGTTTGGCTGATCTAGACTGGGCTCTCTTGGGGGGTTCTGCTTCAAGCTGGCCTTGCCATGCATCAGACTCGGGTCTGCTCCTTATGTGTTTATCCTGGATGTGGTGTAGCGGTACAGGAGCAGCAGCTATTTGGGGAAGATCTGGTTGTGGTGGTGGCAGAAGCACAAGAGGACAAGTCCAACTGTGCAACAAATTTAAAATCTCTTCTTGTGTTAGGTTTGCTAATGTGTCATCAGCCTGAACAAGTAACATGGCTGATCCCTAGGTCAAGAGACAGGGAAGTACTGGAGCAAGGAGGGAGGAAAGTGAGCATGTCTGTTGGTTATCTAATCCATCCCACTAGATCATGTCGTTAGTAATGCTGTAATCATGACTGCATGTATTGTGTGTGCTTACATTTAAATGATTCATTTTGAGACCTACCATTTTGTATAGTTCAAGCTTACTGACCATCTATAGGAATAAACACATGATACACAATGTTTCCCCAGACAAGAATATACTTTATTATGTATCATGAACTCTTGTCTACAACAAACTTGATTCAATAAATATTTTCTGAGTTAATAAACATGGATTACTAAGGGTAATTTTTTGTACTAATAGCCCAACTTTTGGGGGTTGGTGAGGGAAACAGGTGGAAGGAGAAACTTTTAGTCTCTGATTAGTTCATTCATTCAGCCTTTCCTTCAATCAACAAATGTTCCTGGAATGGCTGCTATGAGCCAGGTATATTCTAAGTCATAGGGATCAAAATAGGTTCCTATCATTTGGGGAGACAGACAATAACAATGACATAATGTTAGTCTTGGATAATTGCAAGCAGCTAAAAAGCAAAATATTAGAGAAATCAAATTACAGGTGTAAGACTATTTTTGGATAAGGTAAACAGGGAAGGCCTTAAAAAGTGATATTTGAGCTGAAACTTGGATGATGGGAAGAGCCAACCAAGTGAAAACGGAGAAAGAGCATTCTAGTCAAAAGGTGCAACAGGAGTGAGATTCTGATACTGCAAAGAGTTTGGAAGAAGTCGGTGCTGAAAGAAAACTTCAGTCTTAAAATGAAAAACTCTTTCAGATTTCTTAAATTTGATTTCTGGCCATTGATTCTCTAGTCTCTTGTGCACTGATCACCTGGTTTTATAATTATTGACTGCCCTACAATCTCATCCACTGGAACTTGAGCTCTTTTGGTATGAATATCTATATCTCAGCAGTTTTTTAATGCACAGCACCTAGTGCAGAGCTTCATCCAACACAAGCTAGATGTACAACGCACCCATGCTCAAATGCCAGATTTCTACAGTGTAAAAATCAGTCACAGTGTAGATCCAGGATGCGGTCAACTCACCATCCAGGTGAAATGGGTTAAATGGGCCATGAGCTATCCAGAAAAGGCTACATTTTGAAAAGAAGAGAGCCGTATGTTTTTTGAACACATAAGGGGACTTCAGCCTTCATTCTCCCTTTCCAGAGATAAAAAATAAGAAAGACTTCAAGATCTACCATGCATAAGATAACACAAAAACATAAAAAATAAATAAGACTATATTCTGCCCTCCTCAAATTATGACTGCACTAGAAAATTATATTACTAAAGTACTTTAAATAATTTCAAAATGCTTACATATTTATTGTCACATTTTGTCTTTTGTTGACTATCTAAAATGCTATTTTTAGTAACTATATTTTCTGTCAGAGTCTAGCTTAGAAAAAGAGAGCCTTTTCAGGTGCCTTTAAGATCCAAGATAGAATTTAGAGTTGAAAGGCACATGTGAGAGCATCTAGCTCATTAAGGACTTGGACACAGACCAAATATGTGAAGTCATTTGCGAAATATCACACAGCTAATCAGGAGCAGAGTTGTGCATAGAACCCTATTCCCCGAGTCCCTGTTTAGTTAACTTCCTATTACACTAGCCGAAAAGAGGTTGAGAATTTGGTTCATGATGAAATTAGCAATCACAAACATTAGGCTCAAAAGAAATTACAAGCAAAAAAAATGTGGAAGAAAAAAAAAAAACAGTGCCCATCAGGAATTAATTCTTCCAAGGTTTTGGTGTTGTTGCATTTTTTAAAAATTTGGGCACTGTTTTACAATGTTAGTTAATCCTTACTTAGGTTATAAAACACCTATAGTCAAAGAAAGTAGCATTCTCAATGTAAAGTTACTTCCCACAGACAAGAAAAAGTAGGTGCGGTTGGTATTAAAAATAATAAATATAGTACTCAAAAATGTAAAGGGAGTACTTGGTAACTCTAAGAGAAAGGAGATTCAATTTCAATTACATAGAAAATGTTCTATGACAAAGAAAATAATATAATTCTGGGCCCATCTTTGACAAAAAAATATATATATAATTCTGGGCCCATGATTATCTGCATCTATCAAGGGAAGCAACTATTAACCCAGTAGAGCTGGCAAAGAAATACAGTCAGTGCCATGACGTGAGACATCCCCAACCCGACAGCCAACGAACAAATAGGAGAGGACTTGAGACCATGTAAGTGAACTGGAAATATTCAGGTTCTAAACAGAATGACAGTTATGAGAACAAGTTATGAAATAGTAATAGTCATCCTGTGTTGAGTCCTAAGGAAAAAATGGACAAATATATGCACTTCTGTGTTCAAGCAAAAAGCTGAGGTTAATGTGATTATTGACACAGGGAGACACAGAGACGCTCTGCACATGAACCTCAGCTTTCTGCCAGGAGCATTAACCAAACCTCGGCACTGGGCAGTAGAGCCCAAACAAAGAGCTGAAGAAATAAAATGGAGAGTTTAGGATAACAGACACTGGTGGAATCTGCCAGGCGGAGTAACATAGATGAGGAAGCTGCACTCAGAAGCAGCTCCTCAAATCTGCAGAGAAGTCCACCTGAGTCTCTGGCCGGATGCTAAACTGAAACGCACGAGGCAAGACTCCATGAGGCCTGCCAGAAAACATCTTGCTCTTTTGCAAAAACATCTTTAAAGTACTGTAAGAATAGAAATGATTAGCAACAGTTGATGAGACTTGTCCTAGTCAGAGAAGGTCTTGTTGACCCACTACACGCCATATGCATAAAATGAAATTACACATCACTTTCACAAATTGCTCTATTTCCTAGGAGTTATAGTCTTTGCAATATTTTTAGAAAATAGCCTATATAGATTGATCACTTAAAAATGGCTCACATATCTGGACAATATATATTGCAGGCATGTAATTTAAAAAATGTTTTGATGTTAATCAAATAGAAAATATTCAGCTAGAATACTAAAAAACATACTGACATAGGTTATTTGCCATTATTTTTCCATAAGTTTTGACTTTTCAAAGATAACTTGGTAATATTCCTGTGTTTGGTCCCTCTTATTTGAATGGCTGAAATAAAAAGCATGTATACGTATTTTTTAAGCAATTCAAAAGCCACATCCTTATTATAGCTACATAATGGAAGAGGCTTTACATCTGTTACAACAGGAGAACAATTGCAGAGAGACTGACTGTAATACATGCTTTCTTGCTGTACATCTGCATAATCATATATTATTGAAGAACATTTTAACAAAAAGATAAAGGGTTGAATTCCATTACTAGGAACACACAACAAACACAGTGAATGTTTCGACATTCAAATTAAAATGAAAGGAGATTTGTCCCAAGTCTCTTCATAATTGCCTTCCCATTTAACGACTTCTAATAACCTTCTAACAATTATCTATCTGGAAAAAAGTGGGACAAGTTCCAAAACATGGAAGTAAATCCTTTGTACCGCTGAGCAGCCTCCTTTGAAGGGGGCATTTTGCATTTACCCTATGATTTGTAAAAGGAGCCCTTTCTAAGACTCCATCATAGGAAATCAAACAGAGATCACGTGACTAGCAGTATAAATCTATGAGAATGGTTGGTGCATCTTAAGCCCTGAGCACCACTTAGAATTTGTAAGGGCAAGAATCAACTGAGTGGGTGTTTCTGCTTTTTCACAATATGCCCAGATTTCAAAGCATTTAACTGAGAGTTTAGAAGACACAGGGAACAGTGTTAACAATAAAGATATTTAAGATATAATCACAGGTTCTTTTGCTTTATGTTTTAAGAACAACTCCTTCAAGTGACTTATTTCCTCACATAAATAAACTGTGAATTTTTTTCTCCTTCTCTTCTGAGTATGATCCTACACTAAGGAAGTGCCATACTATTCACTGGATCATCTGAATATATTTACCAGCTACCTTGTCTAATAAAAATGCCAGAGGACCAAGCAAAGCAGGGCATTAGATTTGATGAAAAAGTAAATTTGACACAGACATATCTTTTTATGTAGATAATTACCATTTAAACAACTTACACAACATTCTCCCTGGATTCACTGAGCTCTAGGCCAATTTTATGAACTTGTGCTGTAGGGAAGGAAGACTTGCTTTTTTGCCCCAAACCATGTTGCATTTCATCTCAGGTGCTCTATCCCCTCATTTTTTACTGTGATCATATAGCTCTGTATCGCTTATGTTAAGAGCAATGTTCCTTACAAGCACTTCATTCACAGGACTCCATTCGTGGTTAGAGGTCTTGTTTCCCACTTCTGCCCCATTCTTTACTAGACGCCCTAGTCAGTTTCCCAAATGGGATCTACAGTTTTATTTTTAATCTATTTATGCTAATACAAATTCCATGACTCTGTCCCACAAGATTTATTCTACCCAAAAATCAAGGTGTATCAAATACCCTCTATGAAACTTCTATTTATTAGCTTCTGCCTCTTTTCTTTGCAAAAAAAAAAAAAAAAATTGGATTCTCGTGCTGCTCCTAATATACTGTAGGGGTCATAGATATCTGTGTACGTGAGGAATCTGCTGGAATCATCTAGTAACGCGTCACTCAACAAATACTATTCATTAATTCTACCACTTTAGGTGCTATAAAAGACACTTCACCTTTAAGAAACTCATTTTGGTGGTCTAAAAGCTCTCCAAGTTCAAGGATAATTCTTTATGTATATTTGTATAACATAAAGTAAATAACTTTGTATTTAAAACATAAAATGTGGCCAATAAAAGCTTGCTGAATTAAAATCACATGACAAAATCAATCCCAGCTAAAGTATTAGGAAATTGCCATATTAGTTTATTAATGAGAATTTGCATTTTTAAAGATAATGAATTCAAAGAGATCCCAGGTACCACCTAGTGATATAATTTTGGGAAAATGGGCTTTCTTAAAGCTCCTCAAATTGAAGAAAATAGCCAAGTGCCTACTTCATGCATCCATCACATCCATAGGGGATGTATTCATAAGTATCTACAAGGCAGAGCTAACGTTACTGTATATCTAAATACAGCCTGAGAACTCTACAACTACTGACAAGATGAAGGAATGTGAAGGATCACTGGACAAAAATGAAGAGAAACGAACATTTTCTTCAGAATTATAGCCACATGCAGGAATATACACCCTGACAGAAGTTGCAAATTATTAGTCCAATAAAGAAGCACTAAATTTTATAGTTAAGAAATCATGCCTTATCTGCCCATTGAATACATTCTTCTAATGGGTGATTTGGCTTAAAAATCATAAAGCAGCAATATCTGTGAATTATGACATTCATTCAAAAGTGGCCATGTAATGGACTGTACTCACACACAGAGCAAATTAGTTCTCACACTCGAGCAGCTTCATCCCTTCCTACAAGCAAGACCAGCAATTTTTAAAGTGACAAATAGCCTACCATTCAGGAAAACAAAATACTATGCTTACAAAACTTAATGACAGACAAAACTCAAAAGACTTAGAAATTTGGTGTGATTAAGATAAATGTTCAAGACCACCTGCTATGAAAAGCCTTTCAAAAGTCTTAGTCTGCTCCCCCTTCCGGGATTCCGGAAGCAGCTCCTTCCTCCTTTCTACAGTCTCCTCTGTCTCCTCCTCCACCAGCTTCCCAGGGCGGCTCTTTCCAGAGCCAGAATAAGTCCTTTCCACCTTATTACTCACAGTCTGGCTCCACACTCCTGGCCAGGGAGCCCTAGCAACCTCCCAACTGGATGCCACTGGATAACAACCTCTCAACTGGATAATATAAAGAGCTATACTTTTTAAAAAAATCTTTAGCGGGTAGAATATTAAAAACTTAGCAGTTCAGGGAACCAATAAGTATGTTCTTCCCCCAAATGATGCCCACAAAGCTGAGTTTGTAGGTCCAGTTTCCATGAGGTATACAACAGCTCAGTTTCTTCTGGACCGAGACTGTGACCAGTGATCTCAGATGTCACAAAGGGGAAGTGGAAGAAGGGAAGTGGAGGAACCCCTTCAGCAGGTCACCAGTAAGCCCTGCTCTCTGTCCAGAGGACAGCATGTCCTTCAGTGCTATTGCCTTCTTTTGTTCTGGAATACTTTTCCACTAAACTCAATTAGGGAGAGAAATCATTGAAAAGCAACATTTTTTCCAATGTTGGTCTTAAAGTACTGTCATGCTATGGAAGGGTGTCCTGACAGAAGTAAACAAAGTTTTTATGAAGGACATAAAATTTTTTAACCAAATAAAAAATACTTACTGAGTTCTGCATTGTTTCATTCTATTTTCAAAATATTTTGTATGCAAAACATGTCTTTTTAAAAATGAAAAGAAGAAAAAATATGTTGCAACTAGGGTCTCTTGCTAAGAAAACCATTTTTATACATTTAAAATTTTTTGAGTTCTTGAAATCATGTGCTATTCAGAAAAGAGTTCATCCACTTAAATATAATTTTTCAGCTATCAAGTTCTTGTGATGAACTAACATAAAACCTTAATTTATTATATGGAAAGAATATGTAAATTTAGGCTTCTTCAATATCAATTTGTGTCTGAATCTCAAGTAAATTGCTTATCCACCATTTCTTAATTAATATTTAAGGTCAGTGTCCTGCACTACATTTTTCTGTTTAATCCAGTTTAGCAATTATTACTTGGGCACAAGCTTCAACCATTTCTCCTGGGTGTGAGTTCTTACACCCTCCTGGTGATAGTCCTCTGAAATATGAGCTTGGGTTCTGGTTTCCTTATCTGCCAAGTGACTGTGTATTATTACGTGCCCTCCATTGTCTCTTTGTTTTTTTAATTCTATGACAACTCATAGGGTTATTGTGAGGATTAAATAGCATGAGGCATGAGCCCACTTTGAATTATAAAGAACATGTGAATTACACATTGCTAATTGTATTTTGAGGCAATGGTAACTTACAGAATCTGGCTGGATGTTTCTTTCAGAATCTGGATGGGGGAAGCCTATATCTGATAGGTTAATTGACAGTATCATACAATTATTATTTACTTAATATCTCAAGTACTTATTTCACCTGGTCTGCTTTAGAAGGAGTCTGGTGGTAGAGGAAAAGTTTCTTTTCTTAAGGAACATGAATTTGTATGTTTTTTTTTCTCCTGTACTTATTGATCTTAATGACCTTTTATAAGGTTAAGAAAACAATTAGAACTCTATTGAATCTTTTTGGGAAAATAATGACGTGATGTTTCCTATCTGTTACTCATTATCCCCTTGGACATTTCAGAGTACCTTGAATATTCACTTGAAAATGGCTACAGACTACCTTGGCGATGGCAGTCTACAATAGACCTGTGTTTCAGATTTTAATTTCAGCTATTTGTCAAGTAGCTATAGCAGAGTGAGATGAATGTTACATTTATTTTATTAATATAGTCTCACTATAGGTGAAGATTTAATACACTTATGAGGTTATGGTGTACTATTATTATGTAATGTACTATAATGTTTGAAAATATGGGTAACAAAACATCTCAACTATTGTGTAAAATAATGCAGAAGTAGTCACTTAGGACTGTGTGGCAGGTGATATGTCATGGCCGGCTGCATTTTAATTGCTATTAAAAAACTTTCAGAGCAAATAAATATTTTTCTTTAGAAAATGACAAATTGGCAGCTACCCAGAGTGCACTTTCAATAAATGAGGTTGTTCTTGTAAAATAAATCATTATGCCAATATTGCATAGTGGCTAAAATAAAAGGCTTTTAAGTCAGCTTGTCTAGGTTGAAATCTCTACTGTTATTTCCCAGCTTGTTTAATTTTTCTGTGCCCCATATGTAAATTAGGTGGTGTATTTAAAGCACCAAAGAACATTTACTCAACAAAAGAAGTAATTATTATGTTATTATCTCCTAGTTGCTCATTTAGAAAGTGTAGGAAAGACACCTGTTTACATGTTCGCATTGGAAACTACATAGAACATTTACCTTGGTGATGATTCTTGAGGAAATACGAGTTTGTACTATCTGCGAGAGCAATTCCGGCCTTGTTTTTTAATGTATATTTTTATTTTTCCAGGCTTATTGAAGTATAATTGGCAAATAAATATTTTATATATAAGTTATACCTTATTTCACGTGTATGTAATATATATAATCACCATACCGTTGCTTTGGTGGCGAGAACAGTTTAGGACCTACCCCTTCAGCACAGCTCTAGTATGTACAGCGCAGTATTATTCGTCGCAGTCGCCCCGCCCCACAGGAGCGCTCCAGGACTTACTGACCTCACACAGCCGGAAATTTGTACGCCACGACCAATAGTTCTCCACCCCCCTTCCCTTCAGGTCCCGGCAACCACCATTTCAACAGAGAAAAATGGAGCTTACGTTTTTCCAGTATAACATTTTCTAAATATTATGATAACATATCATCCTCATAGATTCTGCTTTTAACTACTCAGCCTTGTGCTTCATGCTGGTAAGTACTCAGTGTCTGCTAAATAATAAAAGTCTTCATTATGGTGTTGAAAAGAGTATACATTCAATGTTCCACTGTGCTGACTCTTATTGTGCTAGTGGGTATCATCTATTCTTTCAAATAAATTTCTTTAAAAATTTATTCAAAGATTATTTTTCCTAGGAAATGGCCTTCATATATAACAAAACTCCTACTAATGAGACTGCCTGTGATATCTTTGACTAAAATCACCTGAGATGGCACACAATAGAATCTTGAGAGAAGTTTCTGAGAAAATTTCAAAATTTAGAACAATAGTTTCAATGAGGAACATCTGCTATATAACCGTATAATTAGTATACCCATCAGAAAATTATAAATTATAAATAGTGTTTGAAAGCATTCCAGAAAGTCCATGTGGATTACTTAAATGTCATAAAATAATTACACTGTATTGAGCATTCGGTTTCTGACATTGTTCCAGGAGATGAAGGGAGATTAAATGGGGGGGAGGGGAGAGACAGAGAGAGAGACTTCATTATATCATTCTGACCTCACACTTCTGTTTCCTAGAAAATACAATCTACTGTTTTATATTGTGAGTTCATTTTAAGTTTAGAATAGTTTAAGCACCAAGTTGACTTTTTTTATTTTTCAGCAGAGTTAAATATGACTGGCATGTGGTCTCAGCCATCTCACTGTGGCCTCACCATGACATGGCAGTCAAATAAATTCAGAATCAAATGGACACATATTGATTTGCTGCTGCAGAGAACATACCTTGGTGCCAGGGATGCAGAGAATAAGGACCTAGGATATTCCCCCCAGAAACTTAACATTGAAGTGGGGAGGTTCAGACAGAGACACACATACACAGAGATTATACAAGGTAGACTATCAAAGGAATAACTTAAAAGAAATAAAAAAAGGTCATAATCAGTTGATAGAATGAGAAGGATCCCAAAAGCTCAGTGTAGGAGTTAGTCTGTGAGCTAAACCTTGATGATCAAGGCTGATTTCAATAGACTTTTAAAAATATAAATCTCTACAGTAGAATACCACATATACCAATATTTAATAAATATTCCCTTGGTGCCTACTATTATCAATTATGTGATTGTCATTGAAGATATAAATATGAATAAGTACTTTTATCAAGGAAAGCAAGAACAATGGACAATATAATGCAGTCTGTGGAGATGAAGTATTCCCTCTACCTAAGGCAAAGAAGAACTAGGGATTTAAAAAGGCTTTGAGGAAGAAATGATGAGTCAAGTGGTCATTATACTACTCAGGCAGTGATGTGCTGGGAGCAGGTGATGGCACCAACCATTAAAAACTATTTGTAGATCACTTACACCTTACCAAGTATGAAAACTCTTGAGCTAAAGTAAACATGAGAAATCCTGAGAAATGCTGTTGGTTTCGTAAGGCTGGAAGCAAAGCGGTGAGAGAAGTGGTCAAAGAAAGGGGTGGATTGTACGAATGGGTCAGAATGCCAAGTGCTTCAAAAGTCCTGTTAGAGCTTGCTCTCTATCTTGAACACGTGGAAAGCTATTCAATGGAGAGACATGAAAATGGAGCCAAGAAGGGATGTAAGCAGGGGATAGTTGTGTTCTAACAAGATCCCTCTGGCAGCATTGTTGGGGGGGGGGGGGCAGGCTGTGAGACCAGCGTAAGGAAAGTCAGTTACAAAGAGAGAGTAGCCCACGAAACCTGACGAGGTTCTTTACTAGGTCAGCGGGAAGTGGCTGGGAATAAGTGAATGATTGAAAAGTAGATTTTGGTAGCAACGTAAAGAAAAAAGTCAAGAGTGACAATTGGTTCATTCTAGTTGGATAGTTAATGCCATTCCCTGATTTTTAAAAATCCAGAAAAGGAAGCATATCTGAGAGGAATGATGGTAAATTTCTAACCTTACAAGCTGAAAAGGGTCTTATCAACTGGAAGAAGATAGAGCCAAAATGGAAGTAAAGTTTAGGTGTAGGTTAATTTTATTACTCAACTGATCACTGAATCTATGGCTTAAAATAAAGCATGGAGAGCAAGTCTGACACAGACTTGATCAGAGTTCATCCAGTCAATGTTAAATCTCATAAGTGTATCAGTGAAGGTCAAGTCTGGAAGGAAGGTCCCAATGAGGCAGTGATCAGCATAGAGCCACTCCTGGGAAGCACGGGTGTGAATGTAATCCCCGTGCAACTGGGCTTCGTGAAAAAGGACACAAAAGATTTGAGAAGAGTCAAGGAAGGAGACTTAATTGAGTGTCAAGAGGAGGGGAGAAGAGAACCAGAAAGACTGGTGCCCAAGAGACTTAAGAAAAAGAGAGTACTAGGAAGGAAGTCACCCTTAGTCAAATGCTAAGGAGAGGTCAAGTGAGACGAGCAAGCACTGCAAACGTCTCCTTGGATTTAACTGCAAAGAGACCAGTAGCATGTATGTGTCTTTGAAAATTCTGAAATAATACTATATATTATTTATGGGCCCATATATATGTCGTATAAGTGCAGAAGCATTGTCAGAAAAGGTCCAGACCACCTTTCCGGCAGTGGCCGACTCAAGGGCAGAACTGCTACATCGGGCATCTGGATGGATCCATTTGCACTGTGCTTTACATGAATAGTGCCCTTGGCGGTGCTCTGGGGAAACAGAAACTGAACTAGTAGCTCACAAATAGATCAGTAGCTTTAAACACAACTGGTGACCCATGCATCTCTCACACAAAGGTGTTTCTCTCCCTCTGGTTCTCCCTCCCTTCCCCTCTCTCTAAATAAATAAACCCTTTAAAAAACTGAAGCAAAAATGGCAATAAGTTCTTATTAGCTAAATGTAAGTGAGGCTTACATGAATATCTGTTATATAATGAGCAGCACTCACCTGGTTTCACCCGATTTTGCCTCCCATGCTTTTTCCCTTTGCTAATTTTACTCAGTATTCTTTCATCATAAAATGTCATCGCCATGAGGATCCCCAGATCCTGAGACCTACGACTGCTCCGGGCAAGTCATTGAACCTGGTGGTGGTGGTCTCTAGGAACTCCCAACAGAGCTGGGTTCAGAGCGCATTCAGCTGAAACAGCTGAGAGAACCTGAAGAAATGCAGGGCAGCCTGGCTGACCAAGTCTAACGGCAACAAGAAGCAAGAAAGGTTCCTTGTTCTTGGTTCAGACTCGTCAAGTTTATCTTGAAGCTGCAGCCATCAGTTGCTAGAAATGAAAAACCCTATGAATCTCAATAAAAGACTCAAGGGTGCCTCAGCTTCACGATCCCAAACCATGAGGCAAGGATAACTCCTAGACAAAGGCCAGCACGTTTTTGGGAATGAGATGTAATATTCTACTTTTTCATTCCCTTTTCTTCATGTTATAGGCTTTGGATTCAAACATATCTAAGAACAAATTCCAAATCCATTGCTAATAATTTATAGGTTGTTATCTTGGGAAAGTGACTTAACCTCTTTGAGTTTCAGCTTGTCCATCTGTGAAAAGCTTTGGCCATGAATATCAACACATACAAAATGACTAGGAAAGAACTTGGCATATAACAAGCACTGAATAAATACCATTCATACATGATTTTGCATATATTCCTGTGTACTGTATCTTCTGCATTCTGAATTAAAGAGGCAGACCAATGGCAGCGGTCAAAATTTCAAGGCACTGATAAAGATCAAGGGAGGTCCAGGGATTTCAAGAGTTGGAGAAAAATGAACAGGAGAATAAGGCTTGAGGGCCTCTGGAAGCTAAACCTGTGCGTCTGACCAGGTAGACCATGTGATCCTGACACACATCCATGCACACACACACCTTCTACTCCATGACACAAAGTGATTCACGTAGCCATTTTTAACTGAATCTAATACCCAATTTAAATTGTAGTTCAAGATTAAACATTGAGTGCAAACTTTGACATTTTATTTTAGATTGTTTTGTTCACTTTATGCTGGACTTTCATGTTTACCAATATATATGGTATTTTAAAAATTAACTGTGAATTATTTTTTTAAATCACACTGAAGTCTAAATGTCATTGAAAGTTAAAGTTCATGTGGATTAAAAATTTCATTTAACACTACTCTCCAAACATTATCCTGTATGGTAAGAATCTTATTGTCATTCATGTGGCCAGGCTGAATTTTTTTAAAGAAAATCAATTTATAATAGAACTATTATCAAAGTTCTGTTACCTGAGCAATACAGTATATAACCATGACATTCAATAACTAGACCAGATCATCCAATGACTCATTTAAGGGCACTGAATACACTTATCTAATTTGCTCTACACAACAGTAAGCAAAATTTCCAAATCCCATTATCCTTAAAGTGAATACATTTTCCTTTTACTAATAGCCAGGGAGTGTAGCCAATGCTCAGGGGCAGTGCAAGACTTTCCAAGACAATGATGTTTATTTAGATAAATTGAACTCCTTGATTTATTAGGATTAAATTGCTACTTAGGAACAGGAACAGTATTAATACACAATTTTCATTAAGATGCTAATTTATTTAATATTACTTAACTCTCCAGTGAGTACACATTCTATAAAGAATAGCATACTAAAGTAATGCAATTGCTGAATATTCCCAAGAGTATAAGAACTACACGCATTTTTCAAATTGATTGGTAATGGCATTATAACAAAAGTCTAAGAACTTATGCATTAGCCTACTTTTCTTTTATGACAAAATTAAAGATTCAAATATAAATGATGCTTGACTTTTCTATAAATGTGTACTTAATTTTATGTAATAAATTAAACTAGCCATTCTATTATTTTGTTTTTGAAATTTTATAGAGATTTCAGACATTGAGATGCAAAAAATCAGGATAAAAGTTTATAGTGCTGGTACACAGATAGACATAGAAATTATATTGTTAAAGCAATCAATAAATTCTTGCTTTGTGCAAGATAAGGATCTAATTTGCATTGCTTCTAAATTGCTATTCATCAGCACACTATTTACTGAATAATTCTTTTCCACTATTTTGTAATTTTTAATCATATATTTATAATTTAAAGTTGTAAATATATAAATTATGTATAACTCCATTGCCTAGAGAATAGTGGTATTGTTTCATTTTTTTCCAATGTAAGTTTGCCTATTTTAATAAAACTTAAATCACACTAGTAATTTCATATTCAGTGTTTTACTTACGATTAGATATATAATAAAATGTTTTGTACATGATGAAAAGTTTTATAACTGTAACAGGAATAGTCTCTACTACCTAGTAGCTATTAGACATTTTAGTAGTTTCTAAGATTTTTTTCTGTTACAAATAACACAGAAGTGAACTTTCATTTTCAATTTTGGTCAGTATCCTTCAAAATTTTCTAAGAATAGAGTCAAGATGAGGAAGTACTGAGTTAAAAGAAAGGAAACATTTAAATGTTCTTAATATACATTACTAGTTTGTTTTCCAGAATATTACCTGTCTATATTTGGCAGTTTCTGATTGTTCACATTCTACAGCATGGAGAAATATCATGCAATTGTTCCTTTTCATTTTTGATAATTTGGTACATGAGACATTGCATCAGATAATTTATTTAATGTGTCTTTGTTTATTATTAGAGAATTCATTTCTACATTTGGATCACATCACAGCTGAATAAAATGTACCTTGCTCATGTCCACCCCTCAACACCACCACTTTGGGATCGACTAATGAACAAAAGTGCCTTTGTGAGAACTGTGGGACCCAACACTATCGGCCAGAACTCAGAGAAGCCTTGCCCACCCCTGGATCAGGTAAGAGGCAGACAGACCACAGTTCCAGCTGTGGACCCTTAATGCTGCATGAATCTGCACCATGAAGCTGAGGTTCAGGATACTGTCTTAGACAATAACTCATGGATATGAGATCCTTTTTTTGGCACTCCTGGTTTCCGGCAGAGAGTTCTAGCCCACATATGGAGAAAAAAATTACAAAGTTGGATGCCTTGAAAGAGTGAGACGAGCAATTTGACTTTACCTAAATCAGCCCTGTTCCAGGGTGGCACAGCTCAGGGCCAGAAGAGACCTTCTCACCATACAATTTCTTCCTCAGAGGAAAAATAAGAGGGTTCGCAATCATACGATTGAGAACCCGACTCCCCAGCTGTGCATGATGCTGCCAAAGAGGCTGTTTCTCTCTCAGGCTTGGCAAAGATTTTTTGGATGTGACACCAAAGCACATTAAATGAAATACAAAATCAAGTGGGGCAACATCAAACTAAAAAGCTTCTGCAAAAGAAACAATCATCAGATAAAAAGGAACCACATAAAATAAGAAAAAATACCTTCAAATCATATATCTGATAAGGAGTTAATATCCAGAATATGAGTATATAAAGAACTAACACAACTCAAGAACAAATGAACCATCTGAGTAAACAGTGGGCAGAGAAACCGAACAGTCACTTTTTTCAAATAAGTCATACAAATGGCCAAGAAGTATATGAAAAAATGCTCTACATCACCGATCATCAGGGAAATGCAAATCAAAACCTCAATGACAGATCAGTTCACACCTGTCACAATGGCTATTATCAAAAAGACAAGAAATGTTGTGTTGGAAAAGAACCACTGTGCACTACTGGTGTGAATAAAAATTAGTGCCGCCACTGCGGAACCAGTATGAAGGTTTGTCAAAAAATTAGAAGTGAACTATCATATGATTTAGCAGTTCTTGTCCAGGGTAGCAATCCAGAGGACATGAAATTAGTAACTCAGAGACATCTGCATTCCCATGTTCACTGAAGTATTTATTCACAATAGCCAACATATGAAAACAACCTGAATGTTTTTGTATATGGATGAATGGACAAAAAAAAAAATGTGGTGAATATGTACAATGGAATATTACTCAGCCACAAAAAATACTGCCATTTGTGACAGTATGGATGGACCTGGAGGGCATTATGCTAAGTGAAATAAATCAGAGAAAGACCTGTATGATTTCACTTGTATGTGTAATCTAAAAGAGCCAAACTCATAGATACAAAGAGCAGACTGGTGGTTGCCAGTGGCTAGGGGAAGGGGAAAATGGGAAAGTGTTGGTTAAAGGGTGCAAGCTCCCGGTTACAGAATGAATAAGTTCTGAGGATCTAATGTACAGTAATTGTAGGTAATAGTACTGTATTATGTAGTTAAAGGTGGCTAAAATAGTGGATCTTAAATATTCTCACAAAAAAAAGTGATAACTATGTGAGGTAATAGAGGTGTTAATTAATCCTACTGTAGTACTCATTTTGCAATTATGAGTGTATCAAATCAATTCATTGAACACCTGAAACTTACCAAATGTTATATGTCAGTGATATCTCAATAAGTAAACAATAAATAAAATTTTTGACTTACAGATTCACTCAACAAAAATCTATTAAACAAATTTATCTTTATTTTGCAATTATTTTTATGTCATTTGCCAATATCTGTTTGATAATTGTTTCATGCATCTTTTATATTTGTTACATCATTATAGTATATATATGCACATATATTGGTATGCATATGTATATGTATATATGTATGTGTATGTATGTATGTATACACACAGAGTTTAATATATATGTTGAGACTATATTCCTACTTTGTTTTCTTTTAGAATTTGGTTTACCATGATTTCAGTTGGCAAAAGCTGCCTAAAGACCCAATTTCATAAACACTTTCTTTTTTTGATTCATACCATTGCTTCAAAATATTTATCTGTATTATCTTTCAGTATACTTTTAATATAGCATATATATAGTAAATTATAAATAGATGCAGACACACACATATGATTTAATCTATCTCAGATGTATTTGGTATATATACACTGTGAGAAAAATCTAATGACTACAAAATCTAGTCAGATGGAGAATATACTTGTATAAATTTTCAGCAGGTTGTTAAAATGAGATCTTAAATGAAAATGTGTTTTCTCTTGCTTTCACAAGAAGACAACACGTTGGCTGGTCACAGATAACAAATTGTCTTCCACAAAACTCTGCAGATGTTTCTGTCATTTATCTTTTACCACACAAATCTGAAGCTATATTTTTGTAGCATGTGTTCTTTGTTTTCATTTTGTTTTCTGATCCTCGTGGACTCAAAAGAGTATTTTATGCTTTTGAAATGCATAGATATGGCAAGCGTGCCTCTTTGTCCTTCATTTTATCCGGAGCACGCCCTTTTGGTGGGTCTTTTCTTTGCAACTGAGACCTTTTAAAAGTATGCTCTAAATCATTACTTCTGTTCTAATGGCCTTGGCCTCTTTCACGAGAATGCCTATAAGTCGTATTTCGCATTTCTTTTTTTTATTTTTTCCCTCATCTGTCGTCTGCTTTCTCATTACTTTTGATTATCTACTCCCTTCCTCTGCATGCTGGGAGGCCATCTCAAGCCTATCTCCCAAAATGATAGTAAATGAAATCAAGGTATGCCAGAAGTTCCCAACATTGGCCTTTTGTTGGAATGGCTTGTGAAAAGAAAGAATAATAATAAAGGCAAGGCCTAAGGCTACTTGCACCACACAGCACATGAGGCACTCTATTCTCTGCTGGCAGTGCCTGCTGGAGTTGTGCGATGATATGGAACTGCCTGGGCCTAACCTAGACCAGTTAACTCAGAACCTGGGTTTGGGTGGAGACACACACACACACACACATACACACACACACACACACACACACACACGTATAAAGTCTCCAGTTGATTTTAGAGTACAGCCCTGATTAGGAAGGTGGAGAGCTGATGGCATGTGACCAGGGCTTAGCACAAGTTCTGAGATATATCAGTGCTTAATATTAGATACCCTCAGCTGTGACAATGGCATCATCATCATTTAATCATCCAGTGTCAATTCAATTCTGCGGCACAGATTTTAATCTATGTTTGTTGTTCCGTTTTCTTATTTCTTCCTTACTCATCCTTCTGGGTGCCTCATAATCTCATGTTTTGGCTATCTCTCCTGTTCCATGAAGATCATGTGTTCTTTGTTCTATTAAGGATGCCAGAAAATTTCTAAACTTATTTCCTAATTTGTGTGCAATTTGTAAAAATAAGATCAACTTTGCTAATGGACAACGTGTATGGTTGCCCCACGGACTGCTGAGAAAACTGTCATCCCACCGCCAGCTGGAGTGTGGACCAGTGCGCACAGGCTCTCGAGCAGGGCTCGGCTGAGTTGGGGGAGCTTGTCTACTATCACATCTCTCTGGTTCTCTGACTATCTGAACAGAGGAAGCATTCTATACAACATGTACAAAAACATAAATATTCCAACTCCATCCATTCTTCTTAAGTTTTCACTCAGCAAATACTTATGGAGCGCTACTTCTTGTTGGGTAATATTCTACGTGTTTGGAAATATGGGGGGAGAAAGGTAGACTATACACCTGCTCTCATGGAATTTACATGATAGAGCTGGAAGCAGAAAACAAATAATTAAACACATAAATAAAATCACTTTAAATAGTACTATGTCACATAAGGAAAAGAAACTGGATAGTAAGAAAGGGTCTGGAGGGGAGCTATATTTACTTTCCGGAAATGGATTTCTTGGAATTCAATGGGCCGCTACCAGTACTTTGCCCTGATATTTCTAGGGCATGATCAGTTATCAAGTGGATACACAGGAGATGTTCTCTGTCTACCTTGGAAGGTGTTTGCAATGGAATAGCTGCCCAGTTTTCTGGTTAGTCCTCTTTGACAGGACCTCTTTGATGGAAAGACCACTTTAGACCACTAGGACTTGGTCTATTCCAAGTGAGATAGTATGTATCAGTGGCTAGCTAGCTCTCAATTCAGCCCAAAATGTTATATTAAAGAAAATTTATCCAAGACTGACCAAGACTTTACAGACAGATTTCATTGGGAAGTTCTTGTCCATGTTAAAAGGCATTTTGTGGGAAATTCAGAATAGTAATAATATCTGTCCAAAGTGGAGCAGCGTGCTTCAACAGTTCCCTTCTTTCTGTGCTCTGTGCTCTAGTTGGAAGCTCCGGGCTATGTTCTAAGGCCTCAGCCTCTTCATCCTATTCTCTTTTCCCGCTCATTTTGAATGTTACTATGTGACTTTTAGTGCCCATTGCACTGAACTCACTTTCCATCTTCTTCTGATAGATATTTTAATCAAACTGTGCCCTTAGCACCTTATTCTGGCTTCATCCTTGGACATTGACTTTCATTTCTCCATAATCCCACACCGTGTCACCTGCCAATCAAACCTTCCTGACTCTCTCACTCAAATCAGACACCCAGTGCAGCTGACTTGTCCAAGCGCACTGGGATTCCTATTATTTAGAGTAGTTCAAAGGAGTCAACAAATTAAGCCAGAGGTCCCATTTGAATATTTCAATGCATGATTTTTACTCAGTGTCTCTACCATGGCCATTGCAAAGCAGAGTGTTTAGATATTGAAAATATAGCAGTGAGCAATACAGAAAATATGCCTGCTCACAGAGAAGTAATAGTGCAGGGAGAAATGGACAAGTCAACTAACAGTTTTAAAGAGATGTGATCAGCACAGTGATTTTTAAGAAATGCAGTATTATCTGAGATCAGCACCCATCCTGGATTTGAGTTTTATGAAAATCGATTGTCCAAACAAGGACCTGAGGGATGAATTGAATAGGAGTGTGAGCAAAATAAAGTGATGGGAAGGAAAGAGTTTTCTAGAAGCATTAACCTTTAACCCTAAGCATGCCCAGAAAATGAGAACAATACAACTTTGCTGGACAAAGAGTTATGGGGAGCAGGAACAAATTTTTTTCATCAGATCTCAGGATACAGATGGGACAAGAAGGCTTCATTATACTAAATGTGATCGACAGGCCTACTTCATGTATTAGCATTGTTGTTCATCCATGTGGTCAGAAACCCCGTCTACTATTTCAATGCAGACAAGATGCTGAACTGGAATACAAAGTATGAGAGTTATGACCCCTGCTCTCATGGATATTACTACTCCCTTGTACATTGTGAGGTCTCTTTCTAGACTATTTTGTTCTAGCAATTTCTCTGAAGTCAATTTGGTGAAACAAACCCACATGTGGGTAAGTCAAGAATAAGATAAAATATGTAGAAAGAAAACAGGGCAGGACATACTAAAAGACTTAGAAACAAAATGAGGAAAGAGAACTGAGTTTAGGGAAAAAAGGAAAGGGAGAAAGAGAACAGAAATAAATACATTAATGATGGAGAAAGGCAAAGTACTATGAAAAGATTTTTCAGGTACAGCAGGCTGCCTACCTTTGATACGATAGTCTTTCTAAATAAGGTTTTCAATAACTAGTCTGTCTGCCTCCATCGGTGCCTTGTGCGTGTAGGTGCATGTCAGAGGTCGTATGGGATGGATCAAAGAAAACAGCAGCTTGGGGAGTTTTTGAGTGCTTAGGAGCTCATTTTCAAAGAAAATTTTTCATGTATCTTACTGTTGCCATGAAAACCATCTGCCGTCAAGCCAGCATTGAAATGCTGCCTCTGCCTCTAATTGCACTGTAAGTTTTAAGACCTTAAATCAACTTCTACATCCTGAAAAATCTCCAGGAAAAAAAAAAATTATTGACACAACTGTAACCTCTGTGCCATTTTGTTAAGAAAGGGATCATTACTGCAACCAAAACGACAGTTATCTTCTTGGGAAAAAGAAAACTATTTTAATAAAAGAAAAACAGATAGAAAATGTTTTCCATGGGCATCCTTTATTGCTTATAAATTTAAATTTAAATGACAAAATATTTATTGAGCACTTACTAACTACAGGGTCACATGTTAAATGCTCAGTAGGCACTACAGAGTTTAAGAAAGAAAGGGAGGATTTAGCTCCTTCCCTGAGACAGGTTGTGGTCTCATTGTACAAAGAAAATAAAATAGTCCCATTATAAATTTAGAAATGAGGAGATATATATGTAATAAGAGAATTAAAAAATACACACGAAAAAGGGTGCTCGGGGAAGGCTGGAGTTTAGAATCAATTGTAATAGACAAAAACAAAGCAGGAAGAGTTAAGGTTCCAGGGGCCCAAGGGAGGTGCCACACTTCATTCTCTGGTCAAGTTCTGGATCAACTGAAGTCAGTAAAGGAGATGGGCATTGAATATAAAAAGTGTTGAAATGCAGCAACAACAGACTTCCTAATATGGAACCCTACCATTAGATAGACTTATGTACATACAGACTGCCCTACAAAAATTAGGATGGAGAGGAGGAAAGCAGGGAAGAGGAAAGATAGAAGGGGTTACACTGGATGTTGAGGCCCTTTCCCCAAACACACCAGGAAGGAGATGGTGAAGGGCTAGACAGATGCCTAGAGTGGAGAGGCTCTCTCTACAGGAAGTTAGCAAAAAGTTATCCCCATTCCCAAAAGAAGAGTTTCTATTTACTTGGAACAACAACAACAAAAGGGTTGCTGACATTTGCTACTGGCGATGTACTCCTTAAGCACTTGACTGTCTCATCTAATATTCAAAAAGCCCTAGGATGTAGGTATGGTCATTTTTTCCATTTTACAGGATTGAAAAGGATAAGTAAATTGAACGCAATGGCACAGCTGGTATTTGCAGGTCCTTGGTTGAATCCAAGGCTGTGCAGTTCCATAGTCTATGTACCTAACTTCTATGCCAAGAGACAATGTCAGTAGAGGGCTTTGGAAAAGTGCCTGCTCCTTAGGGCATAGCTTAAGGACAAGGTTCCTGGGATGATGTCAAAGAACTAGAATAGTGAAACATCCGGGAAACCAACTAAAGAACCAACACCCATTGGACCTCTTAGATAAGGAGCCAGGGAAGAGTTTCAGTAGAACAGTGGAGCTGAAAGCTTGGTTAGAGAGACCCATGAAAGAAGGAGTAAGAAGAAGTGGAAGCAACACATATACATTTTCAAGAAATGTAGCATTTAAAGGAAAAGGAAATTACAGTGTGAAAGTCTATGAGGATAGGAAAGTTGAGCAAAGGCGTTTTGAGTAGTTTGTTAGGGTTTCTGTGGAGGTTTATAAAAAGACAAGAAACTCCCAATGGAGAAGAAGAATTTAAAGATGCAAATGGGAAGGGACAAAATTAGGGGACTTGGGTTCTAAAAGAGGCAAGAAGGAATGAATAGGAAGAAATTATAATACCTTAAAATCAGAGGCATTTTCTGGTGGAGAAATACAGTTATTTGAAGAGAAAGAAAGAGAGCAGTCTCCACCAGGTAAACCTCAAATACAAGCTAGAGAAATCATTTTAGGGTTTGACAAGGATAGATTAAGCATTAAAGACTTGAATATATGGGGATTGTCACAGTTCACCTTGAAAATGGGGTAAGGAATCAATAAGAAAAGTAAATGAGTAAAAGATTCCTGAGAAATAAGGGCCAGCAGAGTCAAGTTAATATGGGTATATAGTGGACCCAATCAATTGAGGTAAAGAGGCCCATCTGAGATGATTTAAAGAACATGCATGACCAAAAGTAATACATAATATTTTAAAGCAAGAAATTCTCTAGTTACCTTGTACTTGAAGCACAGAAACAGTCAGATTCAAGTCCTTTAGGCCAAACTTATTATGAGCCTCATGATTTGGTGATGGACTGAGCGTGCGCGCACGCGCGCGCGCGCACACACACACACACACACTAAAGAATTGAGCTAATAATTTTACTAATCCAAGCCCCTGTACCCCCAAACCAAGTAATTCACTATCTTAGACCAAAATATATTTTCATACTGAAAAAATGCCAGATAGCTCTTTCAATTCAGGGAAAATTGAGTAAAAGTATACTTAGTCTTCAAAGTCTTTTTTTCAGAGGACAGCAACAGATGTTGTATGTGTGGAAAGGAAAGTTATTCTATTCTATTTGAAGTAGGAAATCTTAGTTTTGTTGAGACTTAAGGCATATCTTATTCTCTTCATTTTATTATTTATTCTTTAATATTGTTGTTCTTTTTATCCCATGTATCTTAAAGATGCTTATTTTTAAGCACAGCTCCACTCTTTAGGAAAATATGATTAACACTATGTCATTAGACCAATATAATGAAAGAGACTTCAGATATCTTGGTTATTCAGCTACTGCCTGCAATTTTATTTGATGGGAGAGTGGGAGGCAGAATAAAGGGGGAAAGACGGTATGAGAGAACTTGACATTTACAAAGTGCCCACAATTTGCTAATATTATACCCACTGTAATAAATTTTTTTCAGTCTGTGCATTACACCCATTCAGAAGTCATGAAATCAAGTTGGTGGGCCATGACCAGGCTTTTAAAATGTGAAATTGAATACAATAAAACAAAACAGAGAGCAACATATACATTAAGAGTAAGTTTGGTTTAGAAAAACGTTTGCCTCGGTTATACTGAATATGTAAACACATACATCCATCTGTGAACCCTAGGTCATGATGTAAACTGTGTTTCTTGCTGTGGACTGTAACCAAAATTGCCCCAAAGCCATCCATGTAATGGGCCACGTAAAAGTCATCAGCTTGACGTTTTGGGCTAGCAAGAGTCTCCCACTTACTACAGCAGCTCAGTTTCCTTGGGAAGTCATGTCAGAGTGGAAATTCTCAGATTGGTATTCTGGTACGGAAGCTGGAGGGGCCGTATCAGCCAACTGAACACTTAGAATCTTGAGCAGGTGACACAACGATGGAAAACACAAATACATCGTTTGCATAAACCCTTTCTAGAGGTAACATCCAGATCACCCTGTGCAGGCTATGAGACCATTTCTGTGGTGCCTGCTGCCTTGGTTCCTGCCAATTGCTGCCCCTTCACTAACTTCATGTCACTATTTTAAGTCCTGACTTTTTCTCATAAATCCTTTTTTGCTCATAAGCTAGAGTTAGTTTTTGTTATTCTAATCAAAACACTCTAGGCTTATACATATGTATTGTCTCATTTAAACCTCAAAACTATCCTGTGATATCATCATTACTTTTATTTCACTAATGGGAAAAGAGAATCATGATGAGCTGGTAATTTTGCCAAAGGTCATCTTGTAGGTAAAGCATTCAAACCAGGCCACACTGACTGAAAGTTTATGTCTTTTCTATTAAATAATGTACACTGAGCTGGCAATAGCAGGGTGTGATATATTTCACATGCAGAATAATTTTATGCAGAGGATTTGCCAGGGAATAGTTCTTATTTTATTTGAGTGAATCAAGATCAATAGCTTTCTACTAACTTCAAGATAAAGTTCAGGAGTGTTGAGGTTTTATAGCGTTTAAGATTATGCATGTGGAGAAAAAATACAGCCAAGATTGTTTTTCTGTTACTTTCATTGATTTTTAAGGAAGTCTATCACCCTATTAATTGCATCTCCTTAGTAATAAACCAGAATTCTGTAACTCTTTATACCTATCAAATGAAAGTGAACAGCTCAGTAATTAGCCCAAATAATGAATCAGTGTCAACAGGCAAGAGATAGCCTGAAATATTCAGCTGAACAATCCTATTTTCGTCAACATTATATATGTTTAGTTTCTCCACACCTCTAAACCTTCCCTATACAAATGCACTCATATATACGCAATCAATCATTTATTCCTGTTAATTCTTTTGGTTACCACCTTTGCACACGTAACCGATAGTATAATCCCTTCTTTTCTTTTAGCCTGCACTATTGCTAAGGCTTTCAAATTGTATCTCTAAGATAGGCCTCAATTTTTCCCATTGCTACCAGAGCAGAGCATGATTTTCTATCATTTATGCTTAAAACTTCTCATGGATTTTTCATTATTTAAAGAATAAATTCCAATATCCTTATTTCAATACAGAGTGAAGCTCATCAACATTTTAAAGCCTTGAGTTTTCCAAGCACATTATACGGTTTTATGTCTCTGCCATTGCACACATCATTTCAACGGGTTAGAATGTCCCCTTCCATGTTGCCCTCCTGGAAAAATTCTGTGGGCCCTTAAAAAAACAGTTTGGGTGTTACCTCCATCAGGAGGTCCTTCTCAATGCTTTCTAACACCATCAAAGAGTTCATCTCACTCCTCCCACTATTTCTATTTCTTGTGTATAGTCTATTGCTCGTTCATTTAGTCAACAAATACTTTACCGGGGTACTGTCCTAGACTCTGGGGGTACACCAGTGAATAAAACAGACAAAAATGGTTACCTTCACAAGGCAAAAGAATCAAGAAGAAAAGTGAATAAACTGTATGAAATGTATGAAATATAACTTAGAAAAACAAAGAAAGTATCAGGAACAGGGTGACGATTGTGAATGCGTGGTAGGGAAAGCTTCCCTAAGAAGCATTTGAGATAGGACTTAAGGGAGATGAAGGTGTGAGCTTTGAAAATGTCTGAGGAAGAATGTTTCATGCAGAGAGAACTATAAACGCAAAGGTGCCCAGGTAGAAATGTGCTGAGCAAAATCCAAAAAGAGCGACTGGAATCAGGGTTAAAGATGTGGTCCAAGGGGGACCAGATCATGGAGGACTTGGGCATGAGCTGTGAATGAGATGTGAAGCCACTGGAGGGATCAAAGTGGATAAGATAAATGATCTGAGTTGGTTTATAAAGATCACTGTGCACAAAATTTGCCCAAATCAAATGCTGAGACCAGATTAGACAGACAAGGTACCTTTCCTTTCATGGGATGCTTTTAAACAACTGTGAAAACAGCATCTGCTGCCTTTGGCCTAAGGCAATTTCCAACTAAAGCCTGCCATATATATGTGTGTGTGTGTGTGTGTGTGTGTGTGTGTACACACGCACACATATACATATACACATACACAGTAAGTCCATCCCTCACTCTCAAACATTTGAATTTTAGGTCACAGATAATTCAAAGGAGAATAAGATATGATCCAATTTCTCTAGGGCTGTCTATTTGCGAGTATGGTACTCACATCTGAAAATTAAATCAATGCAAGGACAAACATCAAAGAATCTTAGGGACTCAGAAGCACTATGCAAAGAGGATTGGGGAACTAATTTAGAAGTTATTTGACTAATGGAGCTTTAGGGACTTAAGACCATTAAAAACAGACTGGGAGACGGAAAGGATGATTGCATAGTTGATATTTAAGATGCCTGATTGTGTGAGGGTGAAAGGGGAACTTCTACAACATTTTTTAATTGTTTTAATGTAGAAAATTCTCTATCTGTGATCATTTAAGTGGTCCTATTTGGAAGAAATAGATGGCTGCTAAAGTTTCCACCTAGACTTAGCGTATATTCTTCCAAAAATCTTGTTTTTAAGCCTGAGAATCAGGGAAACATCATGAATCAAATGAGTTCACCCTGACTGAAAAGTAAAATGTTAGAACCTCTGAAGTTTTTCATGACATTTGTCTTACTAAAATAGTCCCACCTGTCACCTTTGAGCTAAGAGAAGTACAGGAAATTATGCTACGCTTTTCCTCACCTTTACATAATTTCTTAGTTCTCACTTATTAAACTATTTCCAGCAATATGTTCCTTAACTTTACCAGCTACATAACTTGTTGCCAGTGTGCATGCACAGAGAAGTTCGGCGAGGCTTATATGAAGTGCACCACCCAGTGAGCTCGAAGACAGGCTGGTCCCATTCCGCTCTACCACACACCGTGTAATGTTGATCATATTATTTAACTCCTCTGTGATTCGGTTTCTTTTTCCGTAGAAAGAGGTTGATAATGTACTGTCTAAGTTATTATGTCAATTAAATGGGATAATATGTACAATGATTAGAACAGTGCCTAGGACAAAATCTGAGCTCAATCACAATGTTGACTATGCACAAACTAGATACCAAAATACCTGTGAAATGTCGCAAATGTTCAAAGTCTTTAATGTCTAAAAACAATTTAAATAAATACATTGAATCTTTATACATCTGCCTGCCTCTGTTATATGTACCACCAGTCCAATTTCCCTATGTTGGCAGTATTTTATATATACAGCTTTTCTCTTAGCTTTACGAATTTTCTGTTCATGAGGCCTAACACTTTATCACCAACAGGACATTTTAGAATGGAAGAAGCCAACCTGCTGTGGGTTCCCTTTCTGGACAAAAAAAAAAGGGGGGGCATATTCTAAACCTGACAAGCTCAGGGGAAGCCTGCCTGGTGGCCTTGTGAACTCAGAGACCTAGAGTAACCACAGAGGATGGTCTGAGAACTTTTTCCTAAAAGCTGTTCGTGGCAGGTAGTCATATCCTAGGCTGGTATTTCCCTTAACAAAGGTCAAGCTTTACCTTAACTGAGCCTATCCACTGTCTTTTTGTAGCTAAGATAACACATCTTTGGAATGTCCCTCCAAGCACAACCACTGGGCCAGAGCAGAGACCACAAGTCCCCTCATTGTTATTATTATAATGTTAAGTGTTGACTTGTAACTATCCTGTATCCACCTACGTAAAACAGGAACGAAAGTATGTGTCTATTCCTCTTACTTTTTATTCAGTCCCAGAGATCCCCCTTTTGCTTTCTCCCGCCTCCCTAATCTATCACCAGTGAATTTCTTACAACCCCCTTCCTGATTCCCCGTTGATTCTGATGTATAAAATCAGTGGTAAAGCTGCCATTTTCTGGAGCATTTACTCAATTCATTGAGGTTTTGCTTCCTGGCAATTGTCATTATTTTGGCTCAAATAAACATAAAAAATATTACAGGTTTGGACATTTCTTACATTGCACTATAATTTATATAATATAGGATATATACTATATATAACAAATCATTATATACTATGTAACATATAGTACATAATGTATCATGTAATATATAACATATAATTATATATATATGTGTGTTACAGGTTATGTGTGTCTTAAGCTGCTTTCGCATTGATTCCTCTAAGGTAGTGGGCCACCCACTTTTCCTAAAGCCTGCCTCCCCCATTGTCAAGGCTGTATCGTTGGTTTACGGGCAACCAGATGACTCCAAGGTCCTTGCCAGAGATAAACATGCACCTGATCTCCAGCTGTGACAAATAGCTTCCCTTCCTGGAGAATTTAGAATAGGGGCTGATAAAGAGATGTTTCTTTGAGACCAGAGATGAGACCAGGAAGCTGATCTCATATCATGTAAATGCGGGTGCTTATTGACGGCCATGGGTTCCACTGTATGAGCTGAAGGAAAAGAGGAAGCTGGATCATGGAGGGAGGGGGAACTATTTTGTAGAGGGTCAGAAATGGGAGAACACCCCATTGACATTTATGTGCTGGTACTGATTATTTTTCTGATATCCGGATGTGGAGTTCACCCTATTACAAATTCATCTGTTTCACTGAAGTTTGCTCAAATAGGTTTCTGTAACTTGTAACCAAAAAGGCCTTTATTCATATGCCTAATTTAATCAAAGTATAAAATATATCAAGTACATAGTATGTTTCATGTATTGGTTATACAAAATGAAAAAATACCATTCTGGCATCTTAGATGTTGTATTGATGATGAAATAACAAAAACAAAATACATAAACTGTGATGGAACATGGTAAACTGACCCTTTTGTGGAATGTATTCTAGGTACACTTATTAACAAACACTATTTAACCCTTGGCTCCTCAGCAGTTTTTTCCTTCTTCTCCTCTCTTTTGAGGGTGTACTTCCAGAAACTGACTCCCACAGAACATCAGCTCCACCTTCAAAAGCTATTACAGAGTCGCTTTTTCCATGTGGCTGGTAAGCTCCCCATTCAACCCTGACTCTTCATAGAAGCCTAATCTGGGAATACTACCGACTTTCCAAGCCAAAGAATCGTCATCAAAACTTTTGCTGTCAGCTAGAGCCAACTATTCTGCTCCCACTCTGGCAGAATCGCCTACAAACACTTACATTATAGAGTTGTTGAAGGCAGATTTGTCCATAGACAAGATCTGTCCAGAAAGTATTCAGCCATGTACTATGAAAAATAGAGACATTTATTGAAAAAGATACAAGATCCAAGAAACACTGTACAGAGGACAATGGTGCCTCAGCCCCCTTCAAAGTAGGCACCTCGGGACCCCACACAGTTCTTCTAGTGTCATTAGCAGCTGCAGCAGGATGCTCCTTCTGCTCTGGTAACAGAAGCTGCAGAACAAATTTTGCTGGACAACATTTCATGCCAAGATCCTACATCAAAATCTCTCACACAGTAGTTTTTGGAATCCCCAGATCAACCTCTAGTTCTCTCACTGTCAGTCACCATCCTTTCTTGATAGCAGCCCATACATGTGCAACATTCTGAGCTGTTCTGCTTGTTGCTGGCCTTGCAGAACATGGATCACTTTCAACAGATTCTTGACCTCTTTGAAGTCTTTGTGCCACACCTTTATTTGTCCTGCCCTCCTTGCATTGTGTCTGAAAGCCTTGTGAATTATCTGAATAGTTTGCATGGAGGAATGTTCAAGCTTAATGCAAAATTTGATGAAGAGTCATTGTTCTACTCAGTCATTTGGAATGCAATGGCCACACAGGACACATGCTCACTCAGTGACTTCTACCGCCCCCATGACTAGTACAGTGAAGTCATCACTGTTCACACATGTGCATTCCAGTCCACTCTTCTGGCTGCCAGGTTATATCAATGTTGTACAAATCAGTTTCAATATATTAACAACTGCTGGACTTTTTCTGGACAGACCTCATATATCCACTCACTAGAGCATATTTCCTGATAACTGAGGTTTTCTTCTGGAAGGTTACGGAATAAGGTTCCAAGCACAAAGAAACTGTCCTGCTCATTTGTTGTTGTTGCTGTTGACTTTATTTCTAGAATAAAAAGATTATAAACATAATTTAATTCAGCCATATTTCAAATGAAAAGTCAACATCAGAAGCTAAATGTTTTAAATAGCAGGAGCTCTGGGAGACTGAGAAAAGTTGAACTATTGAAACTGAGCTTGCAGAACACAGTTCAGTAAGATGGCCACTATATATCTTTTCATATCACTAAGATAAATTTTCACAAGCACATCCTTTGAAGGCACTAAGACCATAAATATTGAACAGTTGAAGATGAAGGTACTTTTCTGTAAGCTTTGTATGTTTGGCTTGTATTAGAAAAACATTTTGTTTCTTAGAGATTTCTCAATTATATTTTACTTTTGATTGTAACAACTAATTGTCATATGAACACTAATTTTGAGACTATATAATATAGCCATTCTAGGAAAATGAATGTATGCACTATGTCTGTGACAGAAAAATGGAAGTTTTGAATATTTAACCTGTCTCCATGATCTTGCTGTAATTATCTCAATCTGTATAAAATTGGGTCATATTCTCTAGATATTAGAAACCACCTAGTCCAATCTTTATATCATTTTTAGTAACAGTATAAATAAATAGTAATGATGACAAATATTTTTAAAGCATATAGAGTATCAATTTCTTCAAGACCTTTATTTGTAAAAACCTAGTTGGTAGGTAAAAAATAGAGAGGAGAGGTTAAGAATAGTGTAGAATATGGAGAAGCCAAAGAACTTATATGTACGACCAATGGACATGAACTAAGCGGGGAATGCTGGAGGGAGGGTGGATGCAGGGTGGAGGGAGACAAAGAGGAGAAAAACTGGAACAACTGTAATAGCATAATCAATAAAATACACTCTAAAAAATAAAAATAAAGCAAGCATTGATTTAATGCCTGGTGTTTTGTTTGGTATATATGATCCGTTGGTCCCAGCAGTCAGTTTTATGTAAACAGCTCAGGAAGAGAATTGCAAATGTTTTTTAGGGAAGCCACAGTTTCTCTCTTCTCTTTCTCTATCTCCTTACACCTACCTCTTGCACATTCCTACCCCCAAACACAAATTAATTTGTTCCCTTTCATTTAGACTATATTTCTACACAATTATGTTTATGTCTGCAATAGTTTGTTTACCTATATCCGTTAGAAAATGTTACAGCATGAATGAGACGCAGAGAGCTGCAATTAACCTTTAGAACAGAAGAATAATTTATTACTTTTCCAAACAACAAAATTCACTCTTACTGTTATTAGTTCATAAGAAAGATAGCAGCTATCAAATTTAAAAAATAAATAAAACAAATCCGGTTGAGGACAGAAATGGCAAAACATGCAGTCTTCAGATTTGCAATTACTAGCTGCCCTAAATTATTAGTGATAGCTAATATATACCCAAAGGTATGCATGCCTACAGTGCAGAAGAATAATCAGTGAATTCATGGCTACCTTCCCGGATCTGTTCCTATTCCCAAAACTGAGTAAATAAACGAGCACTCCCCAGGACCAATCAAGTACTTAGGAAATAAAAAATTTGCCAATATAGGACATCTCCAACATAGCAAGGAGCTTACGCCAAAAGTCCTATTATTACAATGGTTGATTAGAATCTACAACAAATCTACACACACAAAAGTAGTTATAAGGGCTGGTCCAATTACCAAGCTACACAGAAAACCCTGCAGAGTGAACCATGCAGTTGCAGTATAAGGTAAGTTAACTGCGGTCAACTGACCTAAGATCTACTGGGCTCTTTTTACTTACAACAGTAGCGCTCAAAGATCTGATATGCTTAAGGGTTAGCTACTGTTGCCAAACAAATAGATATTTATTGAATAAGTGTTTATTAGAAAGGATGTACAAAATAGTTCATACACTGCATTCTTTAAGTCAAAAGATTCCCCAGCTTTTTGTCCCCTTTTAGGTGTTCTAAGTACACTTGGCCTGAAAAGATTGCTCAATGCAGACACAGATTTCCAGAAATAGGATTCTACTATCCCTATAGTTTCCATTAGCAAAACAGAAACCCACCGAAGCCAATGGCCGAACAGAATACCATTTAAGATTTGAGACCAGTAACTTTCTTGTAGCTACAGATCATAGCCAGTACTTGATTCATATTCCCTATTTAGAGCATCTCTAAAGTAATTCAGCCAATACATATATCTTGAATATATTTTGTTTCACCAATAAAACCCCATTACTAATGCTCATAGTGCCATTTAGGACAACACCTTCACTAATATAAATCCACTTCTGGCATTCAATATGCCTTTCAACATTAATTAAGAAAGGCTTGTTGTCACTGTCTCTGGATTGACTCCAGATTACCTCTGGATTACCTCTGGCTCTATTTCTGAAGGACAGCTGACCTTCCCACGATGGAGCATGATTGTTTTGAATGCTTGAAGTAGATGGGATATAACATAAGTAAAAAACACACATGAACAATATCATACATATTCTTCATAGACAAAAAATGCTAATGTGGCCATACACAATTTCTCTGCATGAAACAATTTCTGTATCTCAGATGGCATCATTTCAAAGCCTCTCATGTTCTGTGTGCTGTAAATTTTTTATGAAAGAATGGAGATTGGGAAGGAACAATATTCTAAGCCTTCAGTCATAGAGCCATTTTAACAGAGTGCTTGCAAGACAGAAGTACACACATTAGAAGCTGACCATCACTCATTCTCCTCATTATCCCTCTAACCTCGCTAGCAACAAAGAGGGAAAAATAATAACCAGACTCAGGAGGGTTTGAAAAGAACTAAGGAATTTCATACAACTGACTTTAAACTGGCTGATTAAAAAATGTTTGAAGATTTTCAGAAAAATTTTTAATATGCTTAAAAATCTTTGGGGATGCTGTGATCATTTTAGAAAATTTTCTTCTGTAAGTGATGCACATGGAAATTGCTGTGTAATGTCAATCAGATCTTTCTCATTCTCCTTATTTCTAGCTCTCAACATCTAATCCTTCTTCACCAATCCTGTATTATCAGATGATAATACATGCCATACTGCCATGGAGAAATCATAGGTTTTGAAGGCAGACAGAGATGAGTACTTAACCAGGGTTCTTCTGCTTGCTAGCTGTGTGACAAGTTTCTGTGCCGTGAGGGTTTAATCTTGTCTTAGTCTGTTCAGGATGCTCTAACACAGTACCACAGACTGAGTGGCTTACAAACAACCGAAACTTGTTTCTCACAGTTCTGGGGGCTGGAAGTCTGAGATCAGGGTGACAGTATAATTGGGTTCTGATGAGGGCCATCTTCCAGGCTGCAGATGGCCTTTTCTTGTTATAGCCTCACTCTGTAAAGGGAAGGTGAGGGTGCCCACTTGGTCTCTTTTACAAGGGCACTAATCCAATCCAAAAAGGCTTCACCCTCATGACCTAATTACTTCCCAAAGGTGCACCTCTCAATTTCATTATATTGGTGCGGGAGTAGTGTTTCAAAGTACAAATTTGGAGGAGGACACAGACATTCAGTGCATAAGAGAGGTCGTCTATGTAATCTATTTGTCACAGTCCCCCCCACACACAGTAGGTTCACCAGAAATGGTGGGTGATATAATCATATCTCATCAGGAACTTTTCACGTCAGACAAGATGGTGTTGTCACCGTGCCCCCGAGTGCAATGCACCCATGCCTAACCCTGAACCATTACTCAAGCTGTTGCTAAGAATGTTATCACTTTTTACCTCCATCTCATTTTCAAGTCAACTTAGAGGTTCTCCATCCTCTTTAATATTGTTATGAAATACTTCTTATCTAAATTGTCATAAACCTAATAAAATACCTAGGAATTAACTTAACAAAGAATGTAAATGATCTATATACTTAAAACTACAAATCATTATTAAAAGAAATTGAAAAAGACACAATGAAATGGAAAGATATTCATGTTCACGAATTGGAAGAATCAACATAGTTAAAATGTCCATGTTAGCCAAAGCAATATACATATTTAATGCAATAACATTCAAAATCCTAATGACATTTTTTAAAGAAATAGGGCAAAAATTATCAGATTTATATGAAAACTCAAAAAATCCTGAATAGCCAAAACAATCCTCAGAAAAATGAATGAAGTCAAAGGTAACACACTCCCTGATTTCAAATTATACTACAAAGTGATGATAATCAAAACAGTATAATATTGGTAGAAAAACAGACATTTAGACCAATGGAACAGAATTGAGAGCCTGGGAATAAACCCACATGTATAAGGGCAAATGATCTTTGACAAGGAAGCTGAAAACAAACAATGGAGAATACAAAGTCTCCAGTAAATGGTGCTGGGAAAATTGGAAAGCCACATGCAAAAGAATGTAAGTAGACTACAGTTTGGCCCCATATACAAAAATTTAATCAAACTGGATAAAAAATCTAAATATAAGATCTGAAATAAAAAAAAATATGGAAGAAAACACAGGTACTAAATTTCTGGACCATAGTCATTAGAAATATTTGTGAATTTAATACCCAAAGGCAAGGGTAGTAAAAAAAAAAATCAATGAATGAGACTATATCAAACTAAAGAAGTTCACAGAAAAACAAAGAAACAAACAAAATACACCAACAAAACAAAAAGGCAACCAATTGAATGGGAGATATGTGCAAACAACAGGTCCATCAGGAAGTTAATATCCAAAATATATAAAGAATTCATGCTAATCAACACCAAACCAACAAACAATCCAATTAAAAATTGGACAGAGAACCTGAACAGACACTTCTCTCATGAAGACATACAGATGGCTAACAGATATAAGAAAAGATGATCAAAAGATGTTCAGTAGCTATTAAGGAAATGAAAATTAAAATTACAAAGAGATATCACTTCTTCATACCTGTTATCAATGAGATAAGTAATAAAAAATGTTGGAAAGGTTGTGGAGGAAAAGGAACCTTCATTCACCACTGGTGGGAATGTAAACTGATACAGCTACTATAATAAACAATATGGAGGCTCTTTAAAAAAATTGAAAATAGCATTACCATATGACCCAGCCACCCCTCTTCTGGGTATCTACCCCTCAAAATTGAAAACATTTATTCACAAAGATATATCCACCCCTATGTTCATTGCAGCATTATTCACAGTGACCAAGACATCGAAACAATCAAAGTGCTCCTTGATAGATGATTGACTAAAGAAGATGTGGTACACATATACAACGAAATACTAATCAGCCATAAGAAAAGATGAAATACTGCCATTCATGACACCATGAGTGAACCTTGAGAATAACATGCTAAGTGAAATAAGTGCGACAGAAAAAGTTAAGAACCATATGATTTTACTTATATGTGAGATATAAAACTGAAATCAACAAATGAACAAATAAGATAAACAAACACTCATAGACACAAACAACAGTATGGTGGTTACCAGAGAGAAGGGTGTAGGAGATTATTAAAGGGTAAAGGGGGTCAAATGTATGGTGACAGAAGGTGATTTGACTCTGGGTGGTAGGCACATGGTGAAATATACAGATCATATATCATAGAAATGCACACTTGAAATCTATTACCTCTGTCATTAACCAATGTGACCCCAATAAATTTAATAAAAATAAATAAATAAATTGTAATAAACTTGGCTGACAAGTTTTTCATAAGGTTTTTGACAAGGTTTTTCTGGATTTCTTGTCCCAACATCCAGGTTACTGAACAAGCTAGACCTTCAGCATAAGACAAAGAGAAAAGAGCAATAGAACAGTTACTCTCCAGAGGTCCACAGTAGGTATTTTACAAAATTGTGGAATAAAACCTCTCCCCTGCCACATGGGGATGGGTATAAGGCTGTAGAGAGAAATTTACCATAAAACAATGAAAAAGTGAGTCAGGATAAATCATTCAGAACAAAGCTGCAAACCAATGGGGAATCAGCAGGGGGTGAGGAAAGAACCAAGGTACGGATGGATGTAAATGTTTGGAGAACTCTGCGAATGTAAGGGAAAACCCTGTCAGGTAGGAAGAGTCAAAAGGGTATATGTAGATCACAGCTTATGAAAAAAAAATTAAATAGATTGATGATAGAGATTATACATAAACAGGTATATAGATATGTTTTCTAGATTAATACATACATATCAGATTTTAAGGAAGTATAAAAACCTCTATCATTACTATTATTATTCCCTTTAAAGACATGTTTGATATTGCATTTCTCCTATAAGACAATGGACTACTCATAGGCAGAGGCTGCCTTGTTTTTCTCTGATTTTCCAGGTGGCTCTCAAATAAAGATTTGTTAAAAAAAGATAAAATGTCAAGTGTCTTATATATGTCCTATTTGTTGATGGAAATTATGCTGATAGAGTGGCTCCCCCTTCAACCTTGTGTCTAAGTAGACAGCATCTTCCTTTCATGAGAGTGACTCTCATTTCCCTCAAAACATCTCAATCTACTAATGAGAAGCAGGTGTTCACACTTCTCGGCTGGATAAATTACAAAACAAAAAGGTGAACAGAAGGCTCGGGAGAAGTAGGCAGCTGTTGAGGTAGGAGCTGATTTTGGTTATTCTGCCTCTCTGGTTGGCAGTCCTTCCATGCTGATTTTCTTGCTGAACCGACTCCAACAAAGCAGCCATTTGCCAGAGCAGAAGCTGTGCCTCCTCTACGGTGGACCCACATTCAGCAATGAAGTTCAGGTTTCACTGCCTAAGAGAGTGTTTTATACACACACACACACACACATACACACACGTGCCTCATTGAATGCTGTGTCACAATGTCAGTAATTTGGGGCAATTTATGCTCAATCAGATTAGCCCCAAAACAACACAAGCTCTAAAGACACCATTCACATCAAGTACCTAGCATAGAATAGAAGCCCAGTAATTATCTGGATATCTTCTGATTGCCCTTCCAGACCCTTCTTCTTCCTTCTTTGCTCACTCTGGGCCCCAGGAGACTGATCTGTATGAATTGTATCAGCTGGGCTTCCTTGTCCTCTGTCCTGGCACATGTGATCACCAGAAGAAGATCAGAGTATGAGGACAGACAGATACATTCCAGGTTCCTTTGGGCCAGGCTGTGGTTTGGCCACTAACCTCTGTTGTTCCTTTTACCAGGATGCAGCTTCTGCCAGGTGGCCTATTTCTAGCAGCCAATCCCTTGATCTGGTAGGCCTGGCCTTACTTCACTGTGCCTTGGTGGTCCTTTAACTTTGCCCCACTTTTGACAGTTCTTTCATTAAATTCTCTTTACTTAACCTTTTCAGTTCCTGTTGTGTTTCTTGGAAAGGTCTTGACAGATGTTAATGCTTACTCCAATTCAGCATAAACGTTCAAGCCAGAGGCCTCCTGTGCTGCTTTCCGTGGTACTGAAGGGTCTGCAAGTCAGCAGATCAAAGCTTCTAGTCACATCATGTTTGTGAATCAGATAAAATTGGTAAGAGAAGGGTCTGTCCTTGCCTGGCTTCCACCAAGCATGGTTCTATCTTCACTATAACTCATCCCATTCAATCTCCCCGGAAGTTCCACAAGTATATATTACCATTTCTGTTTTACAATGAGGAACTAAATGAAACCTTGGCTGGCAGTTGTCAGGTGACCCCAGGGCTGGTGTGTTTTCCACAACCTCACATGTTTCACTCCTCTGGGGCGGATTTTTCCACCATAAAATGAGACACCTGAGCCATATTAGTGGTTCTCAGTCCTACCGTTGAATCACCTAGGAAACTTAAAAAACATATCCAACTTCAAGTCACCATCCTAGACCAGTTAAATTTGTAAGCTCCTTATGTAAATCAAATGAAAACTAAGGATGACACCACTGGAATGAATGTCCAGCAAGTTTCTTCGAAATTGAAAGTGTTATAATTCTAGTACTTTTGAACATATTGTTTTAGTTTTGGCTAGTCATAAATTAATATTGCTGGGTTCGTTAACAGGGTTTTTTTTCTGTCTAATTTCTAATAAGAAAATATTGCAGAAACCATACAGGAAGACACTTGTATCCAATGTTTTCCGAGAATCGCTCATACACTATGGGATACTAGCTCTGTGTAGGATCTTTTCCTGTGTGGTGAGTAGAATGCAAGCCTTGTCCTCAAGGAACTCACAGTCTGATGGGGAGACAAACCCCAAACCAGACGCATATACTGTAATGCAGGCAAGAGGAGTGAAGGCGATACACCTCGAGTGTGTCAGTTTTGGACCCTTCTACAAAACAATGATGCTATGACCTACACCTTAAAATCTTAGTAGAAAAATCTCAAAGACTTTTCAGAGAAGGAGTGGGTCAATTTTATCCGCATAAGAATATAAACAATTCAGCCCATCTGAGCTGTGAATGCAGGTTGCTTGGCAACAGCTTTCACCATTGCGTTATTTGCTCTGAAATGAGAGAAGCTGGTACTTCTCTCTTTAAAACAAAAGAATATTAATAACAGCAATGATAGTTGGTATTTATAAGTCTTTTGTGTTAGATATAAGAACTGCATAATATTTTAGTTCATGCATGCTTTGGAGTCAAAGTTAGGCAGTTTTGGGAAGAGTAAGAAAAAGGGTGAGGGAATATACCATAGCCAAATACTATCATTAATAGAGTACCCAACAGTGAGTCATCTGACCTGGTTTCATGAATCCACTGTGCTTCTATTGAGTATATTTTTTATGCTTAACCTCTCTATACAAGGTATTTTGTGAAAGCTGGAGAGAGACAAATATGTATGCTAGGGAAGAAACGCAAAATGTGTCAAATGGATATCCTCTTTGATTGATATGTTTCATCAAATTCTTAAATATTTCCAATTGACTTTACCTTAAAGAAAAAATGCAGAGCATCTTCCAAATACAGCTGTACCATCGCTGAAAAAGCAATGGGCAGTCATAGGGAAAAAATGTTCTACCTCCTCATAGGAATAACTAGGGATATAAAATTTACTCAAAACTACCTCTAACTGACAAAGAAATGTTTCTACAAAAATATCTCAGAAACTCTAGTAGAAAAAAAATGTCCATTGAAGACTGGACTTTTTTCTTTACAAGGTTTTTAGATCTGGAAACAAAATACCAGTTATACCATATGTCTACATCTTCCCATAAAAACCCAGCTCCAATGAGGAAGGCAGATCCTTAATTCCTTACTTGTATAAAATATGACAGCTAATTTATTCCACAGCATTGGATCCTTTTGGAGAAAGGTAAGTGGCTTAAATGCAAAATGCATATGATTGTAAATGTGAACAAATGCCCTTTTAAAAATATTGCTGTCATCTTGCGGTTCTCACAAAGATCATCTCAATTTCAAAGTCTTATCCAATTTTCATTTATTTATCATCTCTAAATGTTAACATATTAGTGAAACCAAATGGTAGAAAACAATTTTGAATTCTGAACGATGTTTCCTGGGTTGTGTTTGTCATTTTGCTTGTCATGGAGCAGACAGATGGGATCTAACTTGTCACAGCAAGCTCCAGCAAAAAACAACATGAAATGCACGCAAAAAAATGATGGGTGTCAATGAAGTTATGAGTCCATTAGTTGCTGTGATTTGTAACCCAAGGTCATTGCCAGAATCTATACCTGAAGTTAGGGGTGTCAGATTAGAAACAATTGATTCCAAACGCTTTTTGGACGTGTATGTTTAGTGCCCAGCGTAGCTGGCTACACAAATCTGCAGGAGACTGTCTGAGCTCATGCCCTTGTAAAACAATGGAATTGCATTAACCTTGAACATTCAATCAAATATCACCCTATCATAGAACACAGCTTTACATGTCCCAGAAGATGGAGAGATTGCCACTGCCCAGTCTTATTTGCTTGCTCTCCATGATACCAATCAATACTCATTAATTCACATACAAAGAAAAACATATCATTGATTCCTGTGTGCCAGGAGGTGGTAAGAGGGGGCAGTTCTCCCTTTATATGGGATACCAGCTTCACTGGAGGGGGCAGAATGATATGAAAAAAAGATATTTAACAAGATACTATAATTTACATTTGGAAAAAAATTAATCCACTTGTTCTCAATACAAACTGAAATATAATAAAATATGACTTAAGAGTTCTACAAAATCAAGCCTCTACTCTCTACATATCAGTAACTATCAGGGGGATGCATTAGCGATTCCATGGGAATAAGAGTTACAGTTATCAAAGGTAACCATCAGGAACTGAAGTTTCTGCTTGGGATGCAGAAAGCTGAAAACACTGCCACTTCTCCATCTACATTAAAAAGAGAAAAAAATATGAGAAATCACAATTTTTTCTTCAACCTGTAAGATAACCGTCACAGGGCAAGCAAGTAACCTTGAACCTAAAGAGAAGCAAAGGTTTCCAAGGAGAAGTGGCCCACTAGACTCTGGTTAACCCCAAGGCAGATCCTGAACAGCCATGCTATACAAGCCAGTGGTGGAATTCTAGTAAAATTGATCAGCTTGCTAAAGATAGAATGTGAACTATTGTGACAGTATATGGCCCTTGAGAACCAAAACACCAGGAAACTGCATCCACTTTCAGATTCCCCTCCATAAACCTCATTGGATGCTACCTAATTGATCCAGGGCAGGACAAGAATATTGAGAAAACCTCCACTGTGGGGCAGAGGCTGGGGGAGTGAACAGCAGCCCTCGGGATGAGACACAAGGCCCTGCCTGGATCCTTCTCCATAATCTTTCCTCTGCAACAAAGACCTTGAGTTCCTGGAGGAATGGAGAAAACACCATCATACCTAAGGCACTGGTAGCAGCAGAGTATAGTTGGGAGGAGGGAAAAATAATAGTTTCTAATCCTGAGGGAGGAGCAGAAATATACACTGGACCCAGCAAACCAGTACAGATACAAACTGCCAAAGCTCATTCAGCAGAAAACTTAAATGGTCTGATCCCTATTAAAGTCATTGATTTGACGTTAATAAACTCCAATAAAGAAACTTCCAGGACCAGCTAGCTTTACCAGTAAATTTTACTAAACATTTAAGTAGAAAAATAACATCAACTCTATAAAAACTCTCCCAGAATATAGAAAAACACTATAATTCACTTTCTAATCCTCTTATAAAGTGAATACTTTATAAGAGAACAGTATCTAATTCATTTTATGAGTCTAGGAGTACCCTGACAGAAGAATCAGAGAAAGGCATTACAAGAAAACAAAATTACAGACCAATTTCTCTCAAATATAGATGCAAATCTTAACAAAATACCAGCAAATGCAAACCAAGAATGTATTATGGCCAAAGTGGGGCACAATATAAAATTGTAAAGGCTAATTCAACATTGAAATATTGTAATTTTTACAATAATTTTTCCTGTTAACACACAAAAGAAAAAACATATATAATCATTTCCATAGAAGCAAAAAATGCCTTCAACAGAATTCAATATCCAGGCATGGCAAAAAAATCTAAAGAAACTGGGGGGAAGGTAACTTTATTCACCTAATAAAGTGGGTATATGAAATGGCCACAAGTAATATCATACTTAATAATAAAAACTGAATCTTGTTCTCATTTTGGCTTTTTATATCGAGCATTTTCACTTGATTTTTTAGAGTTTCCATCTCTTTGTTGAAATTATGTTATCTGTCCCCCCAAGATTGGGAACAAGTTAACGTTGTCCACGCTCGCCAATTCTTTTCAGTTTAGTGCTGGAAGTCAGCCAGAGGAATGTGAGTTGGCATTGCTGTTGGAAAGATACTGAAAGTGATGTTCCTGAAACAATGTGTCTTTCCATGTCAGCCAATTAGCAGGAAATAATTCATGCAAACTTCTGAAAACAATGTCTCAGCCACTCTTCAGTCTAGTGATTCCATTCACATTAGATCTGACAACGCATACTGTAGAGCTTCATTATAAGCATTATTATAACTTTCCCAAAGATTCCTCTTCATTCATTTTTTTTAGAGAAACTGATATGTTGCCTTGAGTGTCTAATGTCTTCTCACTAAGCAGAAAGGCTATAGGTTTGTAGTTAAGAGTACGGGCTCTGGACTAAGTCTATCTGGGTTCAAATCCTACCTTCTATACGTGCAAGATTTTAGGTATAGTACTGAACATATAAAGTAGTTATTTTAAAATAATTTATTCATTTAAAGTGCTTATAACACTAGTTTTTTATACTGTGAGCACTCAATAAATGATAAACATTCTTAGAAATGTGCACCATTGTTGTAGGCTCGTACTTATAATGTTGTGCTTCCTCCCATTATTTTTGAAGAATACTACGCAAAGAGTTTTCCAGGACCAAACGGATTCATAGAGTGAAGGAGCTAGAGGACTTCTTTTATAACATTTTTTAAAATAGTGAGGAATCCCTTATTCTAGAGCAACCTTTAAAAGAACCTAGTGGGTAAAACTGCGTATGACTTTGGTTACACCTTGAAAAAGGTGGAGAGGAAATGAAGTTCCCCAGCAGTTCCTGATCACAGCCTCTCTTAGTCTGTTCTCTCTTACTAGCCAAGAAGGACTCCTTTAAATCACCAGGGCTCCAAGAGGCACAAAAAGTCACTGATCTAGTATGAAAATCATCACTAGCCTTATTTTTTATTTTATAAACAAGGACACTTGTGACCATAAAAGTTGACCTGCACCAGACCATTCAGAACATTAGAGGTTAATTCAAAAAAAAATGCAACTGCTCTCCAGGAAATTTTTATATGATATGGTACCTAAATGTGGAATTTCCTCAACGTGAAGCTATGTCAAAGCTTACACAGAATTGTTAGATACTGAATCAGTCAGAATTTTTGGTGTCAAACAACAGAATCTTGTCTACTACAGTGAACAGAGAAGTATTTTATGCAGATCACTTCGTGGATCACATACTAACAAAAGACTTTAGAAACAACCTCAGGAACAGTCTGGAGTCCAGGGAGGCCGGCGAGCAAGCAGTCATTGCCCAGAACAGTCGGATGCGAATCTCTCTCCCCATCCTCACCTACCACTATTTGACCCTCCACTATTCCAGGCAGAGAACAGGGCCACCTGGACCCCTGAGATGCCTTCAATAGAACGTGGAGCCCAGCCTCCCTTCAAGACTCCCCTGAATGCAAAATGTTCATTATAAATACTTCCTGTGAATGGAGCTATGCTGGGTTCAAATGTAATTTTAAAAACTCTTCCAGGTAGGCTATAAGACTGTCTAGCAAAGATTGATCCCTGTGTATTAGCATAATAATACACTTTAGGAATCTCAAATAACCCCCACATTGCTCATCCTTGAAAATGTTACCTCCATCATTAAACATCAGTGTCGCAGGAACACAACTTTCGAAAAGCTAAAAACAAAACTGTAGAGTTGATCTTCTCTTGCTATTAAAATGCATCTCCTCCCTTGAGGACTAACAAGGGTAAGCTTACAATGACAAGATGTTTATACGCTCTCTACACACTAACCCCATATAAAAACCTCTTTTCCCAAGTTCTAAATAATAAATGAGTGTTCTAGATTAAAAGACAAAATTTACAATTTCAGATATTTACTAGACTTGAAAAGGAGGGGAATAGATGATAATGGAGCCAACATAGGAGTCTAAGATTGGCATAAAGATAAAAAAAATTTAGATGCTGTGTTTATGGATGATGTAATTGAACATAAAGATAAATTGAAGAAGCTCTGGGAATTAATAGTCCATATGCCTGGTACACTGTCAAATATAAGGCATCTCAAGAGAGCCTTTGACAGTGTGTGGAGTGCAGTAAACTCTCAATTGAGTTATGCACCTGTAACACTATTTCCCTATGTTGTCAGGTGAAGAAGAGCTTCATCCTTTAGAGTTACAGCTGTCATCCCATTGTTCAAGTTTAATAACCAAATGGAGGTTCCTGATTGAGTACCAACCTTCTTCAACAAAAGTGTGGGCAAGAAAAGTGATGCAGGAAAGACCAAACACTAGCTTGGGGTTTTAGTTGATAAGTGCTTGCAGAATTGTATGAAGCCCTAAAATGTTGTAAAGCTTACCACTCAAGAGTTGAATGTCAAAGAAAACTTTTAGAGTAAGGTATATTTTTTTAAATTCTCAGTCTCTCTGATAACAAAAAAAAAGAAAAAAAATATATATCTTTAAGAAGTACAGCTTTCCAAAGTGTGCTAAGCATTTAAGACAGCACTCTAAAACTGATTGAACTGTCATGCCAAATAAAATATCCAGCACCTTCAAAATGAATGACAATGCAAAATTTCCTTGTACAAAGACTTCATTTGGGATACAACGAGTATTAGGTTGTGCTTCCTTCTGCATAAGATGCCTTTCCTTCAAAATAAAAGAATTCCTCGCCCTTTAAAGGAGGCTGCCCATATTTCTGTTTCCTTTCCTGAGAAGCCATGACTGCGATTCACCTAATTGTCTTATTTGGTCATTTGATACGTTTTATTGCTGAGACTGGCCCTACACAACATTGATATGTTGGTAATGTATTAAGCATGCGTGGATGGGCCGTATTCAGTTGATGGTATTTTATGATCTCTTCTAAAATTCACTTGTTCTTATTTGCTGGATAAAAAAATTGAAGATAAATTAAATAATATGATGACTACCATTTAAAAATATTGTTATGATACTATAATGGCAAATACATGATTACATATTTATCAAAAAACATAATCGTACATTATTAACGCATAACCCATAGAATGAACAACCCTAATGTAAACTATGGGCTTTAGGTGATCATGATATATCATCATAGTTCACTTATCCCAACAAATATACCAGTCTAATGTAGGCATATGCTAATATTTATTAATATGCACAACTATGTGTCAACAGTGAGGAAGGTTGTGCTTTAGGGTGAGGGAGTGGGAGGGCTATGAGAACTCTCTGTACTTTTTGCTCAATTTTTCTGTGAACATGAACCTAATCTAAAAAATGAAGCCTAATTAAAAGGGAAAACATATTGTTCCAAGTGAAAAAATATATAACGTTAATCAACACAGACAATTATACTTTAACATTGCTTTGTCTTCCCAGAATACATAATCTTGCTAAAGCTTACCCCTACTATTTTTTGCAGAGAAGTATGGCAAATTGATTTTACAAAATTCCAAATAAGGTAATCAATTTATGACTTAAAGATAATAATGTAATAATGTGAGCTTTGGATTCTGAAAACCTTGGTATCACATCCAAGTTCTTTCTCTAATTTTACAACCTTAGAAAAATAATTTCTTCAAGTCTTTATTTTCTCATCTATTGCATAAAATGAAGGTAATGATATCTGCTCATATGATTACTGGAAGAATTAAATTAAATGACATTTTAAGGCACATTGTAATTGCTCAATAAATGATCAACATTGTCCTTATTATTAGATGTAGAGATAAAATACATAAATGTGCCTAGCAATAATTGGTGGCTACCATAATACTTTTGACAAGGGAAATATAAAACTCAGCAGTGAGTACAGATTTTAAATCTATCTGTAAATACAATATTTTGATGCCTTTACTGTGACACATGAATTTTATCATATTTTAAATTGTGTGATATTATTGTTGTGGAAGTTGATCAGAGTCTGTGATCTATGAAGACCTGAGAGGCTGGAATGAGACTGGGGTATTGAGCTGCTAGCCCCTCCAGTCATAAGAGGTTAGGTAGTCCCTGTATAACCCCACTTGCAGAAGCCTGGCCTGGGTACTATCCCCAGACCTCACTCTGGCAGTGGAGGCAGGAAGCGGAAGTCTTCCCCTGATATATGTTGAAGGACATCTACTCAACAAGCCCGTGAAACTGTGTTAACTGCTATTGTTTTTGTTATTGTTATTTGCTTTTATTTACGGTAAGGTATTGTTTAGGATTTGATAATTTTGCAAGTATTGCTATTCTTCCTATAGTTCAGTTTTATGAACCAAGAACAGAAATGGTCTATTAATACCAGCAGCACTAAAAAAATCCCACTGTCAAGATTACTTTCCTATCTGTGTTCAGGGAGAGCCATTTAGCCCAAATTGGTAAAATTTAATATTTATCCATGGTAATTAAACCATAAACTGTCCAGTTCTCTTTGATATTAAATCATTAAAAACCACTTAGGGCTTCTCATTTGTGGCATTTAGAAAACTTGTTTTTTTTTTACTTATTCTTTTTTTTGAGATTTTTTTTTTTTTTTTTTTTTTTGAGAGAGAGATGATGGGAGAGACAAAGAGAAGAAAACATCAATGCGTGGTTGCTTTTTACACGCCCCCTACTGGGGACCTGGCCCAAACCCAGGCAGGTGCCCTGACTGGGAATCAAACTAGCAACCCCTTGGTTCACAGGCTGGCACTCAATCCATTTAGACATGCCAGCCAGGGCTGAGTTTTATTTTTTAAAAACATATTTCTACCACAAAACACATTTATCTAGGAGTTTAAGTTTTCCTGCTCTATTAGAAGGAGAGCACCCTTTTTGCAAAAAGTTAACGACTAAAAGCGTATCTATACAGCCAGTCCAAATTGCCAAAAGCCATAAAAATAAAAATGGTTGTCTCTGAATAAACTTCTTCTGCATACCTTTTAACAAACTAAAATAGTTTCTCAGAACAATTAGTTTTTAAAATTTAATTTTATCAAACTTAAGGCTGTGCTTTAGGGTGAAACTTGATAAGCAATTTACTATTTGGGGAGGGTCTTTTTAATTTTAAATACAAAGTAAATATGTGTGCATAATTAATTTTACTTAACATTAATAGTACTATTAAACTTCATTTCTGAAATGAAAAACTCCAGATAACAGGACCCATCTCTTCAAGACATTTTTGAAGTGATATGTAGTGGCTTTTTTTCTTGGTTAAAAATCTGCACCAGGTGAAAAAGTTGTAATGGATGTGAACAGTGAAGGAATAGGGGTATGAAACCTAATTTGGCCTTTCTACATGGTTCTTTAGAGAGTCCTGCTGATATTAAGCCTCACTAATCCACGGCATTAGCCATATCAATAAACATACCTTTTGTTGACTTTTTCTCATTCTCTCTCCCACTCTCCTTGCTCCTGCACCCAGCTTTTTGAACAATATCCCACATAAACCACCAACAACCAAGTATTTGTTTTAGATTCTGCTTTATGGGTAATCCAAACAAAGACACATCCTTAAGGGGAGGAACAGGAATTGTCACAGAGCTGTCTAATTTTATGACATCCCTTGAAATTTTTTATACACTTATAGAGGGAAGGAAATTTTATTTAAAGAGTTTCATGTTTATAATGGAGTAAGTTTCTCACTCAATATTCTATTAGATAGGAATAAAATCAATATATATTAAAATAAAAGTAAGCCCTTTTCAAAATGTTTTATTTGTCTAGGATTATTTGTATAAAACCTCAGGCTATGCTTCCTTATAAAAACAAGTTTCCTATTTACTCAATGTTTACTTCATCTCTTGATGGTGTAATCTTGGGGGAAAGGAGCAATTGCAGTCACAGATTCTGTGCCAGAGCCTAGAGAGTCAGTGAAAAAGAATCAGTTAGGACCTATGTCCAGAGATCAACCACAAAGTTAGTTCAGAATCACAGGCAAACAAATTGCGAGTCTATTAGAGCATTTTAACCACGACTGTAAAAGAAAAACTAGCATGAGCAGTAATTGGTCAAACCCATCACCTCAGATCAATTGTAGGGCCGGTATAAGATCACAACCCAAATGCAGTAGCCGTTTTAATTAAGAAAGCCCAAGCGCCTTCGGTGGTAATAATGAACACCCAATTATACTCCCAGAAGCTGGATTGCTAGTGATACAAAGACTATGTTCTAAACAGGTATTTTATCAAGCAATGGAAAAATCTACTACATCTGTTCTAAAGAACAAAGAGGATTCATAGCCAAATACCTCAGGTAACTGGAAAATCCAAAGGTAGGGCAGACTTTGGGTTAATTTTGTTACAGTGACTCAAAGGTGACAGAAATCCTAGTTACTTTCCATCTCTTCTGTTTCTCACAGTACCGTTATCATTTAAGCTAGTGTTTTCTGACATTTCAATATGCCTTGCTATAAGTATTAAAGCTACGTTTTTCCTCGGTACAAGTCTATCAGAAAGAAAGCTTATCTCTCTGAATTGCTCTCTGGAAAGGAAGAAGTGCTATTCCCAAAAGTCATAACTTTTTATTTTGCCTCATTCACCCAAATGTTGTTTTATATCCTTATCTCTGAACCAATCATGAACCTAGAAAATGAATTTACTAATCGGCTTAAATGAATCAGAACTTGCCCTTCGTGCTCAAGATGGAGCATTTCTTACCCAATTCACATTCCCCAAAGGATGTTTAGAAATCAGATAGCATGAAGACATTTGGGAACAAAAAAGGTGTGTTCCAGGTTACAACAAGATACAAACAGACATCTGGCTGAGTCCTTCCAGCAAAAGGAAAAAATTTACCCAGTGATTCACTACTCATTTATACTAACATATTGCATGGCTAAAGAATAATCTTTCAGTAAGATGGACCTGGAGAACATTATGCTAAGTGAAATAAGCCAGTCAGAGAAAGACAAATACCATGTGATCTCACTCATATGTGGAATCTGATGGACAAACTGCACTAACCAACTAACAAGCAAAATAGAGACAGACTCAGAAATAGAGAGCAGGGTGACAGCTAAGGGGGGTGGGGAGGAGGTTAGGGTGTGGAGGGATTGCGCAAAAAGGAAAAAGGACTCCTGGACATGGAAAAGAGTGTGGCGATTGTGGGAGGAGGGGGTATAAAGGGACTAAATGGAAATGGGGGAAAAAGGAACCTAATGAACAAAACAAACAAATGAGCAAAATAGAACCAGAGACGTGGAATTCAGGAACACGCTGATGGCAACCAGAGGAGAGGGGATAGGGGGACAATGGTGGAAAGAAGAGTAAAGGACTAGTCAAGGAACATGTATGAATGACCCGTGGACATGGACAACAGTGTGGGGATTGACGGTGGAAGTGGTGGGGGTGGGCTGGGCAGAGCAGAGCAAAGGAGGAAAAGTTGGGACATTGTAACAGAACAATAAAATATTTCAATAAAAATAAAAATAAACCAGAAAAACATTTTTAAAGAATAATCTTTTATCCATATGCTTTAGTGAGTACAGTTGATTCAATCATATATAATTCCTAATATTTTGGTAAACAAATACTCTCATAATATAACATAAGAATGTACCTAGTACTCACTTATAAAAATGTGGGATGTCACACAGAATTTATTTCATGTTTTACTATTCATTTGGGTGTTATTTTATTAGGGTATCATTTATAGTTTTTTTCGAAGACATCATTAATGGTTACTATGCCTAGATGTTAAAACAGGAAATTTTTATTTCTGACCAAGGTCCCAAGAGAATAGATGCCAAATACCACAAGATACTAAAGTGAAGTACCTATGATCTATGCAGGATTTGCAAAGAAGTTTTTAAAAATGTAAATAATTTTGTTACCCTTACCCTTCTCTCATATCAGGAATCTGATATGGTTGAAGTTGAATTGGCAAGGGAAGAATGACCACCAGAAGAACTACTTCCCGGAGATTATTATACTGTGAGTACCTCCCCTAACTTTCTGGTCTTTCCTTACAGGAGAGTTCAATGTATGTTGCTGGATCTAGTTAGACATCATGTCTGAGTCATCCACTAGGTAAAAGGCTGTAGCTTCCTGCGAAGGAGCTGGAAAAAGAAGAAAGTATAAATCACTGTGACAAAGGCACAATGATTTCTGTGGACCAGATGCAGTCACAAAACAGATGAAACAGGGCTGGAATTTTTTTAGGTCTTCCTAGAAGCACTGTCTGGAAGTTATGCAATTTCAGCAGAGAGAGATTAGAAATGGACCCAGATGCCCAGGGATTGTGGAGGAAACAACTTGGAGAAGATGCCTCTGTTTTGGAGTTGGGCGAATCTCCATAGGACCCATGAAAGTGCCTAAAGAATACCATATTTTCCGGACTATAAGACGCACCCCCCACCAAATTTGGGAGGAAAATGGGGGGTGAGTCTTATAGTCCGAAGGTAGCTTACCTGGCTCACTGTGGGGCAGGGTGGGGGCGGTGGTGTAGTGGGGTCACAGGTTATTAAATATTTTACCACATTTTTTGCCTCAAAAATTTTTTTCCTATTTTTCTCCTCTAAAACCTAGGTGCATCTTATGGTCCGGTGGATCTTATTATAGTCCTAAAGATATGGCAAATGTCAGCTTTGATCACTGGAAGCCCTCCAGAGCATTGATACTAATTCACCAGTAAGACCTGTTGTGTTGTCTTTTCTTCTCCGCCCCCACCCCCCCTCCACCAGCCGTAAGAAACAGCTAGTGGAGGGGATACTGCTGGCAGAAGGAAAGGCTGTCTGAGCTGCCTCCCCTAGCCAGAGTGCTGACTCCGACCTTTATGAAGTTCTCTGCAAAGACAGGCAGACAGATGCTTTCAGCTTAATCAAAATTCAAGAGATGTTCATTATCACACTGGACTGGACATAATAATTACTAAACAGGGGCTCTTTGGAGATGAGAAGTGAATATGGGACTCCTTATGATCTAAGTTATGAAACCTACCCTGAATATAATTGACAGGCAGAGACAAATAAGCATCCTTCAGTGCAAGATGAAAGGGAGAGTGGTAGAGGAAAATGAAGTTGTTCTATGATGGCATCCTTGGAGCCTTGCTCTTCGAACAAAATGGCTATGAGCCTCTTCTGTCATTAGGGAGAGAAGCATAGGACTCATTTAGCAAGTCATGCTTAGCTCTTTAAGATACCATTAAGATAGTTTTGTCAGTAGGATATATTTTCAGAAGTCACTTACTGCATTGCTTTTTTAAAAATAGTTAAATTTCAACCAATTTCCTCACCTCCAATCTGGCATTTGATTATTAACAAATCATATTTAATGAATTTTTAACCATTTAGAGTAAAGCATTAGGGAAGTGTTATCTGTAACCAATAATTAGATGCTTCAATATATTAACAACTTAGAATGGTTGAATTTTACTTTTGTTGGGTGATGACATCAGACTTAGGCCAATGAGGTTTCTATGGTAACACAGCTGGAATTCTGGCAGGCCCAAACTACTCCTAAGTGATGAAGATATTAGAGTATTTTTTTACCCTTAAAAATGAATCTGCCATAACGTTAGGAATCTTCCCTATATGCCTGGGCCTTAAGGATACAACTAAAACTGCATCAGAACAATAAACTATGATCTTCACCATCTTTAAAATAATGAAAACTCATTTTTGTGTAGCTGGACAGGGGTATAATATGGATGAAAGGATCTCAGAATGTGCATGTTGTACGCAAAGATTACACATGTAAGTCTAGAATCACAACACGCATTGCAGGGTGACTTCGGTTAATGTGGTATATATAAAATGCATAGCACATAGAGAGTTCTCCCAAAGCAGTTACAATTGTTCTGCCTTTTCACCACAAGAATTATTTTGTGCAAGGTTGTTTCATAGATGATTTTTATTGTGTCTTACAGTTTAAAAAGTTCCCCCAAATTGGCATAAATAACGTTCTTTGTTCAAGTTTTCTCCAACACATAACCTCAACTAACAGAACCAAGGTAGAGCTTTCAGGTGGTCTTGAATCCACTCACCTGTGGTGGTCACAGGCCTAACCTACTTCTTCCTGATGCTGAGGGTGATGTGCAGGGAGCAACACAATGTCCAGCTGAGCGTCTCCCCCCAACGAAGAGCGGCTTTGTGGAGCCAAGGACAAAATCAAAGACATAAAATACAGCCTTTTCCAAAGATTGGAAGATTGTCTTGCAGTTCATTCTTTTTTCTGCTACAAGTTGTTTAGATATGGCAGAAGAGGGGACTAGTACAAGGAGCAGGGGCCCCATTCTTCTCTTTTTCTTTTTTTTTTAAATCTTTTTTTAGTGTTGTTCAAGTACCGTTGTCTCCATTTTCCTGCCACAACTTTCCCCCACCCTGCCCACCCCCACCTCCCACTCTCAATCCTTCCCCCCTTAGGCTTATTCATGGGTCCTTTATACATGTTCTTTGATGATCCTTCTCTTTCTTTCCCCCATTATCCCCCTCCCCCCGCCCCTCGGATTACTGTCAGTTTGCTCTTTATTTCGATGTCTCTGGTTATATTTTGCTTGCTTGTCTTGTTGATTAGGTTCCACTTACAGATAAGATCATACGGTATTTCTCTTCTCCTGCCTGGCTTAGTTCACTTAGCATAATGTTCTTCAGCTCCATCCATGCTGTTGCAAAGGGTAGGAGCTCTTTCTTTCTTTCTCTGCTGTAGGGAGCCCCTTCTTAAGAAGAGTGTTTGTTCTTGGACAGTTGAATAATAACATTGACATGTGGCTGCTCCGAGCTGGTGCCACCCTGGGGGAGAAAGGGTCCCTGGGGTTTCTGCACTGCTTAGCTCTGCTCCTCAGGGACGGCCAGCAAACTGTAGGTGGAAATAAAGTGCTTTTCTGGTCTTTTCCACATTCCCATTCTTTCTAGATTCTAACATGTCTTGTTTCCCCATATAAAATTTACTTTTCCATCCTCAACATTCCCAAATGCTGTATTGTTTAGCTAACTCACCTTCGGTCCCAGTTTAACATTAGTCTTCTAGGGAGTTGACCCACACCCTCCTGGCATGTCATTCCAGCCTACAAATTCTCTTCCTTTCAGTGATGGTTAATTTTATGTGTTAACTTAAATAGGCTATGAATCCCCAGATATTTGATTAAATATTATTACTGAGTGTGTCCATAAGGACATTTCTGGATGAGAGTAACATTTAAATCCATAGACTGAGTAAAGCAGATTGCTCTCCCTAGTGTGTGTGGTGGGGGGTGGTTTATATCCAATCCATTGAAGGCCTGGGTAGAATTAAATGTTCAGAAAGACAAATGCCATATGATCTCCATAAAAGAGAAATCTAATGAACAAAATTAACAAACAAAATAGAACCACAGGCATGGAAACATGGAAAACAATGGAAGTGACCAGAGGGGAGAGGGGGATAATGGTGGAAAGAACTGGAAGGGACTAGTCAAAGAACATGCCCATGGACATGGGCAACAGTGTGGGGATTGACTATGGGAGTGGGAGGTGGGATGGGCAGGGGTGGGCAAAGGGGGAAAAACTGAGACAACTGTAATAGAATAACAATAAAAATGATTAAAAATAAAATAAAACAAAATAAAACAAAACAAAACAAAACAAAACAAATAAAATAAAATAAAATAAAATAAAATAAAATAAAATAAAATAAAATAAAATAAAATAAAATAAAATAAAGAAATTCTCTCTCTCTGCCTGTCTGTCTTCAAGCTGGGACACTGGACTGCTCCTGCGTTGGACTTGGTCTCCGATGGAGACTTAAACCAGCAGTTCTCCTAGTTCTCCAATTTGCTGACTGCAAATCTTTGGACTTCTCAGCTTCCAAAACTGTGTGAACCAATTTCTCATAATAAATCAATGTCTCTCATACACTCTCATTTTTATATATTCACATATATTTTTCACATATATGAATATATAAATATATATGAATATATATAAATATATGTGAATATATATATGAACATATACATATTCAGGCAAGTAGCATCTGTTGCCTGTTAAGAAAAATAAAAGTCCAAACACTTCTGCCCACTGCATCTTGGTCTATGAGTCATCGAAGAAAACGCAGTATAATCCAGCACTGGATGAAGACACACTTTATCCACACAGAGAAGAGGCAGAGCAAGATCAGCCTCGGTAATGGCTGTCAGTCGCCCATGGCCAGCAGGTCCCCCGGGCTGGCAGGTCTCTGCTGTCAGCATGCCATTCGTGCTGATGCAGAAGGAACGAGTCTGTTCACCACAGGGGACAGATGCAGTAGTGGAGTGGGCCAGGTGCCATATGACAAATATGCTTAAGCAGAACAAAAACATACGCATTCAGTCTGAAACAGGAAAAGATGAGTGATAAGTCAAGCACTGGCTGGAAGGACTCCATACTGTCATGAGGACGTGCTGCAGGCCCAAGGCGCTCGCCTAGGCCGCTGAGAGGGCATTGGAAGGCCACGTGCATGAGCTGTACGCAAAGGTCTCCTATTCTTTTGTTTCTCTGGAGAAACGAGACTGCTAATATATTTCTTTGTTATAATGCGCAATTACATACAGCATGTTGTTAAGTATATTTATGTATTTAATACCTGTTCCACTATTAGTTTGTGAGGCGCCTGCAGGTAAAAAGCATTAATTCCCCTCAAATATATCAAATAGTATAAATATAAATATGCATTGCCCCTCAAAAGCTTCAACTTAAGAGCCCTTACAGGGGTACAGGATGCTTAAAATATCTTTGTATTGTGCCGTTGTAATTAGTCAGAAGCAAAAATTAACCCTGTGTCCCTTACTCTGTAGGTAACCTCTTTCACTACCCAAGCACTACTCCCAGGTTTACACACGCACCTCAGGCGTGGGTCGGCATGTTGAGCCTGTTGGCCAAATCTAGCCCAGAGCCTTGTTTACCTATCACTCAACAAGCTAAAAATCACTTTAAAGGCTTGAAAAAAATTTTTAAGTTGCAATGTATAAAAAGTGTATGAAAAAATGTCCATGTCTTTAAATAAAGAACACCATCAGACCCATTTGTGTACATATTGCCTATGGCTCTGTTCACACTCTAACAGAGTTGAGTAGTTGCAACAGAGACCATATGGCCCACAAACTCTAAGATACTTAATATCCAACTCTTTACAGAAAATGTTTGTTGGCTCTGGTCTGGAGTCCACACTGGACTTTGAGTGTCCTTGGGCTATTTGCACAAAGATTCTCCTTCTCGGGAGAAATCAAATGCAACCTGCACAAATGCCATCGGACTCCTGGCTTCACCAGCTTTCATGATGAGATGGGGCCTCTTCCCATCTCTTTAGGGTCACCTCTCACCTCTCCCTCCCATCTTCCTCTTACCTCCTATTCTATGTACGTGTTATTCCTTTTGCCTATGACTCTCTGCCCCTCATCCCAGCTCCAACTTGCCTGGCCATGTGTTTCTCATACTTCAGGTGGTGTCTTAGGTACCATTTGATCCAGAGATGTTCTCCAAGCCCTTACATCTAGGCTACATGTCCCTTTCATGCGTACTCTTAAATCTTGTCCTTCCCCTTTACTGGAAACCTTATGAGGACAGGGATAGTGTCTGCCTTACTCACCACAGTTTTCAGTATCTGCCACCTGATACAGTTACAGAAAAAAGAAAGAAGATTAGAAGAGAGAAATGTTGAAAAGAAGAAAAAATAATTGTTTGTATTAAGATACTAAAAAAGAATGTTTCTGAATTGCTTCTAAAGTAGTTTAATCAAAGGCTATAAATTGTAGAAAGCAAACAAAACATAATGCTAAACCTTCAAGAAAATGTCAGGGTAGTACAGAGAAAGTCCCATAGACTAACACAAGGAAAACTTTTCAGATTAAAGTTTTAGCGAAAAAATATTTTAAAAAGCAAACATTGGCAGTCTTTCTGATAGCACATTAAAATTCAGCAATGTGAAAAAATTCACTGAAAATAAAGTGATTTCTGGCATTTGACCTGATATTACACATTCAATTAATTACACATCTCATTTCAGGTGAGGAAATTCAAAATTAAAGCGAAGGATTTAATGAAGTAGTGTGTGTCAACGCTGCTTTCTCTTCCTAATATAGCTACTTGAATTTTTTAGTTTCTTCCCTCAGAATGATATTATTTAAATATAAATGTAAATTTACCCCAAAATGTAAATTTAGTATCTATTATATGTGAGTATATGTAAAACACTTAAATATGAATATATACTTAGGGTATATATATTAATATAGTGTTATATGTATTTATATACAACATATACAATTGTAAATGTTATTATATGTCATAAATAATAATCATATTAATGTATTAAATGTTTTTCTTAAGTTCTTGAAACCCAACCTACAACCGCATGTGTGAGCAGGTGCATGTACATACACACACATCTACAAACAACCACAAAAAAACTTCATTTACAGGAAAGCATTTGTAAACAAAGTAGAATTCACTCAAGTTTTAGCAAGGGAGATGGAGATTTACAAACTCTTGGTTTTGTTCTTCCCACAGAAAACTCTAACCCACAATTAGTCCCTCTTCTCTTCAGATTATTGTTCATAATTTATTTTAACAAAAATTTTATAAGAAATATATTTACCCACTCTATACACACATAAAATTGAACACACATTTTACAAAGCAGTTACTATGTGTGTCTATATTTCCGAAAAACAATACTTAATCTTTACTAAATGGTAAATTATATTTTCTATTCTATTCTCTTTTGTTGTTTTGTTTTGTTTTTTTTTTAAGATACTGGGCACTATGAATTGATTGAGTCTATGACCCACGAATGTAACACACTCTCTAGTTTGAAAATAAGTGCTCCATGCTCCCCCCGGCCCCGCAACAGACCATTCTCCCTCATGTTTCATTCGCTCTTTATTTTCCAGTGTTACTCTTTCTTTACTTCTCCTTTTGGTTTTGTTTAAAATTCAGGCAGAAATTCTACCTGAGACTCCAAACTCTTGTTCTTACCCCCTGGTGGTTTTATCAAAGCCTCTTCTTAACAACGCAGGTTTCTTCCTACAAAGATTTTCTCACACCAGCTGCTATAAAAATAGTGTATTCCTTTATCCTCACACATTTAAAATATTCCCACGAGCAAAAACTTCAGTTAATAAAATGCCTGCCACTTAAAAGAAAAAAACAAGTTCAAACTCATCCACCCAGATCCTGATTCTAACACTATTTCTTAACGATCAAATCATTTCAAACTCTAAATGAGAAATGAGGGCAAAGAAAATCTCGAGTTTTCTTAAAAATAACCAAGGCTTGAGCAATCAAAAGAATTAGAGAAAAAAATAAGTCATAGAATTATTTCTAAAATATAATGTAGTTTAGTTCTTCCAAGCTGGAGAAATCAGGCAATCTGTGGGTAAGTGGGTCCAAATCTTTCTACTAAAGATAAGAGGATATTTAACCATGATTGTAGCCATGATGTTGTCCTTATAATATTATTTCTAGAAAGATATATCACAACCACACTCATGTCCCTTTTCTCAGTTGCACTGGTATTTAAATGTTAAATTTACCTAGTGACGCTCTACAAATTGGCACACAACGTGTTAGCTAAAGGTGAGATGTTACATCTGCAACTGTGGATGTTTTCAATGATGCCAATGTTTATGTGAGGTATATTCTATGTGCTGGACAATTAAAGCAAGATCTGGATCCTTTCAGTTTCATTCTTCCGATTTGTCCATGTTTTATTCACCAAGTGACTGATCTATTTATGTCTGTTCTGATACTAACCAACTTTGTCAAAATCTTGCAGGCACATCTCTGGTTTATGCATCATTTATGTTTCTCAAAGTTTCCTTAGGAAAGTTAAAACTCCATGCTTATGAATCAATAACAGGATACTCGCTTCAGAGAACAACATTATTCCACATGTTTTAAAAGTAGTATTCAGCATTTGCAAATAATGTTCTGCTTTGAACATTTCACACACACAAAAAGGAGTTTGTGTCCATTATTACCTAGGAAGTCCATCCAGGGCACCATAAGGCATAGAAAAGGAATATATAGACTCGACCTTATTCTCAAGGTCTTTAATGGAATATAGAAAGCTGAGGAGTGAACTTCACTCACCTGGGCCATAAAGTGATGTGAAGTTTTCCCTGACCATTGTTTCTGTTCAGTATCTCACCACCACAGTGAGAAATGGTTTAGTTTTCGTGGGTAAGAACTCAGATTGGGAAGTAACTACTTCCACACCCTGGCTGAGGACCTTAACAAATCACTGAATTCTCTAACCTTGGTAATTTTTAAATCTCTAAGATGGAGATTTTAATGTTGCTGGCTCACAGGGTTATCATGATGATAAATATGTATTATGAAGACATAAGAGATGTAAGGCAAAATATTTGGTAAAACGTAAATGAAAAAAAAAATTTGCTAGTATTGCCATACACCTTATCTGACTTAAAAAATCTACTCTTCCTTTAAGATTCAGCTTAAAAGTCACTTTCCCCATGAAGACTTCACTTGCAAATATTCCTCTATCTTTGATGTTCCCAAAGCGCATTTTATTTGCATCTGTTAGTACTTTCATCATATATTGTAATTATTGGGAATGCATCTGTTTCTTCATATAGGTTGTGGGTTCTTTAAAAGTAGAGGCCATATATTAACTGCAGTTAATATTGCTTTATATGCTCTACTGTAGCAACTGGCACACAACAGGTACTTATATTACTCCTTTGATTGAATAAAAGAATGACTATTGTTGGCATAAGCTGTCTCTTATTCCAGAAGTTATGAAAGTGTAATAAATATCAATGACCTTTTGTGACAGGTCCCGGTACTGTCTAGTTGCTCAGATGAATGTTAATTAGTAATTGGGGATGTCTTAAAATATTAATAATTAATAATTGCACTTGCACTAATGTGTATGAATTATGATCTTATCTGTGAGCATAACAATGTGATCAGCTGAGAAGGACTCACTAAGTCCTATCTATGAAGAGTTGTGTCATGATAGCAACATGCTCCAGAAGTCTGGAAGTTGGATTGTCAAGTGTTGCTGGCATTGTGACTCAAATGAAATACAGACGCTAACTAATCATCAGGTAGACAACAGTAGCTGCTGTAGTTTTTCACTTTTGTTTGGAAGGGTTATGGGATTAGTTACAGCACTGGAAAAAACCAGCCATAACTATATATTAGGCCTTAAATCAGGGAGCATCCAACTCATTTTGAGTTTAAGTAACTGTCAAAGAAAAATCATCTCAATTTATCGAAGTCTTTAAAGACAAGGATTCTGAACAGAATGCTCCAAAGACATCTTGATTAAGGAAGTGGATGTACCCACTGGAACTACTGCTCCCTGGGTGGAAAATCAGGCAGAGAACAGACTACCATTCACTAGCCACTCTGCAGAGATTTTCAACAAGAACATACACAAAGTTAACTTATTCTAGTAGGTATTCTGTGTGTCACAATGAATGAGAGGTTTTCATTACTTTGCTTTCTCCTTCCTTAGTTCTCTGGTCCCTGGTTCATTCACACCCTTGAAATATAAAAATTCATATCATAGGTAATTACATGTACTTGCCTTCTAAACTGAAGCTCAGACACCTATAAGACTCCTCAGTTTTATTTTTAATAACCAGTGCCTTGCACAATATCTGACATATAATAATGGCTCCTCCTAGTTGATCAGAATATTTACACTTTCTCAGCACCAAATCTTCTCTAGCTTTACAGAGCCATAGGACATGGGAAAACACGTTAGATACGAAAGCTGAGTGGGCTCCTTGGCTGATCACCATGTTGCTCAGAACACAGATGACCTCCAGCAGGTGATGGTTCTTTGGAATCGGTTTCCTAAAAGTTCCACTGCCAACAAAATATGCTCAACAATGTGCTGAGTGACAACTTGACTAATGTGTGTGAAGCAGCTCACGAGAGTGCGGGAACTTTACCGTGACCGTTTCACAGCTTAGGGAACAGTCTCTTCAACGTGAAGTGCTACACCTTCAAGCCACTGTTCCATCCGCCCCAGTTCCCCTTACACTGTGAAATTGTGTAGCCAGTCTTAATAAACCCCTTTAAGGGAGCTGAAGCACATTTTTTCACTGGAGGCCAGGGAAATGAAACTTAGATCCAGCTGTTGACATGGCAACAAAAGCTTTCACCATTCAAAAGAAGATTACAGTGTGGACCAGACAATTTTGAGTGGCATTTTTGAGACAGAAATGTTTGACACTGTTCTCAAAGTTTCAGCCGACTGTGTTTTTATGCCACTAAAAATTATCCTATCCAGGTTTATAAATAGCTGTTTATGGATATTAATTTATTAAAATTAAATTTAAAAAAAACATTAACATGCTCACCCTGGCCAGGTAGCTCAGTTGATTAGAGTGTTGTCCCAATGTGCCAAGGTTGCAGGTTTGATCCCTGGTCAAGGCACATACAAGAATCAACTGATGAATGTGTAAATAAAGTGAAAAAAATCTTCCTTTCTTTCTCTCCCTCTCTCCCTTTCTTCTCTCTCTAAAATCAGTCAATAAATAAATAAAATAAACATTAAAATTCTTAATAGTAGTAGGTATATTCCTAATTTTCAGTCTATAGAGTTTGTTGTGTTTACATAAAAAAAACAATTTTAAGGCACAATGATAGTACATTTTTCATATGGACAAATCTAATACATACTAGAATCAGATTTATGAAGCCGTATTAGAATAAATTTTCAGTAATATGTGGACAAGGATGCTTACTGTTTTTGTTATGAGTTTTTTCAGTGGAAAAACATTTTGAAAAATATCAGTAATAGCGGCTGTTTTTTATTTTTTAAAAAGGTCATTTCATTGCTTACAGGAAGGGCATCCTAATGAGATGTCAGCATAAGAACACAAAATTTGGGTGATTCTACAACATTATTTACATAGCTTTATTGCTTATCTGAAGGGCAAGTTTACTGGTGGGAAGACGGGGATAAATTTGTATCATGAGAAGTAAGACGGAGAAAAACCATAGAAAAAGGGAGCTAAAAAATAACTGAAAAAAAAGAGTCAAGGGCTGGATAGAGAAAATATAAAAAGAGGCCCCACGCATGTTACTCTGTCTAGATGGGGGAGGGGCAAACTCGTTTGGCTGCCCCAGGACTTGCTGTCACTAAAGAAGGGGGTCTCGTTAGGAGACTCTGAGATCCCTTCGTTCTCTTAAAATAGAATGGAAACCATTAACTCTTAGAACTTAGGGATATCTTTATTATGTTGGCTTTCTGGAAAAAACAGACAACTAGATAAAAGTAAAAAAGGAGGTATGAGCAAGAGAAACATTACAGCAAATAGAAATAATTATGGAAAAACAAACTTTGAGAAGTACAGCCAGCTGCCACAACCAGGTAAGCCAATTCCTTGCAATAAAATCTAGTAATGTGTATATACCCTAATGGTACAGTTTCTCTAGTTGAGCCCTGACTGAATCATACATTGTCCTCTGGGTACCTGGGGAATTTCCTGGAAGCCAGGCTAGTTGGTAGAATGTAAAAACAAAATTGGGGAAAAAAAGAAATGTATAATTAACATTTAGGAAAAGTTTAAAAACAAATATTTTTGTTCATAGTCTGCTATTTATTATCTGAGCTACTAGCTCATAGAAAGTTGAGTATAGCCATAGCTTTTTGAAAGATCTAATTTGAGATATTTGATAAAAGTTTGTGGATACTTAAAAAAAAAACCCTTAATGTACCCAGTTCCAGCACCTTGACATACTACTGAGCAAATAAACCAAAGCCTTAAATGGATTTTGCAATAAAAAGTTTCCTAATAACCAAATTGATTTTATTTTATCATAATTCTAACTTGATTAAGTAATATCCAATGGATCTCATCTAAGAGACCTGAGAAAAATTTCATTTACTAAAAATTTTTATCTTTTATCTTAAAAGAAAAATTGCCCGTCTGCTATAGCAAGTGGTAAAATAAACATTTCCTTTGCTTTACTTTGTTTTCTTTTTATCATCAGAGACTGGGTTGTGTCTTCAGGTGTCACTAGAGATACATAGGCCACCAAATACTAATGACGAAATAACAGAACTGTCAACTTCTGCCAAGAACAGGGATGAAAATTCTCTGGCCCAAAGATAAATTCAATAGTCATTACCTTCCAAGAAATCAAGTGGTGCTTGGATTTGAAAAATGCTGTAGCAATTTTCAATGTTTGCCCCCTGTCCAACCCAAATAGAAAGTAGCATTGATAAAAGCTCAGTGACTCAATGGAGCTGAAAGAAGGGGAAGACTGGTTTGAATAGGTTATAATTACTTTACACTGACAAGTTTGATTCTGAAAGAGTGACATCAGAGAGGCGGTATATGAAACAGGCACTTTGTTTTACCCCATACGCTGAACTTACTGGGAGGCTAAAAATGTTCTTCCTCGTTCCTGCTATGAATCTCCATTCTTCGGCACACACAGGCCTGCATGTCCCTGCAGGAGCTAGAAGCCTGGTTCCCAGGGCCGAGCACGCAACCCCTGCATCTGGTGGGTTGTCAGGTGGCCCTGAAATGGGTCTCTTTTATTTGTGTAGATCTTTTCACAATAAAGAATTGGTAAGTGAATAGCCCTTTTTTTCCTAATGCTTTGCCCAGCTGTGAGGTGGGAGGTGAACTCAGAGCATCTGGTAAAAGGATGCTAACTTGCAAAACGATGCCAGGGGAGCTCATGGGTCTTGTCTCCCCATGTTCTTCTCTCTTCCTCCCCCCTCAAATGCCCTTCCCTGTCCCAGACACGGCTACCCCTGGTGCCACTGCTTCCCAGCACTGTCTGAGCTAAGCAACAGCAGCCCTTCTGCCAGCTCTGGTGCAAGCACTGAATCATCTTCTGTTACTACTCTGTGGCATGATAAAAAAAAGTGTAACATAGAATTACTGCTATTTGCATTACTACAATCTTATAGTATCGTGCAATGTATCTGCTTCATATTGTTTCAAGCACTTAACATTTAATTTCCACTTTAATACTATAGTAACATTATAGATTAGGGTTATTATTCCCCCTATTTTGTAGATTTTATTGAATTCTGAGACCATAGAGTTCAAGAACATAGATTTAGAAGCTGTGAAATTTTGGACAAGTTACAAAGCTTCTGTGACTTGATTTTCTTCCTGTTGCATCTTGACGCCTGGCTTCTAAATCTAAGTTTCTTCCTTTTATTTCTTCCCCAACATTCCAATTCAATGTGCTTTAAGTTGGTGAAAGAAAAAAAAAAATCTGAACATAGAAAACCCAAGGGAACTTCTATGATACTGTAGCTAAAAATGTAATTGTTTACAATTCTACCCTAATATTTTGCCTCAAAATAACAGTACCTTTGGAAAATGCAGCATGGTTGTTCTTTGCATATAATCACATTGTGCAAAATGGCAATGTTCCACTCCTCAAGATTCCTTTCTATTGAAAACATTATTTTAACATCAGTACAGTACATTTTTTAAGCTCAACAAGACCCATAAACCTGAAATGTTTATTTTAACATTTACCCTCTCTACACTCCTGCCTCCCACCTCCTGATATTATAAAAATATTTTGAGAGTAAAGTGTCTACAGACACCATCAATACCAGGCTTAAGTGAAACACAGAATCCAAATTAATAATTCCAGTTGGATTAATAATGTAAATGAACAAAATCCTTATCAATTGATACTCACAGGTCAATGCTAATGGCTGAGGAATTCCTAAGACCCTTCTTCCATGAATAAAGTGTGCCCTTGTATCCCAGATGGTCATTCTGCTGTGTACACTTGCCTCCAACCCATTTTCCATGAACTTCACACCTACATTTTTTTTCTAGAAGCATATGTAGTGGGACAAAAGGTATCCAAAAGCCTGGAGCCATGGACTCTCAATCTTTCATGTGGTGCTCCATTTCTGCTTTATTTTGTGAAACCACATTTTAAAGTACAAAGAAGTGAATGCAGTCAGAATGGAAAAAGTTGGCAAATTTTACCAACCTTCACCTACTTAATCAAAAAATGTCCCAGATCTTTAAAGCATGTTAGGGACCAAGTTAATTGCACTCTCTAGGACAAATTGTCCCAGGTGGATGATTTTCTATTCTTGATCTCTGACTCTTAACCTAAGATTTGGAGCATTTGCTCAGTTTTCTAAAAATAAAAATATCTGTTAACTGCAACATGGTCACAGGACAGAGCACCAAATGTGGATCTGAAGGATTCATATTTGAACTCTCCTTATGCCAACTTTGAGCTTCATATCCAGGGTAAATGGATTAATTTGAGTCTCTATTTTTGATTAAGCATTACTAACACCTAATTTATGGCATTGCTGTCAGAATTAAGTCAAGTAATAGATAGAAGATTACTTTGTAAACTGTAAGGGAATGTAAAATAATATATAAAGATTAAATTAAAATAATGCACAAAGATTAAATTAAGACTGTTTTACCTATACATGATAGTTTGATGTCATTTTACAATCTTTCAAATTTTATTGTTTTAGACAAGTTATCATTGGCAGTTATAAAAATTTAAGTGGAAAAACAATATTAAACTGAGAGCTAGAGACTCTCAAAATTAATACACAAAATGAATAACTATTATTAACAAAATACTGGCAGTAATTTCTTTTTTCTAAGGGTAAACACATATGTAATATAATATAATATGTATGTATATGTACTATATAAAATATATAATAAAACTATTAAAGTCATACCTTAACTTCAAAATATATAACAATAACATGGAAACCAATGACAGTGAACTGTTCCTCCAAAATTAGTCTAGTGGAGAAAAATTGGCAGAGTAGGGACAAGGTAAATTTTTATTTAGGTGATATTTTTATTAACCAAGCAGACAAAAGGAAAGCAAACTTATTTAGGGGCTATTACTCTTATTAACTGTTTTCCTATGTGAATAACCAATGTTCCCTATTTATGAATGACTTAAAGCTGTGAAAAAGAAAGATCATTCCAATAAGTTAGCATTTTATACTATTTTCAGTACATGTAACAACTCTTTCATCTTCAACACACACAAAAAATGTATACTTTTTTGAAAATAGAAACTCTGCTCACTCTAAATAAATGTTGAAAAGTATTTAAGGAGTATAATATTGGAAGTAGATCACATTATGAGCTTCCCTGGGTTACCAACGTGGTAACCATCACATTGCTGGATGGGGAGCTGGGGAGACTAGATATCTAACATGCCTGCAGAATCTGTCAGGGCAACCCCACGGAGCTGGTGTCGTTCCTCTTTATCCAACCTTCGACCCCCTGTAATTCTACACAGATGATGTCTGATGACAGTAAATCAGGATAAACTTTAAAAAAGAAAAAGAAGTCACAGAAGGGTGTCAGGGAGCCTGAGGGACTGTGTGAAAGAGAGGACAAAGTCATTTGGGACAGAGGAAAGGAGACAAACCATCAGGAGCTGATTAGAATTAAAGCTCCTATATATTGAGTCTCCGCCATATGTCAAAGGCTGTGCATTATTTCTTACTTTTGTAAGAATTCTTCAGAGAAAACATTCTAAGCTCCATCTTACAGATAAGAAAATAGGCTCAAACATACAACTTAGTATTTGATAAATATTTATTTTGCAATGGTCCCATAGGCACTAAGTGTTTGGGCTAGAATACAAATAAGCCCAAATGTGTCTATGTGACCCCAAATGTCTGTCTCTCTCTGACTCTTCCTTCCCCACCCCCTCACCAAAACATGCTGTCTATATCTTGAGTTGCTTCTCTATTTTGAATAGATGAGTTTTGAGTGGTGGTTGACAATAACAGGGCCAGTTATCTAGAAATGCTTATGTCTTATACCACCGATTATTTTTTTCTCTCTGCAGGAAACAGGAATTGAAGTGCTGCTTGATTAATACTTATATTGCAAGTACTTAAAATAGAGCTCTGGTAAAAAGATTATTTGAAATAGCTAACAAATTTCAAGTCTGTATCTTAGGACCAATGGAATCAAGGCATATTTTAGGGAGAAAGTAAGAAGAAAGAAGGTAAGGGCTAAAACGAGGACTCCCCTGGGAAGACGGAAATAAAACTGTCCTTCTCTGTCAGGTGCCCACGGGAACCTTATCTTCTCCCACAGAGCACCGATGTTGCCTTCTATTCCTACTTACCTGACCACGTTCTCCTGCCTTATAATCAACAGCAGAAAAAAGAAAGGCCCCTGAGATAAGGTCCTAGACTAATAGTCCTGACTTTGTAGGACAGAGATCACCACACTAAGGATGCTTTGCAAGTGACCCTTCTCTTCCGCGCTACACAAACCGTGGCCCCTCCTCCCATGGAACTCCACCTACCGTGTTTAAAAGTTCCACATTGTGTAGAGATCTGACACACATGATGACGCAGCCCATGAAGGGGCCTCTGCTCCCACGACCCTGGGAAATCATGCCCTGGCTGTGCATGTGACTGCATGTTTGTGTTTGCAGTGTGGGGGAGGATACCCTGGTAAGTGGACAAATATTGACTGGGGGAAAGCTAAGCTGACCTCCACTTTTCTTACAATTCCAAGACTGTACAGTGCTCTCAGGATGTCGTTATAAAATCTGCATATCCCAGAAAAGGAGTCAAAGCAGACAGAAGGGCAGATCTAACTTATAAACAGAAAAAATAAATAAATAAAGAAGCTTAATTTTAATGCGCCATGTCTAACTACACACAGTTATTGGGTGTGTGGGGTTTTTTTGCCTTTCTTTTTTTAAGTTTTTTATTGCTATTGTATTACAGTTGCCCCAGTTTCCCCCTTTTACCCTCCTCCACCCATCCCACCCCCACTCCCACAGTCAATTCCCACACTGTTGTCCATGTCCATGTGTCATTCACGCATGTCTTTGTCTAGTCCCTTCCCCTTCTGTCCATCATTATCCCCCTTCTTCCTCCCCTTTGGTTACTGTCAGTCTGTTCCATGTTTCCATGGCTATGGTTTTATTTTGTTTGCTAGTTTATTTTGTTTATTGGGTTTCTCTTATAGATGAGATCGTAAAGTATTTATCTTTCACTGACTGCCTTATTTCACTTAGCATAACATTCTCCAGTTCCATCCATGCTGTTGCAAAAGGTAGGAGTTCCTTCTTTCCTTCTTTCTGCTGTGTAGATTCCATTGTGTAAATACAGATGGTCCATAGTATATGAAAAAATTCTCAACATCACTGGCCATCAGAGAGATGCAAATTAAAACCACAGTGAGATATCACCTCACACCTGTCAGATTAGCCATCATTGATAAATCAACAAACAACAAGTACTGACAAGGTTGTGGGGAAAGGGAACCCCAGTGCACTGTTGGTGGGAATGCAGACTGGTGCAGCCACAGTAGAAAAAAGTCTGGAATTTCCTCAAGAAACTAAAATTGAAACTGTCTTTTGACCCAGGGATTCCACTGCTGGGAATATAGCCTGAGAACCCTGAAACACCAATCCAAAAGAACCTATGCACCCCCATGTTCATAGTGTGCTATTTACAATAGCCAAGCATTGGAAACAGCCTAAGTGCCCATCAGTAGGTGAGTTGATCAAAATACTGGTACATTTTTCGTCTTTCTGCATTAACTTGTCAGAGAGAAGAATTTACTGCAATGTGATGATAACAATTCCAGTTCCAATTTACTTAACTAAAAAATAAAATTTAAAATAATTTCAGCATAAGAACTAACTGACCTTTTCTAACTATCCTCATGCTATTTTTGTTGCTCCAACCTTTTGAATCAGCTGTCAGATCAGCTAGCCAGTAAGGGTTTGCTTCTTCAATTGTCACTCACCTGAAGGGTACATGCTGGGTAAAACGAATCCTCTAAAAAGAACAAAGGAAAGAAAGCAGAACACTAAAGTTTCCCATAAAATAAATGTTACCTTTTAAAATAAATTTTTGTATGCTATGAAAGAATTTAAAACAGCAGTTCAAAAGAAAATAAAAAGAATTCGCTTTTTAGAAAAAGGAACCATAGCTCCGTAACTCCTTTTGTCATTTTTAAACAAAATCTTAGAACATTCTAAACATGTTAATACTTTAAACTTTTAAGTACATCCTGAATTGAACCCCAAAACATTCCAAACCACTTTTCACATTTCTTAAAACAGCACTAGTTAGAAATAGTTTAAATGTGGAATCACTAGATATTTTTTAGTGTATGTATTTTTCATGTGTTCATTCATTCATTAGAGAATATTACGTAACAGGGTATGAAGGGGAGAACTCTGTTTTATGAACTAGGAGGCAAGAACCCTATAAAGACAGAGCGCCATCCTCACAGGGTATGAGAATACGTCTCATGGTGTTACGTGAACTTCAAGCTGCAGAGCCGATGAAAACAGGGCTGCTGCCTGATACCTGGCTCTGTTTCCTTAGGCCTTTTCCAGAGCTCTGAACACAGAAGGCCCCTGCTGATTGTTTGTGATGGTGAGTGAGCACTCTCAAAGGGCACATAAACAAGGTTTCTAAATTGTTTTAATGCCCCTTTTTTTTTAATTAGTCATAAACTGAGGGTTTCTTTTATAACTTTTTTGCATTATTAATTTATTTGGTAAATTCTTCTTTTATAAGAAACATTTAAATTAATATTTAATTGTTCCTGAATTACCACAAAAATGAATGAAATTTATTATAAAGATGCAGTTCTCAACAGGGACACTACACACTGCTGTACTAGACCCAGCTGTAAACGTGATGTCCTTGGCTCCATCAGTCACCCCTTTCTCCTAGGACAATGTGAGGTTTCACAAAATATACGTGGTAAACTGCGTGTTCTGCATTTTTTAGTTATGGTTACTGGGATCTTTTCCAAATGAGAACGTGTATATTCAGAAAATAAAAGGGATGTATGTCCAGCCAGAGATATTTCTGGGCTTAGGCACACTTTCTGTGTTAACTCTGACAGCTCAGGAAGTTAGGGTAGGTTGGTGAAAGTTTTCGCCAATAAAAACCCTGTGCTAAAGCACTCCTGCCCCGTGCCTTATTGTAGCATTTTAAACAGGATGGGGATAGCTACAGTTTTCTTTCTTCACTTGCAATCTCAAGCAACCCAAAAATAAGGGGTTTGTGAAGTTCCTGCTAATCCACCTTATAAATTATCGCATACATAATGGCTGTTATCAGTTTGACAGTGTCTAGTTATCACTTCTTTGAAAGCTGTAGGTGCCTGCAATTAACACTCAACAAGAACATGATATTCAAAATAGCACATAATCTACATGTGTTGAAGAAAAGGGGAGTTCATTCTGATAAAAAGAAGTTTGGCATAAATAATAATTGAAAATGATGCACTTCCTTTCATTGGAAATATTTCTGCTGTTCACACAGCTACAAGATAAAAGAATTAACAAATCATGGGGCAATTAATGTTCCCATATCCAAATTTGGGGGGATTTAGGTGCAAAATAAAGTTTTTCATTTTCATTTGACCCTCCTTTTCTGATGAAATTCAAATTCAGGATATGGATTCAAGTTTCAGAATTTCAAAAAGTCTTAAGGACCTGGTTAAAGAAATGTTAACTAAGACTCCTCTGTACATACTATGCATCAGACATGTGGTCAGACAGGTGATCTTATCTGGAACGAAGTTCTGGCACCATCAAGTCCTTAACTCCCAAACTTGACTATTGATTGTAGAGAGAGCTGGGCTGTCCACAAGGGGAACGAGCACTCCTCATCCAGCCTAAAGCAGCCACTGGGATGTGGCTGTCTGGTAGAAGCCGTATTTCCCACAGCCCCTTGAATCTAGATCTGCCATTGGACTAAGTTCTAGTCCATGAGAATCTAACAGAAAGGCATGTGCACACCCTGTGTGCACTCCCGCATGCATTCCTCTGTCTGCTAGCCTGATTCCGATGATAATAAGATGGGAGGTCTGTACAACTGCAGATACCACAGATCACGCACTAACCAGCTATTGATATGCATAGTTACAATGAACGCAAATTATGAAGTGTAGCATAGCTGCACACTCCCTTGGGTGTCTGGGGCTTGTACGTGCAGGTTTGTATATGTAGTAGTCCCTGGTACAAATAATGTGTACTCACGAGTGCGCCTGTTTGTGTGAATGCCCACTGGAGAATGCACGCTCTGGCTATCTGAGCACTGCGTATCTGGGGCATTTCAGCTCTGTTACACTGGGCACTGAAAGTCCTTCATTAACAATGACCTCCTAGGTGCAGTTTATCATCAGCTTCCAAAGGCCCTTTTGTAGGCCTCAGACCCAGTGGAATGCCCACATGGCAGCGTTACTCAGTGGCTGAGAGCACACGCTCTGAAACCAGACTCTATGGGTTTGACTGCTGGCACAGCACTTGCTAGTTAAATGATGTTGGGCAAGTGGCATACCTTCTCTGAATCTCAGTTTTTCTGATTGGTAAAATAAAGATAATAATAAAAAATACTATGCAGCAGAAAGAAAGAAAGAACTCCTACTCTTCACAACACCATAGATGGAACTGAAGAGCTTTATGTTAAGTGAGACAAGCCAAGCAGTGAAAGACAAATACCATATGATCTCACCTATAAATGGAACCTAATCAACAAAACAAAGAAATAGGCAAAATAAAACCAGAGACATGGCAATAAAGAATAAAGGGATAGTAACAAGAA